>JARUPY010000052.1:0-109671 GCA_029817715.1 Melastoma dodecandrum | reverse complement strand
TCGGGGGTGGTCGCGTAGCCGAACCCGTCGAGCGAGCCGAAAATGCTTCCCGGGGAACAGCCGTCGCGACGTCGCCGATCGCCTGGGCCGTGATCTTGCTCGGTGCGACGAAGCGGTGCAGCGTGGGGCGTCAGCCGGCTAGGCATGCGCTTGCGGTTTCTCCTTGTCAGGAGGATTCAAGGTCGCCCCCGGCAGGCGCGTCGCCGGCCATCAGGATTTCGTGGCGCCCACATGCGCATCTCGCGATAGAACAGCTCAATGCGAAGCTCCTTTCGAACGTGCGCCCAGGCGGCGAAGTCGTCGATGGTGCAGAGGAAGCGGTCGTCCTCGCGGATCTCGAGCGGACACGTTCGACTGCGGCCGCGAAGGCCTCGACGGTTTCCATCAGTCGGTATTCGCCACCGGCGCGGTGACGACGGCCACGGTCGTAGTCACCCTCGGCCAAGGCACGGCGCAGCTCGCCGAAATCAACGAGACCGTGTTGTCCGCGTCCTCGAGGCCGAAGTAGCGAACCGCAAACCTTCCGCTTGCGCAGCCGCGCGGCGAGGCCGCGGCATGCCAGGCGAACGAAGGACCAGCGCGATCTTCTGCTTGTGATGGCGCAACGTAGTCTCGCCTCGTTCGCCGACCTCGGCGAGGAGCACGCTGTCAGCGTTTCGCATCGAGGCCGCGCAGGGAGGAGAGACGGTCGTCGGAGATCTGGTCGCCGGAGGACCGAGGACGCAGGGTGCCGGGCACGGGAGCCCTCCGAGCGAGACTAGCTTCTGCCGCAATGGCTGGAGAAGCCTCGAGGTTCGCGCGGCGCTTCGCCTCACCGCGGTCACGCGGGGATGTGACGCCAGCAACACGCCGGCCATCATTACGATCTCGTGATGGCCGCAGGCCACGGTTCAGCCGCTATACGGCGGCTGTAGACGGACATTATGACTTGGCTTGGTGCCAGCCCTCCCGCGCTCATCGCAAGGCGATTGCCGTTCCCGCGGTGGCGCGGGCGTTGTTGCGTGGGCGGGTAAGGACCACATGAGAACGGCCTATGGGTACGCCCCACGCGAAGGGAGGAGCGCGGCAGCGCGTGACCAAGGCCGTGGCGGGGTTCGCCGCCGGCCTCATCGCGTCGCCGGCTGGCATCCCCAATGCCGTCGTCCCCGAGCCGGCGCTCGACGTGCCGGGCAGCTATACGCTTCGCCGGTCCGAAGGCGGCCGGCGCGAAGGGATGGGCCTCGAGGACCCACGCGACCGACTGGTGGGTCACCTTCCGCCAGCCAGAGCTGACACGCATTATGGAGGCGACCGAGGTCACAGAACCTTCGACGTCGCGGCGGCGATCGGGCGGGGCTGAGCAGGCCGACGAGCTCGCCCGTCAGTCCGGCGCCGCGCTGACTGCCCGCGCTCACCGCCCAGGATTCGAGCAAGCGGTCGAAATTCGAGCCAACCTGTTCGAGGGGCGCATCACGGGCACCGGCACGGGCGGCGGCGCCTCCACCAACACCACCTAACGTAGCCTCGTTCGCGGCCAGCTACCAGGATCGACTTCTGGGGCCGAAACCGCGCGTCTCTACAAGGCGGCACAGGAGGAACGCCACCGCCAAACCGCTGGAAAAACCGCCTAGAACCGTCCAGATCACACCGTGCTCGCCGAGGCGGCGACAGGATTATACGATCCTCGCCTCGCGCCGAGCGCCATCTCACCTACCTCAAGAAGGATGTCGGCCGACTCCGTCCGGGATCCTGAAGCTGATCCAGGACCGGCTGTCGGCCGGCATCGGCGACCCGCGCTCGACGTCGCGCAGCAGGCGGCCCTCGTGGCCAACCTCAAGGCCTCGGTGCCGCCTCTCTCAGGTGGTGATCGATCAGAAATATCGCCGCACTCGCGGTATTGCTCGGCGGGCCGCCGGAGGCGGTGACGGTCGCCGGCAGGAGGCGTGCTCAAACCTGACGGTTCCGGTGATCGCGCCGGGCATCCCGTCCGAGGTGCTGACGCAGCGCCCCGACGTCGAATACGCGGAATCGAACCTCGCCTCGGGCGCACGCCAACCTGGTGGGGCGGGGCGCGCGGCCTTCTTTCCGACCCTGAACCTCACTGCGCAGGGCGGCTTCGAAAGCACTCTTGACCTGAAAAACGCTGTTCTCGCCGGCCTCGACCTTCTATACGGCGGCCCTCGGCGTGGGACCAGGCACAATCTTCGACGGCGGCCTGCTGGCTGGGCCACAGTTCGACCAGCAGAAGGGGCGGCAGGACCAGCTGCTCGGCGCAATATCGCTAAGGCGGTGATCCACCGCTTTCTCCGACGTCGACCAGGCGCTGGCGGCACGATAAGGCACTATGGCGAACTAGAGGAAGTTGACACGCGGAAGTCCATTGCGGGGTCTCAGAATGCCTATCAACTGTCGCAGGACAGGCTGATAGCAGGGTGTCCTCGACTGTCTGTAACATTTGCTGCAGACGGAGCAGAACGTTAATTACCACCCATGGATACGCTCATCCAGGTGCGGCTGCTGCTGCTGACGCATGCGATCGCGCTGTATCAGGCCCTGGGCGGCGCCTATGCCGGGGCAGGGCCAAGGGCGCGCCTCGTGAGCCGCGCGGCAGATGATCGCAAGACGCGGTGATTCGCGCGGCCGAACGGGAGCGTACCGACCATGAGGAGGGTGTGGCGCTTCGTCGCCTGGGCGGCCGTGGTGCTCTCGCGGTCGTGATCGTGCTGCTCACGCCCGCTCCTGACGACCAGCATCCTTCAAACAAGCCGGCCGGCAATGAAGGGCGACCACAAGCGGGACACGGAGAACGGGGCCGATCCCCGTGCTGGTCGCGCCGGCGCGCAAGGCCGACGTGCCGGTGTACGTCGAAGGTGTCGGCACCGGCAGCGCCTTCAACTCGGTTCTCATCCGCTCGCAGGTCGACGGCAGTCCTCATCAAAGCTGAACTTCGTCGAGGGGCAGGACGTCAAAAAAGCGGGCGACCTGATCGCGCAGGATCGATCCGCGCCTCTACAAGGCGACCTATGACCAGGACGGTCGCCAAGAAGAAGCAGGACGAGGCGATCCTCGCCAATGCCAGGCTCGACCTCAAGCGCTACAAGATGCTGCACACGCCGAGACCAAGTGGGCCGGCACGCAGCAGCAGTACGACACGCAGATCATCGCCACCGTGCAGCAGGACGAGGCCGCAGGTGGCGCTCGACCAGTGCGATGATCGACAGCGCCGCGACGGACCTTGAGCTACACCAACATCACCTCGCCGATCGCCGGCCGTGTCGGCATCCGCAATGTCTACGTCGGCAACCTGATCCATGCCTCGCGGACACGACCGGCATCGTCACGAATCTCGCAGATCTCAGCCGAATCAGCGTGTTTCTTCTATTGTGCCGCAGCAGGGAGCTGCCGCGCATCAACAAGGCGACGCTCCCTGAACCAGCTCGACGTCCAGGCGCTGACGACACCGGCAAGGTCGCAGGTCGACCATGGCAGCCGCTCGCCGCCGTCAACAAATTCGATCGACGCGACGACCGGCACCGTCAAGCTCAGGGCGAATTTCCCCAACAAGCAGCTCCAAACTCTGGCCCGGCATCTTCGTCAACGTTCGCTTGTTTGGTCGAGACCCTGCACGACGCGATCGTCATTCCTGTCGGCGCCCTGCAGCGCGGGCCGCAAGGGCGCCTTCGTCTTCGTGCAGAGAGGCGACAAGGCCGTTGATGACCGACGTCAAGGCCGGCCAGCAGGACGACACCGAGGCGGTCATCGACGCCGGCCTCGCGGCAGGCGACCAGGTCATCAACCAGCGGGTTCCAGAAGCTGAACCGATGGCGCCAAGGTGCAGGCCTCGCCCGACAAGGGCGCCGCCGAGGCAACCGGCGCGCCGGCCCCTGCCCGGAGCAGGGCGTTCACCCCCCGGCGCCGACGGCGACAGGACGCAGCCGCCGCGTCGCGGCGAGCGTCCGGCGAGGCGCTCGAGTACGAACCGAGATGAACGTCTCGGGCGCTCTTCATCCCGGGCGCCCTTGTCGCGACCCTTCCTGCTCGCGGTGGCGGTACTGCTCGGGGCGCCGCTCGGCTACAATTTCCATCGCGGTGGGTGCGGCGCTGCCGCAGGTGGACTACCCGCCGATCCAGGTGACGACGCAGCTGCCAGGGCGCCAACCCGGCGGAGACGATGTCCGAGCTCGTCACGTCACGGCGCCGCTCGAGCGCCAGCTCGGCCAGATCCCGTCGCTCACCACGATGACCTCGTCCTCGTCCTTCGGGCCTCTCGGCGATCACCTTGCAGTTCGATCTCAAACCGCAACATTGATTGTATGCCGCGCAGGAAGTGCAGGCGGCGATCAACGCGGCCGGCTCGACACTGCCGAAGAACCTTGCCCTACCCGCCGGTCTACTCGAAGGTGAACCCGGCCGACACCGCCGTCATCGAGATCGCGCTGACCTTCGAAGACGATCCACCGTGCGGCAGATGTCCGACCTCGCCGACACGCTCATCGGCCCAACGGCTCTCGGAAGCTGACCGGTGTCGGTCTATGTCGGCATCCCTCGGCTGGGCTTGAAGCCCGCCCGTACGCATTCAAGCGGACCCTGTCGCGTCTCGTCGACTACGGCGTCGGCATGGAGGGACATTCCGTACGGCGATCGCCAACGCCAATGTCGCCGTGCGCCAAGGTCTCGCTCGAAGCGGGATCAAGCAGGCCTATTCGATCGCCGCTAACGCACCAGCTCACCCTCGGGCCGACGCCTACAAGCAAGTCGTCATCACCTACCGACGAAACGGCGCGCCGGTCCTGATGAAGGACGTCGCCGACATCGTCGACAGGGCTCGAGAACGCGCATGTCGCCCGGCTGGTACCAGGGGCCCAGCCTGCGGTGATCATCGACGTCCAGCGCCAGCCACGGCGCCAACATCGTCGCGATCGGTGCAGCGGCATCCGCGCCGAGCTCGACAAGCTGCGCCCCGCAGCTGCCGCCGAGCGGTGGCGCTCCAAACCGTGGTCGAGGACCGCACCGGCCCACGATCAAGGCGTCGAATCGCCGACGTGCAGTCGACCCTGATCCTGTCCGGTTTTGCTCGTCGTTCTCGTCCGTGCTGTTCTTCCTGCGCTCGATCCGAGCTCGGACCATTATCGCCGGCGTCGTCCCTGCCGCTGTCGCTCGTCGCGACCTTCGTGCGCGAATTGTATTTCCTCAACCTTCAGCTCCTCGACAACCCTGTCGCTGATGGCGCTGACCGATCGGCATCCGGCTTCGTCGTCGACGACGCGATCGTCATGATCGAGAACATCGTGCGCCATATCGAGGCGGGCGAGGAGCCGCTGCATGCACGCCCTGCGGGTGCCGTGGAGATCGGCTTCACCGCGTTCATCTCGCTGACCGTCTCGCTCATCGCGGGTTGTTTCATCCCGTTGCTCTTCATGACCGGCATCGTCGGGCGCATGTTCCGCGAGTTCGCGCTCGTGCTGACGATCGCCGTGCTCGCCTCGGCGGTGGTGTCGTCCCATGACCTTGGACGCCGATGATGTGCGGGCCTGCTGCTGCGCCATCGCGAGGAGGACCTCTCGGAAGCCGCCGGGCCTGCTGGCGCGGCTCGGCGAGCGGTTCGGGGCGCCCGCTACAAGGCGAGCCTCGACATGATGGGGTAGCTGCGCCACCAGGCGCTGATGCTGCTCGTCATCGCCGGCAACCACTGGCGGCGACCCTCTACCTCTACGTGACCATCCCGAAAGGCTTTCTGCCGGCCGAGGGACACGGGCCTCATTGCGGCGGTGACGGACGCCGTATTCCACGGTCTCGTTCGAAAGAGATGTCGCGGCTGCTGCGAAGCAGGGTTGCCGGACGAGATCGTCCGCCGATCGCCGCTGTCGCCGGCGTCACCCTCGGTCGTCGGCTGTCGTCGGCACGGTCAACGCTTACGCCGAAAATTGCCGGTCGGCTGTCGATCATCCTGAAGCCGCGCGGCAGCGGCCGCGACGGCGTCTTCACGGTGATCCGGCGCCTGCGCAGCCAGCTCGCCCTGCTGCCGAAGATCGGCGTCTCGTTCCAGGGCCGTCCAGGACATCCAGATCACCGCGCAATCTTCGCCGCGGCGCAATACCAGTACACCTTGAACGGCAACGAAGCTCGCGCGAGGTCTCGGACTGGTCGGGCAAGCTTCGTCGGCGCGCTGCGCGAGGAGCCGGTGCTGCGCGACGTCACGTCGGAGGCGCAGGACGGCGGGCTGCGTCTCTTATGTCGGCATCGACCGCCTGCTCGCACCGGACGGCTCGGCGTGTCGGTGCAGAACATCAACGACACGCTCTACGACGCTTTCGGCCAGCGCCAGGTCTCGACGATCTACGAGCAGGACGAACCAGTATCGGGTGATCCTCGAGGCGCAGCCGCGCTACCTCGCCGACTCGAGCGCCCTGAAGAACCTTTACGTGTCGTCCGACGTCGCCGCGCAGGTCCCGCTGTCGATGTTCACGACCCTCAAGCACGACACGGCACCGCTCTCGGTGCAGCACACCGAGCAGTTTTCCGGCGGTGACGATCAGCTTCAACCTGGCGAGCGGGCAGTCGCTCAGCGAGGCGGTACGCGTCATCCAGCGGGCGAGCGAGCGGATCGGCATGCCTGGCACCATCACCGGCACCTACGCGGGCGATGCGGCGGAGTTCGCGAGCTCGTTGAAGAACGAGCCCTACCTGATCCTGGCGGCGGCGATCACGATCTACATCGTGCTCGGCGTTCTCTACGAGAGCGCGATCCACCCGATCACAATCCTCTCGACGCTGCCGTCGGCCGGTGTCGGCGCGTTGCTCGCGCTGATGGCCTTTCGCATGGATCTGTCGCTCATCGCGCTCATCGGCATCGTGCTCCTGATGGGCATCGTCAAGAAGAACGCGATCATGATGATCGACTTCGCGCTCGACGCCGAGCGCGAGGAGGGTTTGAGCGCGCACGAGGCGATCGTGCAGGCCTCGCTCCTGCGCTTTCGGCCGATCATGATGACGACCTTGGCCGCGCTGCTCGGCGCGCTGCCGCTGGCGTTCGCAAGGGGCACGGGATCGGAGCTGCGCAACCCGCTCGGCATCACGATCGTCGGCGGTCTGCTGCTCAGCCAGCTCATCACGCTCTATACCACGCCGGTGATCTACGTGGCGCTCGAGCACGTGCGTGCGCGCGAGCCTGTTCGGACGCACGAAACGCATCGAGCCGGGCGATCCGATCGAGGAGGAGATCGAGCACCGGAGGGCGGCGGAATGAGCGGCGGCGCGCTGATCCTCCCCCGTCGACGACGGGGGAGGGGGACCATGCGAAGCATGGTGGAGGGGGCGGCCGCCGCCTCGCGCCCGGTCGTTTGCCTCGCCTACCCGCTCGATGAAATTTCGAGTGGCGGCCGCCCCACCACCGCCTTCGGCGGTCCCCCTCCCCCATTTCATGGGGGAGGATCAACCCATGAACCTCTCCGCGCCGTTCATCCGTCGGCCGATCGGCACGATCCTGCTCACGATCGGCACGTTCCTGGTCGGCGCGGTCTCTTATTTTCTGCTGCCCGTCGCCAGCCTGCCGGCGATCGATTTCCCGCCGTCTTCATCATCACGCAATATCCCGGTGCCAGCCCGGAGAACATGGCTTCGACTGTCGCCGCGCCGCTGGAGCGCCATCTGGGAGAGATTTCGGGCATCAGCGAGCTCTCCTCGGTCAGCTCCGCCGGCACCTCCCTGCTGATCGCCATCTTCGATCTCACACGGAACGTCGACGCCGCCGGCCGCGACGTGCAGGCGGCGCTGAACGCCGCGGCGACGGACCTGCCGGCGGACCTCCCGCAAATCCCGATCTACCGCAAGGCCAATCCGAATCACGCGCCGGTCCTCATCCTTGCCGTGCATTCGGACCAGCTGCCGCCCGACGCCGTCTACGACGCGGCCGACACGGTGCTGCTCCAGCGCATCCAGCAGGTCGACGGCGTGTCGGAGGCGAGCGTCGCCGGCGCCGACCAGCCGGCGATCCGGGTAACGGCGTACCCGGAAAAGCTGTCGACCATGAACCTCAGCCTGGACGACATACGCACGGCGATCGTCAACGCCAACGCGCTTTCGCCGACCGGCGCCATCGATGGCGAGATCTATGGGCGGGGCGATCGCCACCAGCGACCAGCTCAAGACGCTCGAAGATTACCGCAACCTCGTCATCAAGAACGCGTCGGGCAGCAGCGTCATCCTCTCCGACGTCGCCAAGGTCGAGAACGGCACGCGCAACGGGCGCTCGGAGGCGACCTTCAACGGCAAGCCCGCCGTCCTGATCTACGTGCGCAAGCAGTCGACGGCCAACGTGATCGAGACGGTCGACCACGTCAAAGCGCTGATCCCGGAGATACAGCGCTTCATGCCGGCGGGGATCGAGGTCTCGATCCTCAACGATCGGACCACCTCGATCCGCGCCAGCGTCGACGACATGCTGGGGACGCTGCTCGTCACCATCGTCCTCGTGATGATGGTCGTGTTCGTCTTCCTGCGCCGCGTCACGCCGACGGCGGCGGCCGGCATCACCGTGCCGTTGGCGCTCGCCGGCACCTTTTCGCTGATGTACCTCGTCGGCTTCTCGATCGACAACATCTCGCTGATGGCGCTTGCCACCTCCGTCGGCTTCGTCGTGGACGACGCCATCGTCATGATCGAGAACATCGACAAGAACCACGAAGCCGGCCTGCGCCCCTTCGAGGCCGCCCTCGTCGGCTCCCGTCAGATCGGCTTCACCGTGATCTCGATCTCGGTGTCGCTGATGGCAGCCTTCATTCCGCTGCTGCTCCTCGGCGGCATCCCCGGCAAGCTGTTCCGCGAATTCTCCGTGACGCTCGCCTTTGCCATCATCATCTCGACGATCGCGTCGCTGACGATCACGCCGATGATCTGCGCGAATTTCACGAGCCGGAAGCCGCCGCGTCCACCGAGCCGGTTCGACCGTCTGGTCGAGGGCATCCTGTCGCGCAACGCCAGATTCTACGCGGCGACCCTGCGCATCGTACTGCGCCATCGCATCGTGACGATGCTGGTCATGGGCGGCACCATCGCGCTGACGGTTGTGCTGTTCAAAGCGACGCCGAAGGGCCTGTTCCCGCAGGATGAGACCGACCTCATCATCGGCACGACGGACGCGCCGTCGGCGACCTCCTTCGGGGCGCTGGTGCCGCTGCAGCATCGCGTCGCGCAGATCATCGCGGCGGACCCCGCCGTCGCCAACGTCGGCTCGTCCGTCGGCAATTCCGGCCAGGGCCCGAACTCCTCGACCCAGAACGAGGGCAAGCTCTTCATCTCGCTGAAACCGCCCGGCGAGACCGACGGCACCCCCGTCGCGCTGGTGATCGATCGCCTGCGCAAGAAGCTCGCGACGGTCGTTGGCATCGACACCTTCCTGATGCCGCGCACCGACCTGAGCTTCGGCGGCCGCGACACCAAGGCCGCGCTGAGCTTCACCCTGACCGATTCCGACTACGGCGAGCTTCTGCACTGGTATCCGCTGGTCGAGGAGCGGTTTGAAGAAGGTCCCGGGGCTCGTCGACCGTGACGACGGACCACGAGACGAAGCGGGCTGCAGGCGAAGGTCGAGGTCGACCGGCCTCGCCGCCTCGCGGCTCGGCGTCACCATGGCGAACATCGACAACGCGCTCGACAACAGCTTTCTCGCAGCGACAGATCTCGACGATCTATTCGCCGCGCAACCAATATCGCGTCGTGTTGGAATCGCCGGGCTACGCCCAGCGCGGCCCGAAGGACCTGCTCGGCCTCTACGTGCCGGCGGGCGTCAGCCTGCAGAGCTCCACCAACCTCGGCGGCGCGAGCGTCCAGACGGCGCTGAACACGAGCCCGAACAACGGTCAGTCGCAGACCGCGACGACCGGGCCCTCGACGCAGACGGGAACGCCCGGCGGCAGCACGAGCACCGCGACGCAGACGAGCACGGCCGCCGGCGCCGCGACCAGCACCGCTGCGGCGCAGACCGTCACCGCTGTGCAGGGCACGACGAGCGGCGGCGCCACGGTGCTCGCGCGGCCGACGGCGCAGATCCGGCTCGGATCGATGGCGCGGATCGATCTCGGCGCGGCACCGCTCAGCGTCAACCACCAGGGCCTGTTCCCGGAAGTGACGATCAGCTTCAACCTGAAGCCGGGCGTCGTCCAGCAGGTCGCGAGCGACGCGGTGCTGGCGGCAGTCGCCGACATGCATTTGCCCGATACCTTGCACGGTGGCTTCACCGGCAATGCGAAGCTTTTCCAGCAGGGCGCGGGCTCGCAGGCGCTTCTGCTCTATGCGGCGCTGATCTCGGTCTACATCGTTCTAGGCGTGCTCTACGAGAGCTTCGCCCATCCGCTGACGATCATCTCGACCCTGCCGTCGGCCGGGCTCGGCGCGCTGCTCGCGTTGCAGGTGACCGGCACCGAGCTGTCGCTCCTCGCCTTCATCGGCATCGTGCTGCTCATCGGCATCGTCAAGAAGAACGGCATCATGCTCGTCGACTTCGCGCTCCACGCCGAGCGGCAGCGCGGCCTGCCGGCCGAGCAGGCGATCTACGAGGCCTGCATCGAGCGCTTCCGGCCGATCCTGATGACGACGCTCGCCGCGCTGCTCGGCGCTGGGGTACCACTGATCCTGGCTTCGGGCCCCCGGCTCGGCGCTGCGCCGCCCCGCTCGGCATCGCGATCGCGGGCGGGCTGATCGTCAGCCAGGCGCTGACGCTCTATACGACGCCCGTGATCTACCTCTATCTCGACCGGCTGCACCGATTCCTGCGGCGGATGCGCATCCCGCGCGGGCGGTTGGCAGCGACGTGGGGTGGCGCCGGCGGAGTGAGGGCGCCTATGATTGCCAAGTATCCAGTCACAAGCGGGTTTCCCATGGTTGGCCGCTCAAGTTCGACGACGCTGGGCTCGCAAAGACGCCGTAAGCGACAACATCGGATGGACCCTTCCAGTCAAGCGCGAGGGCAAGAACTGTGGCGATCTCGATCGACGACCACGTTCGTTTGTCGCGCAGCAAGCCGACCCTTGGTCGAGTATCTGCTGTCCGACCAAGATTGGGACGGCGAGTTTGTCGAAATAGCCAACCAGCGCGAGTAGTCACTGCCGTTCATAATTTAGCGCGAACGCTATTGAAGTACTCTTTATCCCCTTAAGACGCCCAATACTTTTAACCCCGCCCTGACTAATCCATTCAATTTTGATATATTTTTCTTTGTCATCTTTATCTATGATGCGTATGTCAGAATCACTGCTGACAATTTCGTCTTTAAGATCACCCCCAACTACAGTTATACTATCTCCTGACTGAAGTTTTAGATCGATATATACTCTTCCTTTAAGAGAATTAGACCAAGACGGGAGAATTTCATACATATTTTTAATGTTATTATCGGTTTGCGGCCTCCTTTAATAGTACCCAGTACGGGTCAAAATTACTGATGGACTCAAAACTACGAGCAAGTAATCTATTTTCGACGGCCCCAGCACCCGTTGGCGTGGAGAGCGTCAGAGTCACATCAGATGGCCGTCTTTTTGCCTACTGAGAGAGATCCACCCGAGTCGATCAAAAATTTCAAGAGCTTTTTTTGTATATTTATCAATTCTTGTGTATCTTGGATCGAATACTCCTGCGGTTTTTTCCTGACTTAAATCGCAATATTCTCACCGCTAGATCAAAGTATTCGCTTTGAGGCTGAGAAATAATTCGGTCGATATCTGATTGAACTTTTTTATTGGCGGGAGCAAGCCAAATTGGACGTTATCAGTGCTTCTTCATGAAGAGCGTTCTGATCGCCGCTCACCCAAAGTCCGACAAATTTATCAGCCGCCTCGACATAATAGACTTTTCTGATATACTGCATTGCAGCTATACGTAAACTTTCAGAATCAGAAGAAAGAGAGACCGTTGTTGCTGCATCGCCAAGATCCATATATGAGAAATTATTCAATATGGCGAGCCTTTTGTCCGGATGCTCCTTCATCCATGCAAATGAGCTTCCGTCGGCAGCTACTAAAAGATGAGATAACGTTCCATATGCATCACTTTTCTTTCTATTGTCCGACTGCTTATCTAGCAACGAGAGCACGTCCGAAAACTCCTGGTCACCCAGAGAGGGGAGCTTCAACCACTCGACGAGTCGATCCCATTCGTATTTTGGGCAGATCATACTCATCTCCATCTTCTTTCACTCTACCATCCGCCTCTCTCGATTTGCTACCGCGATCTCCGCACCGAGGATCGCGTGATTGATAAGATCGTTAAGTAGGTATTTTGCTCCAATAATTAGAATCTTCTTTTTGAACAAGTGTATCAACTTTAAGTTTCATATATTCTTCAGTCTGCGAAGTAACTTCTTTAGATGTTGTCAAACCGAATACCGTTAGGATTCCAACCAGCAATGCTAAGGCTACACCAACTATCTTCATCGCCAAACCAGCCGCGTCTTTAATAATAACTCTCTCCGTCCCAACCTGCTTAGCAACCTCTGCCGAGACTAAAGTCTCAAGAAGACTTTTTATTCTCGGTGAACCGACTACGATCTCCTCTGTGGTTTTCCGCGGTGCCATGTCCGTCAACGTCCCGTAGCAATTCATTACGAAAAACAACTCGCACAAATCCGAAAATTCGACAAGAGTCGTCTCACTGGCAACAATCCCTCCCTTCGGCTTTGGGTCGCCCGACAACAATTAACGAGAAAATCTATTCGGAAATTTCATACTCGGCAATTTTCATGAAATGTAAAAAGTACTTTTAGCGAATATTCCCAGAAGAGAATAAAATCTGATCCGAACGGTCGTTGCTCTAGTCGAACAAGCTCGACACGCTCTCCTCCTTCGCCGTCCGCGCGATTCGCCTCGCCGATCAGCGGCGCGATCGAGATGACGCGGATGTTACGCGACACGCGGACCGCTTCGGTCGGCAGGATCGTGTCGGTGAGCACCAGCTCCTTCAGGCGCGAGGAGGAGATGCGCGCCACCGCGCCGCCCGACAGCACGCCGTGGGTGATATAGGCCACCACCTCCTTGGCGCCGTTATCGAGCAGCGCGTCGGCCGCGTTGCACAAGGTGCCGCCCGAAATCGACGATGTCGTCGACGAGGATGCAGCTTCGACCGCGCACGTCGCCGATGATGTTCATCACTTCGGACTCGCCGGCGCGCTCGCGACGCTTGTCGACGATGGCAAGGTCCGCGCCGATCCTTTTCGCCAGCGCCCGGGCGCGCACCACGCCGCCCACGTCGGGCGACACGACCATCAGATCCGACAGCGCCATCCGCTCTTTGATGTCGCGCACCATGACCGGGGCGGAGAACAGGTGGTCGGTCGGAATGTCGAAGAAGCCCTGGATCTGGCCGGCATGCAGGTCGACCGTCAGCACGCGGTCGGCGCCGGCATGGGTGATCATGTTGGCGACGAGCTTGGCCGAGATCGGGGTGCGCGGGCCGGCTTTGCGGTCCTGCCGGGCGTAGCCGAAATAGGGGACCACGGCGGTGATGCGCTTGGCCGACGAGCGGCGGCACGCATCCGTCATGATCAGGATTTCCATCAGGTGGTCGTTCGCCGGAAACGACGTCGACTGGATGATGAAGGCATCCTGGCCGCGGACGTTTTCCTGGATCTCGACGAAGACTTCCATGTCGGCGAAGCGCCGCACCTGGCATTTGGTCAGCGGTACGCCGAGATAGGCGGCGATCGCCTCCGTCAGGGGGCGATTGGAGTTACCCGCCAGGATCTTCATACCGTCATGCCACTGACACGCGATCGTCTTGCGCCGCCGCTCTTAGCAGCCGGGGCGCGGGGGAACAACTTGGCCGGGCGCGTGCGCCGCGCCGAAGCGTAATCGTCCGATCAGCGAACCCGCGCCCAGGTCTGCGAGCCACAGACGCCGCCCGGCGAGCAGCCCTCGACCTGTAGCGAGCTCGGCGAGGCCAGGGTGATCTTGGCGCCGTACATCTGCCCGTCGTCGGCATTGTAGGTCTGGCCCGACCACGAGTTCGGCCCGCTTTGGCGCATATTGAACATCACCTCGATACCGATGACCGACCGGTTGCGCTTGCGCGGATCGGGATTGCGATAGTCCGTGCCCGGCTGGCCCTTCGCGACGAAGCCGCAGTATCCGGCACCGCACTTTGCGATGCGGACCACCGCGCTCTTGTCCTCGACCGCCCATTCGCCGGCGGGCCCGGCGCCGGCGGCGAAGCTCGGCGCGATGGCGGCGATCGTGAGCGCGGCGGCGGCGATGGCAGAAATCTTCATCTCGGTTCCTTGTCTGGGCCCAGCTCGTCTCGGCCCGTGTGCCGCCCCCACGCGTTCCACTCTCGGAGGGCCCCGTCCTCCGATATCGAGCGAAGCAGGCGATGTATCCGGCCAGGGCGGCAATCGCAATGCGCCGGGCCACGATCCGCCGCCTTTTGGCAGGCGGGTGTTGCCGCCTCGACGCGAAAAACGACGGCGCGCCGGTCCGTTAACACGGACCCACGCTGTCCGACAGAGCGAATCGCCGGGCGGATCGCGCCTTTTCAGCCGCCCTCCCGTCTCTTAAGTCTGCGACATGACTCGCGATGCAACCGGCGCGGCGCCGGCCGAGCCCGAGACCGACCTCCTCGACCTCGACGACGAGACGGCGCCCGAGGTCGAGGCCACGCCGCAAGAGGAGGCCGCCCCAGCCTCGGTCAGGGCCGGCGCCGCCGTCATCCGCGCGCATTGGAAGCACGCGCCCAAGGGGCCGGGCGTCTACCGCATGATCGGGACCGACGGCGAAGTCCTCTACGTCGGCAAGGCGAAAAGCGTGCGCAAGCGCATCGCCAGCTACATGCGCGCGGCCGGCCACACCAACCGCATCGCCCAGATGATCGCGCTGACCTCCTCCATGGTCTTCGTCTCGACCGCCACCGAGGCCGAGGCGCTTCTGCTCGAGGCCAACCTCATCAAGCAGATGAAGCCCCGCTTCAACGTGTGGATGCGGGACGACAAATCGTTTCCCTACATTCTCGTCACCGGAGATCACGCGGCGCCGCAGATCACCAAGCATCGCGGCGCGCGCTCCCGGAAGGGCGATTATTTCGGCCCGTTCGCTTCCGTTTGGGCCGTCAACCGGACGTTGAACGCCCTCGAACGTGCCTTTCTGCTGCGCTCGTGCACCAATTCCTACTACGACAACCGCACCCGGCCCTGCCTGCTCTACCAGATCAAGCGCTGCTCGGGCCCCTGCACGGGCGAGATCGGCCACGAGGATTACGCCGCGCTCGTCGGCGAGGCGCGCGACTTCCTGAACGGCAAGAGCCGCGCGGTGCGCGACCTGCTCGCCCGCGAGATGGCGGAGGCGTCGGAAAACCTCGAGTTCGAGCGGGCGGCGCGGCTGCGCGACCGCATTGGCGCGCTCTCTGCCATCCAGGGTGCGCAGGGCATCAACCCGAAGAATACCGAGGAGGCCGACGTCTTCGCCATCGCCGAGGAGGCGGGGCAGTTCTGCATCGAGGCGTTCTTCTTCCGCACCTATCAGAACTGGGGCAACCGCGCCTACTTCCCGAAGGCCGACCGCAGCCTACGACCCGACGAGGTGCTCGACGCCTTCCTGGCGCAATTCTACCTCGAGCGGCCAGCGCCGGGCCTCGTCCTGCTCTCGCACGAGGTCGAGGGGCGCGCACTGCTCGAGACGGCGCTCGCCGAGCGCTGGGAGCGGAAGGTCGAGGTCGCGGTGCCGCAGCGCGGCGAGCAGCGCGAGCTGGTCGAGGCGGCCGCCCACAACGCCAAGCAGACGCTCGGCCAGAAGATGGCGGAGACGGCCTCGCAGGCGCAGCTGCTCACCGCCCTCGGCGCGGCCTTCGGCATGGACCGCACGCCGCGCCGCGTCGAGGTCTACGACAATTCCCACATCATGGGCACCAACGCGGTCGGCGCCATGATCGTGGCGGGCCCCGCGGGCTTCATGAAGAACCAGTACCGCACCTTCAACATCAAGAGCGAGACCCTCACGCCCGGCGACGACTACGCCATGATGCGCGAGGTGCTGACCCGCCGCTTCGCGCGGCTGAACAGGGAGGCGCCGACATCCTCCTCCACGCAACGGGAGAGGGGGACCATACGAAGCGTGGTGCAGGGGGCTGCCGCCGCCTCGAGCAAGCAGGACGTGGAGACGCCAGCACCGGTCGACGCCTCGGTCTCGCCGCCGCCCCCTCCACCGCCTTCGGCGGCCCCCCTCCCCCGCTACGCGGAGGAGGATATCGCGTCGCGCCCGAGGTCCTCGACCTACGCCGGCATCAAGGGGCCCGTCTCCTCGATGAAGGAGTGGCATCTCTCCGAGGCACCGCCCCCCATCGCTGCCGAGGCAGCGCAGCCCAGCGACCCCGACGCCTTCCCCCGCCCGCCCCGACCTCATCCTCATCGACGGCGGCCTCGGTCAGTTCAACGCGACCAACACGATCCTCGCCGAGCTCGGCGTCATCGATGTCGCGGTGGCCGCCATCGCCAAGGGGCGGGATCGCGACGCCGGACGCGAGATGTTCTTCGTGGCCGACAAGGAGCCGTTTCGCCTCGCCCCGCGGGATCCTGCGCTCTACTTCCTGCAGCGGCTGCGCGACGAGGCGCACCGTTTCGCGATCGGCACGCACCGCGCCCGCCGCAAGAAGGAGTTCACCAAAAGCCCGCTCGACGAGGTCGCGGGCATCGGCCCGGCCCGCAAGCGCGCCCTGCTGCACGCCTTCGGCACCGCCAAGGCGCTATCGCGCGCCGCGCTCGCCGATCTCGAGAAGGTGCCGGGCATCAACGCCGGGACGGCGAAGCTCGTCTACGACTTCTTCCACGAGCGGGGTGGTTAGGGCGTCACCGTCCTCCGCCGGCCGCGTAGTCGACCGTGGCAAGGCTCGGATCAGGCGTCGCGCACCCTTGCGACTTCAGCACGCGCTTGGTCGAGGCGGGGAACTTCTTCAGCCCGCCGACAGGCCCGGCCGGGGGTCGGATCGGCCGCGGCGTCAGATTGCCGATGCAGTTGGGGCAGTAGCCCTTGAGGACGCCCTCGACGCAGGCACGGCAGAACGTGCACTCGTAGGTGCAGATGAAAGCCTCCTCGCTATCGGGCGGAAGGTCCTTGTCGCAGCACTCGCAATTGGGTCGAAGATCGAGAATCGCCATCGATGTCGTCTCACGCTCGGTCGGCGCGGAGACGCGCTCCGCCGGTCGGCGAAGCTTACCGCGGCCCGTCGATTCCCGCTATCGCGCCGCGATCTGCTTCCACCGTGCCCAGGCGCCGCGGCTCACCACCGGAAACAGCACGAGGATCGCCGCGGCATAGGCCACCACCCCGACGATCACCACCACGGCGATCCGCGCGAACGCGCCGCCGGGCAGCCCCGGCAGCAGCTCGACGATCAGCGCCATGATGCCGGCGGCCAATACCACGAGCCCCGCGTCGACTAGCGGCAGGCGCAGGCCCGCGCTGGTCCGCGCGACAACGAAATCGGCGACCATCGCAACACCGTAGCCCGCGGCCGACCCCCAGGCCGCGCCGACGGAGCCGGCATGGAGCAACCCGACGATGCAGCCGAGCAGGACGGCAGCGGTCTCGAGCACGGTCATGGCGAGGACCATCGGCGTGCGCTCGATGAGCACGAACACCTGGTCGGCGACATGCGTGCGGATGTTGCGGAACAGCCCGGCGGCGAGCGCAGCCGGCAGGATCGCGATCGTCATCGCCTGGAACGGTGCCGCGACCAGCACCGACACCAGCGCGTTCTGCACGAGGTAGAGCCCGACCGCCGACGGCAGGGTGAGACCGAACATCAGCAGGCCGTTGGTGGTGATCTGCCGGAACGCCACGTCTCGCGCGCCCCTGCGGAAGCTGTCGACCGCGAGCGGAAAGGCGGCGAGCGTCACGAGCATCGAGGCCGTGGCGGTGATGCGATGCCCGAGGCTCCAGCCGACCGCGATGAGGCCCATCGCAGGCGCGCCCATCTGGTGATCGACGACGATGCGGATTCGCGTTCATGCCGAGCCAGGCGGCGAGCCCGGCGGCGATCAGCGGCAGCCCGAACAGCAGCGCCTGGCGCAGCAAGGCGCGATCGGGCACCCGCAGCACGAGGCGCATGTCCTGGCGCACCATCAGCCAGACGAGCGCCGCGCCCTGGGCGAGCGCGAAGCCGAAGAGCGCCGCAGCCGGCGTGGCGGCGACACGAGCGACGGCGAGGAAGGCCAGGCCGAAACCGATCACGGGACCGGCCGCGGTCGCCAGGGTGTAGTCGAAGATGCGGCTCTGCGCCCGTGTGCGCTCGCCGAGGTGCAGACTGAGGCAGCGCGCCACCGTGTAGAGCGTGGCCGAGACCGCGAGGCCGAGCGGGATGTCGGCGGTAACGAGCCGGATGGCGAGCAGCGCGGCGACGACCTGCGGGACGATCGTGCCGAGCAGGATGGTCAGCTCCGCCTCGCGGTAGCGCTCGTTCGCCTCGGCATGGCCGCCGAAATAGCGGATCGTGTACTGCGACCACCACGACAGGCAAAGCAGGAACACGAAGTCCTGGCTGGCGATGACGTAGGTGAAGATGCCGTAAGGCCCCGGCGCCAGCCAATGCGTGAAGACGAGCAGCGCGACGAACTGCGCCGCGGGCCCGATGATCTGCGCCGGCATGTAGTAGAGTGTGTTGCGGATCAGCACGGGGCGATCCGCGACTGGCGGGCTGCCTGCGCCCTGGTGCTCGACGATTGATCGCTCACGACGGACCTTCGGTGGACACGCGCCCCGTGTTGCTAGCGCATTTGCACGCTCGCCGTTCATTGCGGAAACCCGCTTTCGGCGATCATGCTTAAGGCGGCCGCTGCGTTCACCCTGTTCGCAGGCTCGCGTTGAATTGCAAGTCGACCATCGGATAGTCGAGGTTCCCAACCATTTCCGGGACAGAGGCCGATGGACGTCCGAACGACGATACTCGACGAGATGCGCCGCGTCGCAAGCGAGCAGAAGAAGACGCTCGCCTCGCTCGACGACGACGCCCCCCTGCTGACGAGCGGGCTCGATTCGCTCTGCTTTGCGATCCTCGTCGCGCGGCTGGAGGAGACCTTGGGCGTCGACCCGTTCAGCGCATCGGACGAGGTCGCGCTGCCGGTGACGGTCGGCGACTTCGTCCACTTCTACGAGCACGCGCTGGTCTGACGCGCAATGGACCGGCTCGCGACGAACGTTTGCACGCGGCTGATCGACCGTGACCGGTCCGTCGACCTCGCGGCGCTCGCAGGCGGCTCCTGCCTCGGCGGCGCGGCGGCGCGGCTCGCCGGCCGCTCCGTCCTCGTCGCCACAGAGGACCAGCTGCCGAGCGCCGTCGCGCTGGTCGAGCTGGACGGGGTCGCGCGCCGCCTCACCATCGCCCCGCCGGACCTCAACCCCGATCATCTCGCGGCGATCGTCGAGGACGCCGAGATCGACGCGATCGCGACGGATCGCGCCGACCGCTTCGCGCCTCTCGGCCTCGAGATCGCGTCGATCGCGCTGCCGATCGCGCCCGCATCGGCGGTGGAGCGCGCGTTCGACAGCGAATGGGTGCTCATGACGTCGGGCACGCTCGGCCGGCCGAAGATGGCCGCGCACACGCTCGATGCGCTGACCGGCGCGATCACCGGCCCACCGCCCGGCGTCGACCGACCGATCTGGGCGACGTTCTACGATATCCGACGCTACGGCGGCCTGCAGATATTTCTACGCGCGCTCCTCGGGCGCACCGAGCTTGTCCTCACCAGCGCGGACGAGCCGCTCGGCGACCTGATGCATCGCCTCGGCACGGCGGGCGTAAGTGCCATCTCGGGCACTCCCTCGCATTGGCGGCGGGTGCTGATGAGCCACGAGCGCGGCCCCTTCGCGCCGCGCTATGTGCGGCTATCCGGCGAGATCGCCGACCAGATCGTGCTCGACGGCCTGCGCGCGTTTCCCGACGCCGCGATCGGGCATGCCTATGCCTCGACCGAGGCCGGCGTCGGCTTCGCCGTCGACGACGGCCGCGAAGGCTTCCCCGCCGCCCTGCTCGACAATCCGCCCAAAAGCGTGGCCATGAAGGTGGTGGACGATTCCCTGCGCATCCGCTCGACGCGCGCAGCCTCGCGCTATCTCGGAGGGGCGGCACCGTCGCTGGCCGATCCCGAGGGCTTCGTCGACACGGGCGACCTCGTCGAGCGGCGCGGCGACCGCTACGTCTTCGTCGGTCGACGCGGTGGCATCATCAATGTCGGCGGCCTCAAGGTGAACCCGGAAGAGGTCGAGGCCGCGATCAACGCCCACGCCGAGGTGCGTATGTCGCTCGTGCAGGCGCGCCGGAATCCCCTCACTGGCGCGATCGTCGTGGCCGAGATCGTGCTGCGCGACGCGGGCGCGGGCAGCGACGCGCTGAAGGACGAGATCGTGGCGACTTGCCGTGCGCGCCTCGACCGCCACAAGGTGCCGGCGATCCTGCGTTTCGTGCCCTCGCTCGCGCTGACCGCGAGCGGCAAGCTCAGCCGCGCGCAGGGGTGAACATGGCCGAGCGCCGCACCATCCTCGTCACCGGAGCGAGCCGCGGCATCGGCCTCGGCGTCGCCCGCCAGCTTGCCGCGGAGAGCTATGCCGTCGTCGCCATCGCGCGCCGCGAGAGCGAGGCGCTTTCCGAGGCTGCCAAGGACGCGGGGCCGGGATCGATAACCTTCGCACCGTTCGACCTCGAACGGCTCGACAATGTGCCAGAGTTGATCCGCGCACTGCGCAAGGCGCACGGCCCGCTCTACGGCCTCGTCAACAACGCCGGGCTCGGCACCGAAGGCGTGCTGGCGAATATGCCCATGCAGGACATCACCCGGCTCGTGCATCTGAACACCCTGGCGCCGATCATCGTCGCCAAGTACGCGGTCCGCTCGATGATGTCCTCCGGCGAGGGCCGCATCATCAACATGGCCTCGATCATCGCCTCCACGGGCTATTCGGCGCTGTCGGTCTATGGCGCGACCAAAGCCTCCATGATCGGCTTCACGCGCTCGCTGGCGCGCGAGGTCGGCACGCTCGGCATCACGGTCAACGCCGTCGCCCCCGGCTTCATCGCGACCGCGATGACCTCGTCGATGGCCCCGCAGCAGCGCGACACGATCGCTCGACGCTCCGCGCTCAAACGTCTCGCCTCGATCGAAGACGTGGCGCATGCCGTCGCCTATCTGATGAGCGAGAAGGCCCGCAACATCACCGGCACGGTGATGACGGTGGACGCCGGCAACACCGCTTGAACCCGCACCGGCTGGCACGCGCGCTGCTGCTCTGAAGGAGCACGGCCGGCGACGTCTCAAAACAACACGTCTCTGTCCCGTGCGAACGCATCTCGGCGTGGAGGCCATTCCAGGCGCCGGATGCCAGCCAAGGCGGAGACTCCTGATGCGTGGCGAGACGATCGCGGTGCACGGCGGCTACGACGGCGATCCGGCGACGCACGCCTGCGCCGTTCCGATCTACCAAACGGTCGCGTTCGAGTTCGACAGCGCCGACCATGGTGCAGCCCTGTTCGACCTCGAAGTCCCGGGCTATCGCTACAGCCGCATCGCCAACCCGACCGTGGACGTGCTCGAACGGCGCGTTGCGGCGATGGAGGGCGGCGCCGCCGCGCTCGCCACCGCCACCGGGCAGGCCGCGCTCAACACGGCGCTGGCCAATCTCGCGGACGGCGGCGGCAACATCGTCACGGTGCCCCAGCTCTACGGCACGACCCATACCGTGCTGGCCCACACGCTGCCGCGCCAGGGCATCCAGGGTCGTTTCGCCACCGACGACAGCGTCGCCGCGGTGGAACGATTGATCGACGGCGATACCCGCGCCGTGTTCTGCGAAAGCATCGGCAATCCGGCCGGCAACATCGCCGACCTCGCCGCGCTCTCGGCCTGTGCGCACAGCCACGGCGTGCCGCTGGTCGTCGACAACACGGTCGCGACGCCCATCCTGTGCCGACCGATCGATCATGGCGCCGACATCGTCGTGCACTCGCTCACCAAGTACCTGGGCGGCCACGGCACGACCGTCGGCGGCGCGGTGATCGACAGCGGACGCTTCCCGTGGGCCGCGCATGCCGCGCGCTATCCGATGTTCTGTGAGCCGGACGTGTCCTACCACGGCATGGTCTATACCGAGCATTTCGGCGCACAGGCCTACATCGCCCGCGCCCGCAGCGTCTACCAGCGCACGACCGGCGCCGTGCTGTCCCCGTTCAACGCGTTCCTGATCCTGCAAGGGATCGAGACACTCGCGCTGCGCATGGAGCGCCACGTCGACAACGCGCGACGCGTCGCAACCTTTCTGCGCGACGACCCGCGCGTCGCCTGGGTCAACTACGCGGGCTTTCCCGACAGCCCGCATTACGCGCTGGCCCGCCGCACCATGGGCGGCAACGCGTCCTCGCTCTTCACCTTCGGGGTGATCGGCGGGCTCGAAGGCGGCAAGGCCTTCTACGACGCGCTGCGCCTCGTGAAGCGCCTCGTCAACATCGGGGACGTCAAGTCCCTCGCCTGCCATCCGGCGTCGACCCACGCACCGCCAGATGACGACGCAGGAGCAGGCGAAGGCCGGTGTGACGCCGGACCTGATCCGCGTGTCCATCGGCATCGAGCACATCGACGACATCATCGCCGATCTCGACCAGGCGCTCGCCGTCGCCGCCCGCGCGACCCGCCCCATCGCCCGCGCTGTCGGCGCCTAGGGAGCAGGCCATGCCCCTCGTTCTCGACACGCCATCCTCCGCTCACCGCGCCCCCCAACGCGCCGACACGATCGAGATCGCGCTTCTCAACAACCTCGGCGACGGCGGCCTCGAAGGCGGCGAGCGTCAGATCGTCGAGCTCTTGACCAATGTTGCCGGCCCTGCGCCGGTGCGCCTGCGCTTCTTCTCGTTGCCGCAGATCGCCCGCGGTGCCGCGGCAAGAGCGCGGATCGATGCGCATTACACGCGCTTCTCGGACCTCATGCAGTCGCGCGTCGACGGGCTGATCGTTACAGGCTGCGAGCCGCGTGCCGACAACTTGCCGGACGAGCCGTTCTGGGGTGCCCTGACGGAGGTCATCGACTGGGCGGAGCACAACACGCGCTCCACCATCTGGTCTTGCCTCGCCGCGCACGCTGCAGTGCTGCACCTCGATGGGATCGCGCGGCATCGGCTGCCGCACAAATGCTCCGGCGTGTTCCCCGTCGAACGCGTCGCCGAGCATCCGCTGCTGTCGGGTATCCGCGGCCCCCTCGTCGTGCCCCACTCCCGCTTCAACGGGCTCGACGAGGACGCGCTCGTCGCAGGCGGCTACGAGATCCTGACGCGCTCGGAGATGGTCGGGGTCGACACGTTCGTCAAACAATGGCGCAGCCTGTTCGTCTACTTCCAGGGCCATCCGGAATACGATGCCGCGGCACTCGCCGGCGAGTATCGCCGCGACGCCCTCCGCTTCCTCGCCGGGACGAGCACGACCTATCCCGATTTGCCGCGCGATTATTTCACGCCCGATCTCGCAGCGGCGCTGCACGCCTTCGCCGAAGCGGTGCAAAGGGATCGCAAGACCGATCTCGCGTTTCCCCTGGCGCGCCGCTCCGCGCGCGAAAAACCATGGCGGCGCGCCTTCGCGACCACGCTGCTCCGCAATTGGCTCCGCTATCTGCAGGCGAAGGCGGTGGACCGTGCGGCGTGAATCAGGCGAGCGCGTCAGCGATGTCGCGGGCGATCGCCAGCAGTGCCTGTCGGGCCGCCGGGACGACGCCGTCGAGCGCGTAGAAATGATGGACGAGCGCCTCGTGGCAGCGGTAGCGAACCGGCACGCCGGCCTCGGCGAGGCGGCGCGCGTAGGCGGCACCCTCGTCGACAAGCGGATCGAAGCCGGCGGCGTGGATGATCGTCTCCGGCATGCCGGCGAGACTTCTCGCGCGCAAAGGGGAGATGCGCGGGTCGTCGAGCGGGCGCCGCGGCGCGTAATGACGCAGGTCCTCGGCCATGGTGGCGGCATCGAGCAGGAAGCCGGAGGCGAAAACGGCGTCGCGATTCGCTCGGCGGGCCGAAATCGAGCACCGGGCACAGCAGCACCTGCGCCCTGATGGCGGCGTGCCGCCGCATGACCTGGCAGGCGATCGTCGCCAAGGTGGCGCCGCCCGAATCGCCGCCGACGGCGATCCTGTCCGCTTGCAGGCCCAATTCAGTCGCGTGGCGCAGCGCCCAGCGGACCGCGAGAAGCGCGTCGACGATCCCCGCGGGAAAAGGGTTCTCCGGAGCGAGGCGGTAGTCGACGGCGAGGATCCGGCAGGCCGATTCGTGCGCCAGGGTGCGGCACAAGGCATCGTGCGTCGCCAAACCACCAGCGACGAGCCCGCCGCCGTGGAAATAGACGAGGCCCGGCCCCGGCCCGCCGATGGAGCCAGGCTTATAAAGACGGGCCGGAATAGCGTTACGCGCGGGAATCAAAAGATCTTCGACCGCGAGCGGTGCTTCGGGCGGCCGCGAGAAGCGCATCAGCTTCTCGAACGAGCGGCGCCGCTCCTCCGGCGTCACCTGCCCCACGTCGTGCCGGCCGCCGAGGGCGACCATCGCCAGCAGGCGCCGCGCCTGCGGGTCCATCGCCGAGAGGTCGGGCTCGCTCACGCCATCGCTCCGCGCCCGGTCCTTGTTTCGCGCCACTTGCGCGGCCTTCTCTTGCACCAGGAGCGCGCATCATGACGTTCGCCATCCCGCCGATCGACAAAGCTCCGACCGACACGGCGCCCATCGACACCTGGACCTATTTCGAGGGCCGTTGGCAAGCCGGCAACGCGCCGATCATGGGGCCGCGGACCCATGCCGCGTGGCTCGGCACCACCGTGTTCGACGGTGCCCGCGTCTTCGAGGGCACGGCGCCCGACCTTGTCGCGCATTTCGAGCGCGTCAACCATTCAGCCCGCGCCTTCCTGCTCGAGCCGTGCGTCACGCTCGCGCAATGGATGGCGCTCGCCCATGAGGGCATCGCGCGTTTTGCGCCTGGCGCCGAGCTCTACGTGCGGCCGATGTACTGGCCGGAGCACGGCGCTGCCGGCGGCGGTGTCCGGTTCGATCCCGATTCCACGCGCTGGTGCCTTTGCATCTACAAGGCACCGCTGCCGCAGCCGACCGGCTTCACCGTCACCCTGTCGCCGTTCCGACGACCCAGCGCCGAATGCGCCCCCGTCGAGGCCAAGGCCGGCTGCCTTTACCCGAACGGCGGACGGGCTTTGATCGAGGCGTTCCGGCGCGGCTTCGGCAATTGCGTGATGCTGGACATGCTCGGCAATGTCGCCGAACTCGCCAACTCCAACGTGTTCCTGGTCAAGGACGGGGTGGTCTTCACGCCGGCGGCGAACGGCACCTTCCTCGATGGGATCACGCGGCGGCGCGTGATCCAGCTGCTCGAGGCCGATGGCGTGACGGTTCGCCAGCGCACCATGCGCTACGCGGACTTCTTGGCCGCCGACGAAATCTTCGCCACCGGCAATTTCGCGAAAGTCGTGCCGATCACGCGCATCGAGGCGCGCGACCTGCCCGCGGGTCCGCTCTATGCGCGGGCGCGCGCGCTCTACTGGCGTTTTGCGCGGACGCAGATGCTCGATGTCGCGTCGGTGGCGGCGGCGTAAGGCCGCCGACCGGGTCGGCCCTCCGCCGCACAAAGCGCATGCCGTACCCGCCTACGCGAGACGGGTACGAGGTCGAGCTAACGCTCGAACACGTACGTTCCCGGCGCGTCATGAAGCGGCGGATGTGCCTCGTTGCCGAGCGACGGCGGCGCGACGCGCTCGCCCGAGCGGGCGCCGAGCCAGCCGCACCAGTCGCCCCACCAAGAGCCGTCGTGTCGCGTCGCGCCGGCGCGCCATTCCTCTCCCGAGAGGCCGCGGGCCCCATCGTTCGTCCAGTAATTCCCCTTGCCGCCGGGCGGATTGATGATGCCGGCGATATGGCCGCTGGAGGCGAGAATGAAGCGCACGTCGCCGCCGGCGAGGCTGGCGATGCGCGAGGCCGTGGCCCACGGCACGATGTGGTCCTTCTCGGCGCCGACGGCGTAGATGTCCTGCCTGATGCTCCCGAGGTCGAGGCGAACGCCGCGCAGCTCGATCTTGCCCGGCACGATCAGGTTGTTCTCCATATACGTGTTGTGCAGGTACCAACCGTGTGCCGCGCGCGCCATGCGCGTCGAATCGCTGTTCCAGTACAGCAGGTCGAACGCCGGCGGCTTCTGGCCCAGCAGGTAGTTGTTCACAACGTTCGACCAGATCAGGTCGTTCGAGCGCAGCAGGTTGAACATGTTGGCGAGCTCGCGCCCGTCGAGGTAGCCGCGCTCCTGCATCTGGTGCTCGATGAAGTCGACCGACGCCTCCTCGCCGAGGAAGACCGCCGTGTCGCCGACCGAGGAGAAGTCCTGCAGCGAGACCATGAAGGTCGCCGCGTTTGATGCGGTCGTCGCCCTTGGCGGCGAGATAGGCGAGGGTCATCGCGAGCAAGGTGCCCCCGATGCAATAGCCCATCGCGTTGACCTTCTCGGCGCCGGTGATCGAGCGCGCGACGTCGCTCGCCGCCAGCGGCCCGAGATCGAGATAGTCCTCGATCGTCGTGTCCTCCATCGACGCGTCGGGATTGCGCCAGGAGATCATGAACACCGTGAACCCCTGCTCGGTCAGGTGCCGCACCATGCTCTTCTTCGGCGTGAGATCCATGATGTAGAAACTTGTTGATCCACGGCGGCAGGATCACGAGCGGGGTCTTGTGCACCGTCTCGCTTTTGGCCTCGTACTGGATCAGCTCGATCAGCTTGTTGCGGAAGACCACTTTCCCGGGCGCCATCGCGATGTTGCGCCCCGGCGCAAAGGCGTCGGCATCGACCATGCTCAGGCGGCCGGCCTTCAAGTCCTTGGCGAGGTTTCGGGCGCCCTCGGCGAGGCTGACGCCACCCGTCTCGATCGCGCGACGCATCGCCGTGGGGTTGGTGGCCAGCAGGAGGGTCGGACTCATCGCGGCCACGAACTGACGCATGTGGAACTCGAGTCGCCGTCGCTCCGCGGGATCAAGCCCGTCGGCATCGTCGACCTGGCTGAGCAGCCATTGCGAGGCGAGGAGGTAGCAGTCGCGCAAGGTCCGGTAGGCGAGGTTGGAGTGCCATTCCGGCGCCTCGAAGCGCTTGTCGCTATTCGAGGGCGACGAGGAGTCGCTCGCCAGGGTCATGCCGGCCCAGCGCTGCCAAGTGTCGTTCATCGCGTCGATGGTCGCCTGCATCTGGCTCGCGCAGAACGACATGTAGGCGCGCGCGGCGTTCTCCGGCCGCCGGTTGACGAGGAACCAGACCGTGCGCAGCGAGCGGGCGATCTCCGCCCAGTCGACGGGAATCACCTCGTGCAGCGGGTGCGCGTTCAGCGCGGAATCGAGGGCGCGCAGGAACGGGTCCTTGTCTATGGTGCGGCCGAAAGTCTCGAGCCCCGCCTCCAGCTCCTTCGGCGAATGGGGCCAGCTGCCGTTCGAGGCGCCATTTCTCGCACCGGTCGACGAGGCGCCGGGCACGCCGAACCAGGCCGACCATGCGCTCATCATCGGCTCGAAAGCGGACAGGGGAGAGGAAGGCTTGGACGCCTCCCGTTCGGGCTTGGTTGACATGTCGACCGCTCGTGCTCGCGTTGACGCTACGCCGTCTTAGCTAGACGAGCGCCCCGTCGCCGGTAACCCGACGGTCGACAGATGCGAGGCGGCTGGAATACGGAACACCGAATTCCGTGGTGCCATCACGCGCTAGGGACGCTCGGCGACGGCCGTGCGACGATTTCCCTTGGCCTTGGCCTGCGGTTCGCGCTGGGCGCCGAAATAGTCGGCGAGCGGTCGGGTCGATTTGGTGCCGTCACCCTTGGCGATGGCTTCGGCTGCGAGAGCCCTGAGCCGGAGCGAGCCGACACGCCTGCTTGTTGCCCCCATGATACACCCCCGCGATCAAGATGGTTAACACCATGAAAAGATCACGACTGCGTCACGTTGGCCACCAGCCGCGGGTTGTGCGGATTGAAGCCCGACAGGCGGCCGGCGCGAGGATCGTAGACTTTTGGAAGGGGATAGCGAACCTTTCCCGCATGCCGCGAGTTTCCTTTGTGACGCCGAGGGGGCGTCGCCGGGGATCGCCCGAGATGTACAAGACAATCCTGACCACGTTCGATTTGGCTTGCCTCGCTGGCCTTCTGGCCATCACCGCGGGGATCGCTTGGGCACTCCAAGATCTCGGTTTCGGCGCAAGCTGGCTGCTTGGCGTCGCATCGACCGCCGGCGCCACGACGGGACTGGTCGGCGGCGCCGCGTTTGTGCGCAGCCAACTCTCCGATGAGCCCGTCGCGTTCGATGCTGGATCCGCCACACTGGGCTGATAGCCCGCTGGCGACGCATTAACGGAAAAGGCCCGGCGCTGAACACCGGGCCTGTCAATGTGGCTGTACTCGGTACGCGACGCGATCAGTAGCGCCGCCACCGACCGCCGTAGAACCGATAGCCCGGCCGTACGATCACACGGGGTCCGACGACCCGGGGCCCGACAAAACGCCGCCCGTATCCGTATCTATACCCTGGCCGGCCCACACCGACAGCGACGCCGCCGCGCGGCCCGACGTAAATACCGATCGCGGAAGCAGGGTTGGTGCGACAAACGCTGCCGTCGTTGCGGTCGTCGCCGCTATCGCTACGGCAGCTATCCAGCTCTTCATGCTTTCTCCTATCACCTTACCGAGAGCACTTAATTCCGCGGCGAGCCAAGCGTTCCGGTTAGACAGACGTATGCCCATGTGGAGGACGGATTCTCCACGGATGAGGGTTCGAAAGAGCGTCAAGCGCTCGAGCCGAGCGGCTTGTCCTTGGCGGGGTCGAACGGGAACATCAAACCGGCGGCGAGGAAGCCGCCGTCGACGTTGAGCGTGTGCCCGGTGACGTAGCCTGCATCGTCTGAGGCGAGGAAGACGGCGGCACCGGCGATGTCGGAGGGCTCGCCGTAGCGACGCTTGCGGTATGAGGCGATGGTAGGCCTCCACCGTCTCCTTGGTGTGCATGGCCTTGCCGACCTCGGTGGCGATCGGGCCCGGCGCGATCGCGTTGACCCTGATGCGATGCTCGGCGAATTCCACCGCCATGATCTTGTTCAGCACTTCGAGCCCGGCCTTCGAAGCGCCATAGGCGGCGCGGCACACGGCGCCCTTCTGGCCGGACAGCGAGACGATGTTGAGAATGCTGCCGCCCTCGCCCTGTGCGATCATACGGCGCGCCGCCTGCTGGCTGCACAGCATGGCGCCGGTCAGGTTGACCCGGATGATCCGCTCCCATTCCTCCAGCTCGACGTCGAGCACGAGGCGCGGCGTGCCGATCCCGGCGTTGTTGACGAGAATGTCGAGCCGGCCGAAGCGCGCGACGGCGGCGGCGACCATCGCCTCGATCTCGTCGGCCCGCGAGACGTCCGCCGTTATGGCGAAGGTTCCTTCGCCGATCGCCTGCGCCGTCGCCCCGGCCTCCTCCCCATCACGATCGGTGATCACGACCTTCGCGCCCTCGCGCACGTAGGCCTCGGCGATGGCGCGCCCGATGCCGCGCGCCGAGCCGGTGATGACCGCGACCTTGCCCTTCAGTTTCATCGTCCCGTCCTTTTGCGGATCACACGCGGCCGGCTTTGGCCTGCAGGAAGGCGTCAGGGCCGCCGCCCAACTGGCCGCCCTTGAGGACCAGCTCGCAGCCGTCGAGCGGCCGACCCGGCGCAAGCGCGCGGCAGATCGGCGCACCGGGCGCCAGCGGCGCCATCATCTCCAGGGCATCGATATCGAGCCGCCGGATCGCCGCCGTAGCCGTGTCGCCGCCCGCGACGACGAATCGCCGCAACGGTACGCGGCGCAACACGCCATCGAGCAGCGCGGCTGCGGCGGCCGCGAGGGCGCGGCCACTTTGCATGCGGCCCTCTTCAGGCGCGACGCCACGCGCGGAAAAATGCCGACCGACCTCGCGCTCGCGCGGATCATCGGGGCCTGTGGAGCTATGCGCGACGACGTCACGTCCTTGCTCGAGCAGCCCGACGATGCGGGCGACGATGCTCTCCGCATAGGCCCCCGCCGCGCCCTCCTCGATCAGCTTGACCGGATCCAACGCGACGTCTTCGAAGCCCCCGCGAATGGCGGCCTCGATCTGCGCGCCGTTCGCCGGCGAGCAGCTCCCGGAGACCACGAGCATCCGGTCGACCGGTTGCGCCGTCATCCGCGGCGGCACGGCGGGAACGCGACCCTGCGCCCGCCAAGAAGCGACCAGCGCGTATTCGACACCGGACGAGCCGAGCACGAAAAGCGGCGTCTCATGCGCTGCCATTCGTTCGAGGAGGGCGCCGACCTTGGGCTCGGCACCCTCGTCGGCGATGTCGATCAGCAGCGCCTCGGGGGTGTCCGAGAGCACCGTGTCGAGCGACGCCGCGCCACCCGCGTCGCCGAGAGCGGGCGCGGGCAGAAGCGCGATCGGCATGCGCGTCTGTTCGCCGATGTGGCGGCGCATGTCGGCCTCGCGCATCGGCGTCGTCGGATGCCTGCTCATCGTCGGATGGCGGTCGATGCGGTGCACTGTGCCGTCTGCGTGCCGGGCGAACAACGTGCCGAAGAAGCCATATCGGCCGAGCTTCGGCGCACCGACCACGACAGGGATGGTGCGGGTCGACAGCTCGCGCCTGGCGATCTCCATGGCACGGCCGAACGAGCCGATCGTCGCCGACGAATCGAAGGTGGAGCAGACCTTGTAGTGCAGGATCGGCGCGCCCGTACGCCGCAGCGCATCGAAGGCCGCCGGCAGCGCGCTCTCCATCTCCTGCGGCGTCAACGAGCGGCTGTTGCCGGCGATGCCGACGGCCTGCAGCCCTTCGAAGCGAGCGAGCACCTCGGGCTTCGGCACGTCGACGAAGAGCACGCTCCTGAGTCCGGTCGAGGCGAGGACCTCCAGCGCGTCGGTCGAGCCGGTGAAATCATCGCCATAGAAGGCGATCAGCGGGGCCATCAGCTCTTCGCCTTCGGCGCGAACGCGGCCAGCGCCTCGCGCAGCGCAGGATGGTTCTTGGCGAAACGATCGAGCGGCACACCCTCGACAACGGCCTGCCAGGCCTCGCGCAAGCTTTCGACGCCGGCCTTTGGGCCCTGCGGATGCGCGATAATGCCGCCGCCCGCGAGGTAGAGGAGGTCCGTGCTGCCGAGGGCGGCGAACGTGTCGGGCGGCTGGCGCGCGGTCTGGCCGGAGGAGAACACCGGCATGATCGGCCGCGTGCCGGCGAACGGCGCGAGGCACGCCTTGGCGGAAGCGGCGACGCTGTCATTCGGCTCCCAGAACTTGCTGTCGAGTCCGTTGACGTGCAGCTGGTCGACACCGGCAAGCCGCCACAGCTTCTGGTAGACGCGATAGTCCATTCCGAGCGCGGGGAGCGCGACTCATCATGCCGAAGCCGTTGCGGTGGCCGTGGATCGGCACGCCGGCATGGCGGCGCAGCGCGGTCACGGCCGCGGGCCCGGTCCAGTTGACGCTCACCATGACGCAGGTGCCGCCCGCGCCGACCACGAGGGCGTGGTGGCGGCGCATGGCGTCGACGTCGTCCGAGCTGTTGAAGGCGATCATCACCTTGCGGCCCATGCGGTCGGCGTGGCGATTCACCACTTCCATCACCGCCTTTACGCGCGCCTCCAGCGGCGCGTAGGGCGGGTCGCCCATCAGCTCGTCATCCTTGATGAAGTCGATGTCGGCGCCGCACAGGCTGTCGACCAGCTCCGCCGTGTCCTCCGGCGACAGGCCGATCGACGGCTTGACGATCGTCCCGATCAGCGGCCGACCCTCGACGCCGGTGACCTCGCGCGTGCCCTCGACGCCGAAGGCCGGCCCTGAAAATTGCGCCGCGTAATCGTCGGGCAGGTTCAGATCGAGCACGCGCAGCCCGGTCACCTCGCCGAGTTCGAACAGGTTGCCCGCGATCGTGGCGTAAAGGTTCGGCAGGTTGGGGCCGACGTTGTGGACCGGAAAGCTCACCTCGACGATGCCGCGATGGTAGGGGCCCAAGACGCCCTTGCGCTGCGCGAAGGCGTTCGGCAACGAGGGCGCCGGGACAGTCTCGAGCGGCTCGATCCGCGTCACGCGGGCGCGGGCGCGTTCCTTGAGGTCGGCCGTCTCGCCCGGCAAGGCGACGAAGGTGCCGCAGGACTGCTCGCCGGCGATGACCTCCGCCGCCTTGTCGAGCGGCTCGAAGCTCTCGACGAGGTAGCGGGCCGAGAAATCGCGGCGCGCCGCCATCGGCTCAAGCGACCTTGCAGGTGATGCCGCCGTCGACCGGGAGGCACACGCCGGTGATGTAGCTGGACTCGTCCGATGCGAGGAAGACCGCCGCCTTCGCGACATCCCAGGCCGTCCCCATCTTGCCCGTCGGACAGGCCGCGTCGCGTTCCCCGCACCATCGCGTCGAGGTCGGCGTACTGGCCGCCGATCTGCTGGTAGATCAGCGGCGTGTGCATCAGCCCCGGCATGATGACGTTCGCGCGAATGCCCTGCTTCGCGTACTGGAGCGCGATACCGACCGTGAAATGATTCACGCCTGCCTTGGAGGCGTAATAGGACGGGAACGGGTAGCCGACGTAGCGGATCGACGCCATCGACGAGATGTTGACGATCACGCCCTTGCCCTGCCGCAGCATGGTGGGCAACACGTGCTTGCAGGTAAGGAAGGCGCTCTTCAGGTTCACGTCGAGCATAGTGTCCCATTGCTCTTCCGTCAGCTCGATCGGGCCGCCCATGATGGTGGTGCCGACATTGTTGTGCAGCACGTCGATGCGGCCCTCGCGCGCCAGCACCGCATCGACCACGGCCTTGACGCTCTCCGAATCCGTCGTATCGGCGACATGCGCCGCACACTGCCCGCCGAGCTCGGCGACGATGTCGGCGGTCGCCTCTGCCGCCGCGCGGTCGCGGTCGATCGCGACGACCCGAGCGCCCTCCCGCGCATAGGCGACCGAGGTCGCCTTGCCATTGCCCCAGCCGACATCGACGCTGCCGGCGCCGAACACCAGCACGACCCGATCCTTCAGGCGGCCGTAGCCGGGTGGGATGTCCGGCGACGTCGCGGTGGCAGGCGGCAGCGGGCTGGTCATCTTCTGTCTCGTACGAGGGCCTGCGCGCAGACGTGGGTCAATCCTCGCAGAATGCCAGCGGGCGAATGGGAGAGCCCGAGCCTTCCTTGATCTTGAGCGGCGTCGCCACGAACAGGCTGCGCTTCGACAGGCTCTCGAGGTTGGTCAGCATCTCGATGATGAGGATGGAGTTCGGCAGCCAATGGTGGGTGTGGCCGGTGGTCTCGCCCGCCACGCCCTTCACCAGCGGCATGTCGCAGGCGACCGTGTCGCAGCCGATCGCGCGGAATGCCGCGGTCCTTGAAAAGGATGATGGCGTCCTCGCGGATGCCGGGCGAATTGTTGACGAACCACACGCTGTCCTTGTCGGTGCGCCAGAAGCGCTGCATCCAGCCGAAATTGACGAGCGCGATCTCGCCCTCCCCGACCGCAACGCCCTGCTCCGCCTCGTAGGCCTCGACCATCTCTCGCGTGACGAGATCGCCCGGCTGCAGCTCCCTGTCGGCGAAATCGTAGAGCACCGCGGGCGCGATGAGCGTGTCGGCGGCAAACTTGTCAATCGACTTCTCCTCCATCATGTGCGGATGGAAGTGCACCGGCGCGTCGACATGCGTGCCGGTATGCTCGCAGATCATCAGAAGCTGAGCGTAATAGCCGTCGCGCTCCTTCTCGCGCGCCTTGTCGATGACGAGTGGCGGGTGCATCGGGTAGTTCGGGATGCCGCGTTCGAGGGTCGGCGAAAGATCCACCACCCGCATGCCGTGCAGCATGCCGGCGATTCGTGCGGCGAGGCCGGCATCGGCCGTCTCAGGATTCATCGTCAGCTCCGTTTGCTCGTTTGACCTCGACCTTCTTCGGTCGGCGGTAACCGTCGCCACCAGCCTCGCATGGTCCCGGCAATGGACTCGGGCGCCAAACGCCACGGTCTGCATGCTCATCATGCAACTAGGAAAAATCTCTCTCCCGGCAAGCTTTCCAGATATTTATGCGCATGAGTTCGTATCTATTCGATAATAAAACTCTATTGACGATCCGATTGGTGCCAGAGATACATAAGAACAATCAGACTATGCTCCCGCGTTACGGCTGAAATCTGCAGGATGTCGGTGCCCTCGTCTCTTACCTGCTCGTTGCGAGCGTTGGCCGATCGTCGTCACGCGTTTCCGCGACAGGTTCTCCGTCCTGCGCAGGGGCTGCGATGAACGTCTCTGTCGTAGCCGGCTCGATCAGGGACAACCGCCGGGCGTCCCTGTCCGCGGACGCACAAGCGTCGCTGGAAAATGCCGCTGACCGTGGCGGCGTCGCGTTGACCCTGCGCGGCGTCGGTAAGCGCTTCGGCGGCGTCCAGGCGATCGTCGATGTCGACATGGAAGTCGCACGCGGCGAGGTGCACGCCGTCATCGGGCCGAACGGCGCCGGCAAGACGACCCTTCTGAATCTCATCAGCGGCCTCTATCCGGCCGATGCCGGCACAGTCTCCGTTGGCGGGTCGACGCGCCAGCCGAGGGCGCGGGACCTGTCGCGTCTCGGCGTTCGCGCGCACCTTTCAGAACCTCGCGGTCTTCGAGGGCCTCAGCGTCGCCCAGAACGTCGCGATGGGGCGTCGTCACAAAGCGCGCGCGACGATCGTCGAGCAGATCCTCGGTCTGCCGCGTGCGCGTCGGGATCGGCGCGATGCGCGTCGCCGTGTCGACGACATGCTCGCCTTCTTCGAGCTCGACGGCGTCCGCGATCGCCGCACCGACAGCCTGCCTTATGGCGTGCTCAAGCGTGTCGAGCTCGCCCGCGCGATCGTCGCCGAGCCGCGTCTCCTGCTACTCGACGAGCCGCTCGCCGGTATGAACGGCCCCGACAAGCCCGAGATGGCGCGCCTCATCCGTGCGACGCGGGACAGGTTCGGCACGACGATCGTCCTGATCGAGCACGACGTCGACATCGTGCTGGGGCTGGCCGATCGCCTCACCGTGCTCGACTACGGGCGCAAGATCGCCGTGGGCACGCCCGACGAGATCCGCCGCCACCCCGCCGTCATCGCCGCCTATCTCGGGCAGGACCCGGAAGACGTCACTGGGGAGGCCGCCGCGTGAGCGGCATCGATTGGTCCTTCTTCGTCGAAGTCCTCGTCGGGGGCCTCCTGTCGGGCATCATGTATTCGCTCGTCGCCGTCGGCTTCGTCCTCATCTACAAGGCCTCGGGCGTGCTGAACTTCGCGCAGGGCGCGATGCTGCTCTTCGCGGCCCTCACCTTCGTCAGCCTCGTCGAGCGCGGCGTGCCGACGGCGGGCGCGCTCGCCGTCACCTTCGCGCTCATGGTTGCGCTCGGCCTGCTCATCGAGCGCACGGTGCTGCGCCCGCTCGTCAACAAGCCGCCGATCACCTTATTCGTCGCGACCCTGGCCGTCTCCTACATCATCGAGGGCGTCGCCCAGCTGGTCTGGGGCACGCAGGTCCATGCCTTGGATCTCGGGATCGACGACACGCCCTTCCAGGTCGGCAGCGTGATGATCAGCCGGTTCGACCTGTTCGCCGCCGCGGTGGCGGGCACGATGGTCGCAGCCCTCACGCTGTTCTTCCGCTTCACCCACACCGGCCTCGCGTTCCGGGCCGTGGCGGACGACCCCTTCGCGGCGCTCGCGGTCGGGCTCAGGCTCGGCCGGGCCTGGGGCGCAGTATGGGCGGCCTCCGGCCTCGTCGCACTTATCGGCGGCCTGATCTGGGGTGCGCGACTTGGCGTGCAGTACTCGCTGTCGCTCGTCGTTCTAAAGGCGCTTCCTGTGCTGGTGCTGGGCGGCTTCGACTCGATCGCCGGCGCCATCATCGGCGGCCTGCTCATCGGCGCGTCCGAGAAGCTCGCCGAGGTTTATCTCGGTCCTTTCGTCGGTAGCGGCATCGAAGGCTGGTTTGCCTATGTCGTCGCGATGGGCGTGCTCATGGTGCGCCCCGGCGGCCTGTTCGGCCGCAAGCTGGTGGAGCGCGTGTGATGACGCAGATCACGCTGGCGACCACCGGCGCCGACGCGCCCCTGGTCACGCCCTCGCGCGTCGCAATCCTCGCGCTGATCGTCGTCGCGTTCGTGGCCGTACCCCTGCTCGGCTCGAGCTATCTGCTCGATGCGATCCTGACGCCGTTTCTCTGCCTCTCGCTGGCCGGCCTCGGGCTCAACCTGCTCACGGGCTACACGGGCCTCGTGTCTCTCGGCAGCGCGGCCTTCATGGCCATCGGCGCCTTCGCGGCGTTCAATCTCGACCTGCGTGTCTCCGGCCTGCCGCTGATCGCCAGCGTGCTCGGTGGCGGCCTCGTCACCGCGATGATCGGCCTCGCCTTCGGCTTGCCGAGCCTGCGGCTGCGCGGCTTCTACCTCGCCATCTCGACGCTCGCCGCGCAATTCCTCGTGCAATGGGTGCTGACGAAATTCGGCTGGTTTTCCAACAATTCACCGTCCGGCGTGATCGATGCGCCGGCGATCCGCATCGGCGGCCTCGATCTCGGCTCGTCGGCGGGTCGCTACCTCTTCGCGCTGGGCTTCGTCACCCTGCTCACCGCGCTCGTCCACCGCCTCGTGTCGAGCGAGGCCGGGGAGGCGCTGATCGCGATCCGCGACAACGAGACCGCGGCGCGCGTGATCGGCGTGCGCGTGCTGCGCACCAAGTTGTTCGCCTTCGCGATCTCCTCCTTCATCATCGGCATCGCGGGGGCGCTCTGGGCCTTCGCCTACCTGCGTACGGTGGAGCCCGCCGGCTTCAACCTCGACCGCTCGTTCCAGATCCTCTTCATCGTGATCATCGGCGGACTGGCCACGATCCGTGGCGCCTTTCTCGGCGCGGCACTCATCGTAACGACGCCGATCCTGCTGTCCCGCCTCGGCAGCGCGCTCCTCGGCGACCTGTTCGACTCCGGCGTGCTCGACATGAGTCAGCACGTGCTGCTCGGCGTACTGATCCTCGTCTTTCTCATCGCCGAGCCGAAAGGGCTCGTCGCTCTTCTCGACCGCGCCGTCGCGCGGCTCCTGCCGAGCTCCGCCTCGCCCGGATCCACCTCGCCAACATCGACCTAGTGGGAGATCATACGATATGCGCAATATCCTGAAGCGGAGCCTCGCCCCGCTCTTGCTCGCGAGCGCGCTCGCCGTGCCGCTCGCGCCCCTCGCGGCGAAGGCCGACGAGCAGTATTTTCCGCTGCAGAGCTACCGCGTCGGACCTTACGCGGCCGGCGGCACCGGCTTCTTCGGCGGCTTCATCGACTACCTCAACCTCATCAACACGCGCGATGGGGGCGTGAACGGCGTCAAGCTGACCTGGGACGAGTGCGAAACCCAATACGAGGTCGAGCGCGGCGTCGAGTGCTACGAGCGCCAGAAGAGCCACAAGGACATCGCCACCTGGAACCCGCTCTCGGTCGGCATCGCCTACGCCATGATCGACCGCGTCACGCAAGATCGCGTGCCGCTGCTCACGATCAATCACGGCCGCACCGACTCGACGGACGGCCGTGTGTTTCCCTTCGTCTTTCCGCTGCTGCTCAACCCTTACAGCGAAACCTCCGGCATCGTGAACTACATCGCCGCCAAGTTCGGCGGTGTGGAGAATCTCAAGGGCAAGAAGATCGCCGTGCTGTATCACGGCTCGCCCTACGGCAAGGAGACGATCCCGATCTACGACCTGCTCGCCAAGAAATACGGCTTCGAGCTGCAGCAGATCGAGGTACCGCACCCCGGCAACGAGCAGCAGGCGCAGTGGCTGACGATTCGACGCTGGAAACCCGACTACGTCGTGCTGCGCGGCTGGGGCGTGATGAACCCCGTGGCGCTCCGCACCGCCCAGAAGGTCGGCTTCCCCGCCGACCACATCGTCGGAAACGTTTGGTCGAACTCCGAGGAGGACGTCCTGCCGGCCGGCGACGCCGCCAAGGGCTACGTCGCCATCACGACCCAGGCCTCGGGCACGCAATATCCGGTGGTGCAGGAGATCGTGAAGACCCTCTACGACCGGAACAGGGGCAACCTCGAGGACAAGAAGCGCATTGGCAGCGTCTACCACAACCTCGGCATCGTGAACGGCATCCTCAACGTCGAGGCGATCCGCATCGCGCAGGACAAGTTCGGCCACCGCACGCTGACGGGCGACGAGGTGCGCTGGGGCTTCGAGCATCTGCAACTGGACCCCGCGCGCGTCGAGGCGCTCGGCGCCAAGGACCTGTTCCACTCGATCGACGTCACCTGGAAGAACCACGAGGGCGACGGCCTCGTCACCTTCCAGCAGTGGGACGGCAAGCAGTGGAAGGTCGTCTCCGGCTGGATCGCGCCGGACTGGGCGCTGCTGCGCCCCATCATCGAGAAATCGTCCGAGGCCTACGCCAAGGCGCACGACATCAAGCTGCGCACCGAGGCCGACGCCGAAGATGGTCGTCCACGAAGCAGGTCGATGACCACGAACGTCCCGCTGAACGGCCGCGACGACGACATCCTCGTCGTCGACGGCCTGGCGGCCCATTACGCCGGCGGCATCGCCGGCTTGCAGGATGTCTCGCTGCGGCTCGGCCGCGGCGAGATCCTCGCCATCGTCGGCCCCAACGGGGCCGGCAAGACCACCCTGATGCGGGCGATCGCCAATCTGCTGCCGGCCGAGCGCGGTCGCGTCACGCAGGGCCGCATTCTCTTCGAAGGGCTGGAGACGCCGCGCACGTCATGCGACGCGCTGGTGCGCGCGGGCGTCGCCTCGGTGCTCGAAGGCCGCCGTTGCTTCCCGAGCCTGACGCTCGAGGAGAACCTTCTGACCGGCGCGCTAGCCCAGCGCATCGGCCACGCCGCCGCCCGCCGCGATCTCGAGCGCGTCTATGACCTGTTTCCCGAGCCTGGCGACACGCCGGCGGCTGCTCGCCTCGCAGGTGTCGGGGGGCGAGCAGCAGATGGCGGCGATCGGCCGGGCGATGATGGCCCGGCCCCGGCTGCTGCTGCTCGACGAGCCGTCGATGGGCCTCGCGCCGCTCGCGGTGCGTGCGATCTTCGAGGCGCTGGCGCGCCTGAACCGCGAGGACGGCCTCTCCGTGCTGCTGGCCGAGCAGAACGTCGCGCTCGCCCGTCGGTACGCGCATCGTGCCGTCGGTCTCGCCGCCGGCCGCACCACCTCCGCCGCGCTCGCGACGCGCGAGCAGGTGGACAGCCTCTATTTCGGGACACGCGCCGCATCACAGGCGCCGATCGGCAAGACCGCGCCGAGCGCCTCGGCACCCTAGCCGCTCCACCGAGCTGAATGCCGGCGGCGATCACGCGCTGGCGCGCCCTAGGGGAATCGAACCCCTGTTTTCGCCGTGAAAGGGCGACGTCCTAGACCGCTAGACGATGGGCGCGGGTCCTCGAAAGCTGGGCCTCCAGGACGGCAGACGTATAGTGAGCGGTGCCTACGCTGACAAGCGAGCGGGCCGACATGCTAGCTGCGGATGCGACGATGCCGCGCGGGCCACCTGCCGATCCTGGTGCGACGACCTCTTATGAATGCCTCGCGCGAAGCGGCCGGAAGACGCGTCAGAAGTGCAGCTTCATTCCGACCTCGGCGCCGGTGCCGAAGGCGTTTGCCGTCGAGGTTCTGCGAGCGGGTCTGGGCAACCGAATCGTTGTTGCCGTTCCACTTCATGCCGAGGCTGAGCGGATCGTCCGGCACGCTCGCGCGCACCGGCGGCGCGGCTTCGCTGGCCGCGGCACCCGGCGCGCCGGATGTGTCGACCGCGATCGGCTTGGCGGCGGCGTGACGGACTTTCTTGGGCTTGGACTTGGGATGGTGAGGTGTCGCCTGAGCGGGCGCGTCGGGCGCCGCCAGCGGACCGTCGTAGACGGATTGCCCGAAGGCCGGAGACCCAAACGCTGCGACCAGCGCCACAGCCACCAAGCTCGATGCCCGCATTCCGAATCCCTCGATCGCGCAGCCAGTGAGACGCTCGACAAAGGAAAGATTGTGACGGATTCCCGTCCTCCGGACATTGTGAAGCCGCGCACATTTGTCCCGGATCCGCCCTACACCTTTTGCGAGATTGAAAGGCAATAAATCCAATCTATGATTGTATATCGATCTAGTTGTGATGGAGCCTTCGTGATGGCCGCCGCAAATTTCGACCAATGCCTCAAATTCGTTCTCCAGTTCGAGGGTGGGTTCGTGGACGATCCCAACGACCCGGCGGCGCCACCAATCTCGGCGTGACGATCGGCACCTTGTCGGGGATCCTGGGACGCCCGGCGACGGTCGCCGACGTGAAGAAGCTGACGCCGGCGACGGTCGCGCCGATCTACAAGCAGCATTACTGGGACAAGGTGGCCGGCGACGATCTGCCGGCGGGCGTCCGACCTCGCCGTCTTCGACTTCGGCGTGAACTCGGGGCCCTCGAGAGGCATCATGACCCTGCAGCATGTCCTGGGCGTCGGCGACGACGGCAAGATCGGCCCGATCACCGTCAATGCCGCCAAGCACGCCGATCCGTCGCTGACCGTGCAACGGGTCTGCGCCGAGCGACTCGCCTTCTTGTCGCGGCTCACCGTCTTCAAGACGTTCGGAACGGGCCTGCGCAACAGGGTCTCGAAATGCGAGCAGGCGGCGCTCGGCATGGTGGCCAAAAACGTCACGCAGGTCGCAAAGCAGGCGGCGGCGACGCAGGCCGCCTGACCGGGCGACGGATTGCCTCAGGCACGCCGCCCGCGTCGATCGGCATCGAGGCTCTGCGCGCCTCGACGAAGACGCGCGTCACCTGCGGATAGACCGCCTTGATCCGCCACTCGATCCGGGTCACCGCGGTCTCGACACCGGTCGCCGACAGCGCGTCCTGGAACTCGAGGCTGAGCGCGACGAAGACGTCGTCCGGCCCGAAATGCATGGTCAGCGCCTCGTTGAGGCCGACGACGCCGGCCTGCGCTCTGGCGATGCGCGTGATGCCCTCGCGCACGGCCTTGTCGGCCGCCTCGCCGGTCAGCAGGCTCTGGCTCTCGACGGCGAGGAAGATCGCGGTCGCGGCGAGGATCAGCGCGACGACGATCGAGCCGACCCCGTCGAGGATCGGTAGTGCGAGCGCCTCGCTGGCGTAGACGCAGGCGAGCGCCACGACGAGGCCGAGCAGCGCCGCCGTGTCCTCGAAGAGCACGGTGAACACCGTAGGGTCCTTGCTCTGGCGCACGGCAGCCAGCCAGGAGCGGCCACCGCGTTCGGCGTTGAACGCGCGCAGCGCGACGATCCAGACGGCGCCCTCGAAAAGGATGGCGAGACCGAAGACGAGATAGTTGACCCAGGCGCTCGTCACGGGCTCGGGGCGCATGATCTTGCCGATCCCCTCGACCAGCGAGACCACGGCGCCAACGCCGAAGATCATCACCGCGACGACGAAGGTGAAGAAATAGAGCTGCAGGCCGTAGCCGAAGGGATGGCGCGCGTCCGCCGGGCGCGCGGCGCGCTTGAGGCCGAGCAGGAGCAGGCCCTGGTTGCCCGTGTCGACGACGGAATGCACGCCCTCCGACAGCATCGACGCGCTGCCGGTGTAGGAGGCGGCGGCGAACTTGGTGACGGCGATGGCGGTATTGCCCGCGAGCGCCGCGAAGATCACCGCCTTCGAATGGGAGGCCATGGCGTGTATATGGCCGCGCTTCGCGCGGATGACGAGGCACGGCGTCCCCCAGCGACGCCGTGACCTATGGACAAAACGCGCCACTCGACGTTGCACGGCGAAACGAGTGCCGAAGCGAGCGATGATGACGAAGACACGTGAGACGAGCGGCGGCCCCTCCATCGTGTGGGTTCCGCAACGACCTGCGGCTCGCCGACAATCCCGCGCTGCATGCCGCCAGGGAGCGTTGCGAGCCCTTGCTTTGCGTCTTTGTCCTCGAGACGGACAAAGGCTTGCGCCCGCATGGCGGCGCCTCACGCTGGTGGCTGCATCATTCGCTGGCGGCGCTCGCCGACGACCTCGGGAAGATCGGCGCGCGGCTCGACCTCTTGTCCGGCGAGGCCGGCGCTCTCGTCCCGGCGCTGGTCGAGTCGGCCAAGGCCGGCGCGCTCTTCTTCAACAGGCGCTATGGCGGCGCGGCAAGCAAGCTGGACGAAGCAATCGAGACTGCCGCCGCAGACGACGGCTGCCGGGTGGAGACGTTCAACGGACGGCTGCTGCACGAGCCGTGGGAGATCAAGACGAAGAGCGGCGGCAGCTACGGCGTCTACACGCCCTATTGGAAAGCCGCGCTCGCGGCCGGCGACCCCGACGAGCCCCTGCCGCGGCCGCGCAAGCTCGACGGCGCGCCCTATCCCTCAGGCGGCCCGAAGCGAACGTCGCTGGCCGACCTCGACCTACTGCCGACGAAGCCGGACTGGGCCGGCGGCCTGCGCGAGACCTGGACACCGGGCGAGGCCGGCGCGCGAAAACGGCTGAAGGCTTTTCTCGACGACCACCTCGCGGACTATGCGAGCGAGCGCAACCGGCTGGCCTCGCTCGCCACGTCGCGGCTGTCGCCGCACCTACGCTTCGGCGAGATCTCGCCGCGCCAGATCTGGGCGGACGTGAAGGCGCGGCAGGGCAAGGCAAACGCCGAAGGCACGAAAACCTTCCTGTCGGAGATCGGCTGGCGCGAGTTCGACTACCACGTGCTGCACTATCACCCCCGCGTCGCCGAGCGGAACCTGCACGGGCACTTCGATCGGATGCCCTGGCGCACGCTGCCCGCGGGCGACCTGCGGCGCTGGCAGCGCGGGCAGACCGGCTATCCGATCGTCGACGCCGGCATGCGCGAGCTTTGGACGACCGGATATATGCACAACCGCGTGCGCATGGTCGCCGCCTCGTTCCTCATCAAGCACCTGCTGATCGACTGGCGCGTCGGCGAAAAGTGGTTCTGGGACACGCTTTGCGACGCGGACCCCGCAAACAACACGCTCAACTGGCAGTGGGTCGCGGGCTCGGGTGCCGACGCGGCGCCGTTCTTCCGCATCTTCAACCCGGTGCTGCAAGGCGAGAAATTCGATCCCGACGGCGCCTATGTGCGCCGCTGGGTGCCTGAGCTGTCGAAACTGAAGGGCAAGTCCATCCATGCGCCTTGGACGCTCGATCGCGAGACGCTGGAGGCGGCCGGCATCGAGCTCGGGAAAACCTATCCGGAGCCGATGGTGGATCACAAGCAGGCGCGAGAGCGTGCACTCGACGCCTACGAGAAGGTCAAGCGATAGCGCCGCGCTACATCCGCTTTCCGCTCATAGCCGCGGCTCTCGGCTCTCCGCGGCGTCACTCCATCGCTTCGAGCTCGATCCCGCGCGTCTCCTTGACCTTGGCGATCACGAAGACGAGCGACGCGACCGCCATGATCGCGTAGAGGCCGTAGGCGAACCCGAGACTGAGATCGGCGAGCGTCGGGAAGGTCTGCGACACGATGAAGTTCGCGACCCATTGCGCCGCGGCGGCGACCGCGAGCGCGTAGGCGCGGATGCGGTTGTTGAACATCTCGCCGAGCAACACCCAGACCACCGGTCCCCAGCTCATGCCGAAGAAGACCACGTAGAGGTTCGCGGCGACGATCGCGACGTGTCCGGCCGAAGGCCCGAGCACGGGCTGGTGCGTGGTCGGATCGAGCGGCGAGGTACCGAAGATGTAGGCCATCGTCCCGAGCGTTACGGCCATGCCGATCGAGCCGATCACCAGGAGGGGCTTGCGTCCGAACCTGTCGACGCTGGCGATCGCCACGAGCGTCACGAGGATGTTGGTGACCGACGTGAAGACCGTGATGGCGAGCGAATCGTCCGGCGTGAAACCGACCGCATGCCACAGCGTCGACGAATAGTAGAAGATGACGTTGATGCCGACGAACTGCTGGAACACGGAGAGGAGAATGCCGACCCAGACGATCGGCAGGAGGCCGAAATACGGGCCGGCCAGATCCTTGAGGCTCTGCTTGCGCTCCTCGCCGATGCTCTCTTTGATCTCCGCGATCTTCTCCTCGGGCGGCGGATTGTTGCCGACGAAGCGCCGCAGGACGTTCGCGGCCTCGACGAGGCGGTTCTTGCGAACGAGATATCGCGGCGATTCAGGGATCATCAGCGCGAGCATGGCGTAGACCACGGCGGGAAGCGCCGCCGAGATGAACATCCAGCGCCAGGCCTCCCAGCCGAACCATAAGGGTTTGCCGGGTCCCCCCGCCGCCTTGGCGAGCGCGTAGTCGACGAGCAGAGCGACGAAGATGCCGAAGACGATGGCGAGCTGCTGGAGCGAGCCGAGTCGGCCACGAAACTCGGCCGGCGAGACTTCGGCGATGTAGGCGGGCGCGATGACGCTGGCGGCGCCGATGGCGGTGCCGCCGAGGACGCGGAAGCCGGTCAGCATGACGATGTTGGACGCGAGCCCGGTCCCGATCGAGCTTACGAAGAAGATGATGGCAGCGAGGATCATCACCATGATGCGACCGTAGCTGTCGGCGAGGGGACCGGCGAACCAGGCACCGATCGCGGAACCGAGGAGCGCGCTGGCGACCGAGAAGCCGAGCACTGCGGAACTCACATTGGCCCAGTCCTTGACGGCATCGACGGCGCCATTGATTACGGCCGTGTCGAAGCCGAAGAGAAAGCCTCCCATCGCCGCCGAGCCCGCGACGAGCACGATCTTGCCGATCGCCGGACCGTCCGGCACAGCCCCGACTACATTGTCTGCCGTGGACACGCGTTCTCCTCCCTCTTTATCTCTTTCGTCGTGCAAGCGAAGGCCACGACGAGGATAAAACGCATGGTCCGGAGTCCGCGCGAATTACTGAAGGTAGATTACCAATTCGGCGCGTCGGCGAAACAGGCCGAAAGGCGGGCGCCGCCCGCGCCGCGACCCGCTCTATGGGCGGCGCTCGAGCGTCGAGGTGGTCAAGCGCTGCGGGGAGCTAGCGAAGGGGTGAGGATGGTTGTCGTCGAGGCCAAGGGCGAGGTTCAACGTCAAGGCCCGGCGCGAGATCAGCAGGGCGCAAGCAGAAACGAGCACGACCACTAGGAGAGGCTTCTCGACGTTTACAGGCGCGCTGCAGATGGGAGCGGCCCGGTCCGACTACGCTGCATAGCGGGGGTTGATGATCATCAGCCGGCCAGGGATGCGTCCAGCTTGGCGGGGGCGATCGACACAGACTCGCCGCAGCCGCAAGCCGAAATCTGGTTCGGATTGCGGAAGGTGAAGGTCGCGGCGAGCTTCGTCGTCTCGAAATCGAGCGTCGTGCCGAGGAGGAACATCAGCGCCTTCGAGTCGATCAGCAGGGTCACGCCCTTGTCCTCGACGACCTCGTCGAGCGGCTGCTTGTCTTCGGCAAACTCGACCGTATACGACATGCCGGCGCAGCCGCCGTTCTTGACGCCGATGCGCAGGCCGGCGACGGGTCGCCCGGCATTGGCGATGAGTCCGCGCGCGCGCTCGGCGGCGGCGTCGGTCAGCGTCATGACGGCGAAACGGGGACGGGGCATGCGGTTCTCCTGACGAGCTTAATATGGACGCTGGGGCGCGCGAACGGAAGTCCCCTTGCCGGCGCGTTGGAACGCGTATCGACGCGCGGCCACCGCAATCCCGCGTTCCCGTCAGCGTCGAACCGACAATTGAATTATCGGTTTCTTTAGTTCCACAAACTAATTTGTGGCCTTCTCAGCATTTAGGACAGTATGATGCCGGAGGGGATCTGGACCGTGATTACGTTGCGGCATCGGACGTTGGTGCGGGACGGCGCGGTGTTTCTTGTCGTCTTGGGTGTCGCCGCGGCATTTCTGTATCTGTTCGATTTGAAGGGAGAGCCGACGAAAGGTCCCCAGGTCGACCGCGACGAGTTGCTGCTTCTCGGTGCCGGCTTTCTGTGTCTTCTCGGTTGGTTCGGGCTGCGGCGCATCCGCGAGCAGGAACGCCAGATCGAAAGGACCGTCCTGGCCGAGACGGAGGCGCGCCATCTCGCCCATCACGACCAGCTCACCGGTCTGCCGAACCGCCGTGGCATGCTGCAAGCCCTCGATGCGGCGCTCGCCGAGCCGCCGTCGGCGCCGCGCACGCACGCCCTGCTCCTGTTCGATCTCAATGGGTTCAAGCGGATCAACGACATCCATGGTCATGCGCGGGGCGATGCCGTCCTCACGATCATCGCGCACCGCATGACCGGCGCACAGCGGTACTGCGACACGTTCGCGAGGATGGGCGGCGATGAGTTCGCCCTCGTGATGCGAAACGCGGCCGATGCCGACGAGGTCGTCGCGATCGGCCGGCAGGTTCTGAAAGTCCTCGAGACGCCGATCGACGTCGAGGGCGAGGTGTTCCACATCGGGACAGGGATCGGTGCGGCGCTGATCCCCCGGGACGGAAACACGAGCGCCACGCTCCTGCGCAAGGCGGACCTCGCGCTCTACCGCGCGAAGGCCGGCAGAGAGTCCGACGTGGTCGTGTTCGACGCGGCGATCGAGGCCGAGATCATCGCCCGTGACCAGCTGGCACGCGACCTCTCGGCTGCGGTCGAAGCAGGCGCCATCATTCCCTTCTACCAGCCGATCATTGACCTGGAGAGCGGGGACGTGCGGGCCTTCGAGGCATTGGCGCGATGGACGCACCCGACGCAGGGCGCGATCGCGCCCGACGTGTTCATCCCGCTGGCCGAGGCCAATGGGATGATCCACACCCTGTCCGACCAGCTCCTTCGTCGCGCCTGCGAGGAGGCGAGCGAGTGGCCCGCGCCGATCCGCCTCTGCTTCAACATCTCGCCCGTGCAGCTGCGCGACGAAACGCTCGGCCTGCGCATCCTGCACATCGTGGGTGCGACACGCATGTCCCTGCATCGCCTCGAGCTCGAGATCACCGAGGGCGCCGTCGCCTCCGACCTCGAGCTGGCCAGCCGCCAGCTCGGGATGCTGCGCAACGCGGGGCTGCGCATCGTGCTCGACGATTTCGGCGCCGGTGCCACCACGCTCGACCACCTGCGGCGCTTGTGCTTCGACGGCATAAAGATCGATCGCCGCTTCGTGCAGACGATGACGCACGAAACGGAAAGCGCGACGATCGTGCGGACGCTGCTCGACCTCGCCAGCGGCCTCGGCCTGGATGTCGTCGCCGAGGGAATCGAGGACGACGCCCAGAACGCGATCCTGCGGCGCGACGGCTGCAGCCAAGGCCAGGGCTTCCTCTTCAGCCGCGCCGTGCCATTCGCCGATACGCTCGCACTGATCGGAGGTGATTGCCGCGTGGCGATCGGCTGACGAACTGAAACATTTCCGCGGCGGCTGCGACTTTCGCCACTAGAGGGCGACCTGATATAGTCGAGCGTCGGACCGCGAGAGAACCACCATGAACAGGTTGTCCAGGGACACCCAAGCACTCGCCGCCAGACTAGCCGAGGCGCGCGGGATTTCTTCAGAGGAGGCCGTGACCTTGGCTCTTGAGGAAAGCCTGCAACGGATCAAAGCGAACGAGTCAACGGAGCCGACGCCGACGGCCGACGCGCTTGTCCGCCGGATGCAAGAGATATCCGCACGCTACCGTGCGTTGCCGGTCATGGATCCGCGGTCGCCCGACGAGATATTGGGATACGACGAGTTCGGCTTACCCACTTGATCGTCGTCGACAGCTCGGCACTGATCGCTATTCTGGAAGGCGAGCCTGAGCACCTCGCATTTCTGAAGGCGATCTCCCAGACCAATCGGCGCATTGTGAGCGCGGTCAGCTATCAGGAAACAGGACAAGTCGCTTTCGCGCGTCGCGGCAGCAGGGGTGTCCAAGAGTGCGACGCTCTGTTGAAGTCCATGCAAGCCGAGATTATCGCGCACGACGAGGACCTTGCGCGAAGGGCAGTGCAAGCGTTCCAAAAATTCGGGAAGGGAATTCACTCGAGAGCCCGGCTGAACATGGGCGACTGCGCCGTCTACGCTCTATCAAGGCGAACCGGCGCACCGCTGCTCTTCAAGGGCGCAGACTTCGCCGCGACAGATATTGTTGCTTGCGTGCCGCCGGCTCCTTGAGCTTGCTTAGAACATATCCAGCGATATCCGCGCCTCGTCGGACATGCGGCCCTGATCCCACGGCGGGTCGAACACGAGATCGACCTCGGCGCCGGCGACACCGCCGACCGAGCCCACCGCCTCCTCGACCGAGGCGACGATGTCGCCCGCCACCGGACAGCCCGGCGCCGTGAGCGTCATCTGAACGGCGGCGAGGCGGCTCTCCGGCACATCGACCTTGTAGATGAGGCCGAGCTCGTAGATGTCGGCGGGGATCTCCGGGTCGTAGACCGTCTTGAGGGCGGCGACGATCTCGTCGCGGAAGCGCGCTTTCTCCGTGTCGTCGATCGTCGTGTCGAAGGTCCAGCTCGGCGCGTTCGGCAGCTCGAGGGTGTCGGTGGCAGCGGTCATCGTCGCAATCCCTTAGGCGAACAGGCCTTCCGCCTTGCGCAGCGCCTCGGCGAGCTTATCGACCTCTTCCATCGTGTTGTACATGGCGAACGAGGCGCGGCATGTCGAGGTGACGCCGAAGCGGGCCAGTAGCGGCATGGCGCAATGCGTGCCCGCCCGCACGGCAACACCGGATCGGTCGATGATGGTGGCGACGTCATGGGCATGCGCGCCCTTCATCTCGAACGAGATGATGGCGCCCTTGCCCGGCGCCTTGCCGAAGATGCGGATCGAGTTCATCGCGCCGAGCCGCTCCATCGCATAGTCGCCGAGCGCCTTCTCGTGGCGCGCGATACGGTCTCGCCCGATCGCCTGCATGTAGTCGAGCGCCGCGCCGAGGCCGACGGCTTGGATGATCGGGGGCGTCCCCGCCTCGAAGCGATGCGGAGGATCGTTGTAGGTGACGTGGTCGCGCGTGACCTCCTCGATCATCTCGCCACCGCCAAGGAACGGCGGCAGCTGCTCGAGCCAGGGCTTGCGCGCGTACAGGACGCCGATACCGGTCGGACCGTAAAGCTTGTGGCCCGTCATCACGTAAAAGTCGGCGCCATGATCGCGAACGTCGTTCTCGAGGTGCACCGCGCCCTGCGAGCCGTCCACGAGCACGGGAATGCCCCGTGCATGGGCCATGGCGACGATCTCCTTGATCGGCATCGCCGTGCCGGTGACATTCGACATCTGCGTCACGGCGATGATCTTCGTCCGCGGCGTGATCGCCTTGGCGATATCGTCCGCGGTGATGACGCCGTCCTCGTCGCAATCAACCCAAACGAGCTTGACCCCACGGCTTTCGCGCCAAAAGTGCCAGGGCACGATGTTGGCGTGATGTTCGAGGATGGTGACGATGATCTCGTCGCCCTCGGCGATGTTCTCCCGGCCCAGCTCGAGGCGACGAGGTTGATCGCCTCGGTGGCGGACTTGGTGAAGACGATCTCCTCGGTGGACCCGGCGTTGAGGAAGGCACGAACGCTCTCGCGCGCCGCCTCGTAATTGTCGGTGGCGGCGTTCGCGAGATAGTGCAGGCCGCGGTGCACGTTGGCGTATTCCTTGTAGGTCGCCTCGACCATGCGCTCGACGACCTGTCGTGGCTTCTGCGCCGAGGCGCCGTTGTCCAGATATACGAGCGGCTTGCCGTACGGTTCGAGCGCCAGCGCCGGGAAGTCGGCGCGGATCTTGTCGACGTCGTAGGGTGCCGCGGTCGTGTCGTGGGTCACGTCATGCTCCAGGTCTCTCCTTCTCCCGCCTGCGGGAGAAGGTGGCCCGACGAAGTCGGGTCGGATGAGGGGCGATCCCGCCCGCTGGATGTTGCAGGACGAGGTGGCAAAACCCCTCATCCGACCTCGCTCTGCGAGGCCACCTTCTCCCGCAAGCGGGAGGAGGAAAAGCCCTACCCCGCTCCCAGCTTACCTGCCCGCGCACGCTCGTCGAGCCAATGGGCGATCTCGGCGCGGAAGCCGGCGGTCAGTGCCTCGTGGCCGATCTCGTCGGCCAATTCGGCAGCGAAAGCTTCGAGCAGCAGCGACTCCGCCACCGGCTTCGGGATGCCGCGCGCGCGCAGGTAGAAGAGCTGGTTCTCGTCGAGCCCACCGCAGGTCGCGCCATGGCCGCAGGCGACGTCGTCGGCGAAGATCTCGAGCTCGGGCTTGTTGTACATCGCCGCCTCGTCGGAGAGCAGAAGCGCCCGGCTCATCATCTTGCCGTCGGTCTTCTGCGCCTCCTTGCGCACGCGGATGCGGCCCTGGAAGACGCCGGTTGCGGCATCGTCCAAGATGTAGCGGAACGCCTCGCGGCCCTCGCAGCCCGTCCCTTCGTGCACGACGTCCAGCGTCGTGTCGGCGTGCTCGCGCCCCTGCAGCAGGGAGACGCCACGCAGCGAGGCCATGGAATTGTTGCCGACAAAGCGCATGAACAGCTGGCGGCGCGCCAGACCCTTGCCGCTGATCAGCGCAAAGCTGTCGAAGCGCACGTCGTGCCCGAGATCGGCGACGAAGGAATCGAGCCGCAGGCTGCCGGGCTCGGTTCGCGTCAGCGCGCAGGTGTGACCAACCTGTGCGCGGTCGCCTAGCTTCATGACGAGGCAGCCGTAGGTCTGGCCGAAGCGCCCGCCCCGGCCGAGGTTAGACTCCGTAATGCGGGCCTGCGCGTCCGCGCCGACGATGACGAGCGAGCGGAAGAAGCGTGCCGCCGGCCGGTCGGCGCCTGTCGCATAGACGATCTCGATCGGCGCCTCGAGTTTCGCGCCCGGTGCGATCTCGACGACGACGCCATCCTGCATCATCGCCGCGTTGAGGGCGAGGATGGCGTCGCCCTCGCCGTAGTCCTTGGCGGCAAGCAGGTCGACGAGGTCCGCCCTGCCCTCGCCGAGCACGTCGGCGAGTGAGCGCACGCTGGCGCCCTCGGGCAGCGGGTCGGAGAGTGCCGGCACGAACACACCGTCGACGATGACCAGCCGGCCACCGCCGAGGCCGGGACTGCCGGTCAGGTCCTGATTGATCAGCGAAAGAGCATGGTCGTCGGGCTTCGGCGCGAGCGGCGGCACCTCGCGCATAAGATTGCGCAGGTCGGTGTAATGCCACGCCTCGATGCGACGGTGCGGCAGGCCGGCAGCGGCGAAAGCGCCGAAGGCTTTCTCGCGCAGATGGCGGACGCCTTCGCTGCCAGGCAGGCGGCCTTTCGATGCGTTGAATGCGTCGGTCAGGGCGACCTCGGCATCCGTGCGGGACGAGACGATGCGTGCGACCATGCTATTCTGCCGCGTCCTTCACGAAGTCGCGATATCCGTTTTTCTCCAGCTCGAGCGCCAGCTCCTTGCCGCCGGTGAGAGCGATCTTGCCACCGGCCATCACATGCACGGTGTCAGGCACGATGTAGGTCAGCAGCCGCTGGTAGTGCGTGATGAGAAGGAAGCTGCGCTTCTGCGTGCGCAGCTTGTTGACGCCGTCGGCAACGATGCGGATCGCGTCGATGTCGAGCCCGGAATCAGTCTCGTCCATGATCGCGATCGTCGGCTCGAGCAGCGCCATCTGCAAGATGTCCATGCGCTTCTTCTCGCCCCCAGAGAACCCGACGTTGAGCGCGCGCTTCAGAAAGTCCTTACGGATTTCAAGCGTGTCGGCGGCGCCGTTCACTAGCTTTATGAAGGCCGGCGTCGTCAGCTCATCCTCGCCGCGCGCCTTGCGCTGCGCGTTCAGCGCCGCCTTGAGGAAGGTCATCGTCGTGACGCCGGGAATCTCGACCGGATATTGGAAGGCGAGGAACACGCCCTTCGCGGCCCGCTCCTCCGGCTCCATCTCCAGGATGTTCTCGCCGTCGAGAAGGATTTCACCCGACTGAACCTCGTAGTCGGACTTCCCGGCGATGACGTAGGCCAGCGTCGACTTTCCGGAGCCGTTCGGTCCCATGATGGCGGCGACCTCGCCGTCCTTCACGGTGAGGTTGAAGCCCTCGATGATCGTGTTGCCGGCGATCGACACGCTGAGGTTTCTGATTTCGAGCATTGGGGTCCGTTTGTCGGTGTTCGTCCTTCTCCCGCTTGCGGGAGAAGGTGGCCCCGCGAAGCGGGGTCGGATGAGGGGTCTCGCCGCTTGCACCGGCATCGGAGGAGGAGCGGCAAAGCCCCTCACCCGACCCGACTTCGTCGGGCCACCTTCTCCCGCAAGCGGGAGAAGGAAGAGCCGAGAGCGTCAGCCGACGCTGCCCTCGAGCGAGATGGCGATCAGCTTCTGCGCCTCGACGGCGAATTCCATCGGCAGCTGCTGCAGCACGTCGCGGACGAAGCCGTTGACGATCAGCGCCGTGGCCTCCTCCGCCGACAGACCGCGCTGCTGGCAATAGAACAGCTGGTCGTCGGAGATCTTCGACGTCGTCGCCTCGTGCTCGAACTGCGCCGAATCGTTGCGCGCCTCGATGTAGGGCACCGTGTGGGCGCCGCAATTGTTGCCGATCAGCAGCGAGTCACAATTGGTGAAGTTGCGCGCGCCCGTCGCCTTGCGATGCGCCGAGACCTGTCCGCGATAGGTGTTCTGCGAGTGGCCGGCCGAGATGCCCTTGGCGATGATGCGGCTCGTCGTGTTCTTGCCGAGATGGATCATCTTCGTGCCGCTGTCGACCTGCTGATAGCCGTTCGAGATGGCGATGGAATAGAACTCGCCGCGCGAGGATTCCCCGCGCAGGATGCAGGATGGGTATTTCCAGGTGATCGCCGAGCCGGTCTCGACCTGCGTCCAGGAGATCTTCGAGTTCTTGCCGCGGCAATCGCCGCGCTTCGTCACGAAATTGTAGATGCCGCCCTTGCCTTGCGCATCGCCGGGGTACCAGTTCTGCACCGTCGAATATTTGATCTCGGCGTCATCGTGGGTGATCAGCTCGACGACGGCGGCATGCAGCTGGTTCTCGTCGCGCTTCGGCGCCGTGCAGCCTTCCAGATAGGAGACGTAGCTGCCCTCGTCGGCGATGATCAGCGTGCGCTCGAACTGCCCGGTATTGCGGGCATTGATGCGGAAATAAGTCGACAACTCCATCGGGCAGCGCACGCCTTTCGGGATGTAGACGAACGAACCGTCTGAAAACACGGCGGAATTCAAGGTCGCATAGTAATTGTCCGACGTCGGCACGACCGAGCCAAGATATTTCTTCACCAGCTCCGGGTGCGTGTGCACCGCTTCCGAGATCGGGCAGAAGACGACGCCGGCCTTGGCGAGCTCTTTCTTGAACGTCGTCACGACAGAAACCGAGTCGAAGACCGCGTCGACCGCCACGCGCCGCTCGGCCGCGCCTTCGACTCCGGCGAGAAGCTCCTGCTCATGCAGGGGGATGCCGAGCTTCTCGTCGTACTTGAGAAGTTCCGGATCGACCTCCTCGAGCGATTTCGGGCCCGCCGCCGTCTTCGGCGCGGCGTAATAATACAGGTCCTGAAAGTCGATCTTCGGATAGTCCACGCGCGCCCATGTCGGCTCGGCCATGGTGAGCCAGCGGCGATAGGCCTCGAGGCGCCATTCGGTCAGCCACTCGGGCTCGTTCTTCTTGGCCGAGATGAAGCGGACGATGTCCTCGTTCAGGCCCTTCGGGGCCATGTCCATCTCGAACTGCGAGAACCACCCATACTTGTATTCGGTGACGCCGAGGGACTTGACCCTGTCGATCGTCTCCTGAACCGCTGCCATTCACATTCTCCATCCCCTGACCGGGCGGTCACTCATGCCGCGGCGCGTGGCCGCATCGTTCCGATTGCCTTTGCGAACGCGTCCGCAAACATGTCGATGTCGCGCGCCAAGGTCGTCCATCCGAGGCTCACCCTGAGCGCCTGTGTCGCGAGATCCCGGCCGACCCCCATCGCCGTGAGCACATGAGAAGGCGCTATGTTGCCGGCGGCGCAAGCCGATCCGGCGGATACCGCGACGCCGTTCAGATCGAGGTTCATCAGCAGCAGTTGGGCGTCGTAGCCAGGTGCTGCGAAGCAGGTGGTGTTCGGCAGACGCTCCGCGTCCCCACCGAAGATCACGGAGCCAGGCACTGTATCGGCAACCAGCGCCTCGATATCGTCTCTCCAGCCGGCGAGGCGCGCCGAATTCTCTTCGATCCGCACCAACGCCGGCTCGCAAGCCGCGCCTAGCCCGGCGATGCCGACGATGTTCTCGGTCCCGCCGCGAAGTCCGCGCTCCTGTCCGCCGCCGCGTACGACACCGCTCCTCAAGTAGTGATTGTCGGGAGCGACGCAAAGGGCACCGACGCCTTTCGGGCCGCCAAACTTGTGTGCGGACAACGCCAGGGCGTCCACGCCCAACGCGCTGATGTCGCAGTCGATCTTGCCTGCGGCCTGGACGGCGTCGCAGACGACGTAACCGCCCGCTGCATGGACGAGATCGGCCGCGGCGTGCACCGGCTGGATCACGCCGGTCTCGTTGTTGGCGGCCTGGATGGCCAGCATGATCCGCTTGCCGGCGTGCCGTGCGAGCGCCGCGGAGAGGGCGCCAATGTCGAGCTTGCCTGCGTCATCGAGCGGCAGCATCTGCGTCCGCTCACCAAACCGATGCCCGGTGAGGACGGCCGGATGCTCACCGGCGGCGATCAACAGCATGTCGAGCTGCGTACCGTCGACCGAGAAATCCGGCGACAGCGCGATGTTGAGCGCCTCGGTGCCACCCGACGTGAAGATCACGTTCTCCGCCGCGCATCCGACGAGACACGCAACTTCGCGCCGTGCCGCCTCGACGAGGGATCGGGCGGTGCGTCCTTCCGCATGCATCGAGGACGGGTTGCCATGAACCTCGAAAGCGGCAGTCATGCCGGCGCGCGCCGCGGGATGGAGCGGCGTCGTGGCGTTGTGATCGAGATAGGCGCGTCGCATCGTCAACGCTTCGTCCCCCGCGAGGGTCGTCTCACGCACGATCGAGCACGGTCGTTTCCGGGACGCCGCAAGCACGCTCGCAACCTGCTCTCCTTGGTCTCAGCCCGAGACCCTTGCTTGCCGTGAGACACGGCTCGGCCGCGAGACACTTGCGCCACGCGCCTTCCAGCGTGCTAGAAGGCTGCGCCTTGCCCGTCTGGAACCCATATAGAAAGACGCGTGGCGTTCCGCAGGCGGTCGCGGCAGGGTGTTAGAATTATTCTAACGGTTTATGCGCGCGGCAAAACCGCGTCAAGTGAGGGCGCGGGCCTTGTGCGGCCGCCTCCATGGGAGTCTCGATGCCTGAGGTCATCTTCAACGGTCCGGCCGGGCGCCTGGAAGGCCGGTTCCACCAGGCCGCCAAGCGCAACGCGCCCATCGCCATCATCCTGCATCCGCACCCGCAGTTCGGCGGGACGATGAACAACCAGATCGTCTATTCGACCTATTACAGTTTCGCCGAGCGCGGCTTTTCGGTGCTGCGGTTCAACTTGCGCGGCGTCGGGCGTTCGCAGGGCGCGTTCGACCATGGCGCAGGCGAACTTTCGGACGCGGCCGCCGCGCTCGACTGGGCGCAGTCGATCAATCCGGAGGCGCGCGCCTGCTGGATCGCCGGGGTGTCGTTTGGTTCCTGGATCGGCATGCAGCTGCTGATGCGTCGGCCGGAGATCGAGGGCTTCATCTCGGTGGCGCCGCCGGCCAACCGGTTCGACTTCTCGTTCCTTGCGCCCTGCCCGTCCTCCGGCCTGTTCATTCACGGCGACATCGACCGAGTGGCCCCGTTGAAGGAGGTCATGGCGCTGATCGAGAAGCTGAAGACGCAGAAGGGCATATTGATCGAGCACGCCGTCGTCGCCAACGCCAACCATTTCTTCGAGAACCGGGTCGAGCCGCTGATCGAGGAGGTCCGACAATATCTCGACAAGCGCCTCGGCAATCCGCCCAAGCTGCCAACGCCCGCCCGCAGCGACACGAGCGCGGACCGAAGCTGAGACAAGCGTGCAACCAACGGACGCAGGCCTGCGTAAAAAAAGATAGCGACAACGACAGCGCCACGCTGTCTCATAAACTATGACCTCGAAAGCTGCGCGCCGATGACGCACGACATTGTCCACGTGACGGCGCAGACGCAGTGCGCGACTTGTCCCTTGCGCGAGCTCGAGGTCTTCAAGGATCGCAACCAGGCCGAGGTGGCCTTCATCCAGCGGTTCAAGGACGGCGAGCATCTCGCGCCGGCCGGGACGACGATCGTCGCGGAAGGCGAGCAGAACGACCGCCTGTTCACAGGCCTGTCCGGCTGGGTCTTCCGCTACCGCACGCTCGAGCGGGACCGGCGCCAGATCATCAATTACGGCCTCCCCGGAGACTTCCTCGGTCTGCAAGCGACAATCGACGATGTCATGAGCCACGGCATCGAGACCTTGACCGACGTCACGCTATGCCATTTCGACCGCGCGAAGCTTTGGAACTTGTACACGGATCATCCCCGGCTCGCCTTCGACATGACGTGGCTCGCCGCGCGCCAGGAACGCTCGTTCGAGGAGCAGCTCCTCACCCTCGGCCAGCGCACCGCCTTCGAGCGGATCGCCTATCTTCTCTGGCACCTGTTCGATCGCGCGCGCGACGTCGGGCTCGTCGTCGAGAACACCGTCACGCTGCCGATCCGCCAGCAGCACATCGCCGACACCTTGGGCCTGTCGCTGGTGCACACCAACAAGACCTTGCAGAGAATCCGGGAGGACGGGGCGATCGAGATCCACGATCGCGCCCTGCACGTGCGCGACGAGGCGCGTCTGATCCGGCTCGGGCGCGTCGATACGAGCCTGTCGAGCAAGCGACCGTTGATTTGAGCCGCTCCTTCAGCGCGGCGTGCCGGGAGCGGCGTGAATGTCGGCTGTCGCGAGACCTCTCCTGTCATACGATCGCAGTAGAACGACCAGGCTCGCGAGATAGATCGCGAGATGGGCGGCCGGAAATGCCCAGGTGATCCACGAGATGCTGAACGCGGGAATCGATAGCAGGCGCCAAAGCGAAAACGCCTGGAAGAGCAGGTCCGCTCCGCAAAGCGCAAGGCCCAAGGGGATAGCCGTCGGCAGATTGCGAAGCAGCAACGCGCCCACCGCGAACCCGCCGACAATGAAGACCATCGGCAAGGCAATCGCGAAGACGATAAACGGGGCATTGTACATGAGGTCGCCGATAGGGACGCGCATGTGTGACAGCAGCGAGCCCACCCCCAAGACCCTGAAGGCTGCGTCGACGATGAGCACCCAGCCGACACCATGCAGGGCGCCCGAGGAGTCCTGGAAAACGGCCGGTCGAGACGCACTCGCAGGCCCGATCGGGGACGCCGGCGTGGCGCTCGCGGTACTCGCGGCCTGAGGGACGGATGTTCCGGCCTCCGGACCGGAGGCGGCGCCGCGCAGCACCTGAAACAGGCCCAGCAGAAAGCGCCAAGCGCCGACGATGAAGGCGCCGTAGGCCACAACATACGTTCCGCCACCGTCGCTGACCATCGCGTAGGTGACCCCTGTTATCAGGGCGCCGACCAGCGCGATGATGACGCCATACGCCATGTTGGCGAGCCCGGTCTTCACCACGTCGCTCTCCGTCGAGGGGCGCTGACGCGACACACGGAAAGGAAGGAGCACCGCGCGCCGACAGCGACGTCGGCAAGCTAGCGCTTCCAAGGATCGTGCAAATCGAGACCTTCGAACGAGATCGGCGAAAGGATCACGAAGCGAGCGTTGCAGCCTACGGGCCGGACCGCGTCTCAGGCGTCGACGAACGCCATCGGTCCGAGGAAGTCCATCTTGCCGAGGCCGACGCCGTTGTGCCGAAGGATCGCGTAGATCATCACGACGTGGAAATAGACGTTCGGGATCGTCACCTGCAGCACGTAGGGCTAGGCCGCGATGACCTTGCCGGGCGCCCACGAGAGCTTCATCTCGCGCTCGCCGGCGCCGGCGTAGCGGGATACCTCCACGCTCTCCACATAGGCGACGGTCTTGCGGATGCGCGCGCGCAGCTCGTCCAGCGTCCTCTCGGTGTCCTCGTGCTTCGGCGGCGCCTGCCCCGTCAGCAAGGCGGCCGCGCCCTTGACGTAGTCGCAGGCGCTGGTGACCTGGTAGGTCAGCGGCTGCATGTCTGGAGCGAGACGGCCTGCCGCGAGAATGCCGGCATCAAACCTTTTTTCGGCGGCGTGCCGCTCCGCCTCGTCGAGCCACGTCTCGACAGTGGTCAGCGCCTGGGCGCATTGCGCGACAATCTGGTGGAACATGATCCAAGGATGGAGTGGCGAGAGAGACGGGGCTCGAACCCGCGACCTCCGGCGTGACAGGCCGGCGCTCTAACCAACTGAGCTACTCCCCCGCGAAACCAGGCCCCGCAGCGAGAAAGGGTCCGTACGCACTGGGCCGCGGCAAGTCAAGGACGGATGCGGTGCCGATGGCCTGCCGCGGCGACTGCCTCCGAGCGCCCCAGCCGCCAGCGGCGGATCTCGGCGGGCGACAGGATCTTGAGGTTGTCGGAGGGCGTGTGCTCGGCCGCGGTGATGAGCGCTGGGTTCACCCCCATCTCGCTAGTATAGCGCTTGAGGAGCCCGCCCATGTCGCCGTTGTCGTAGCGCCGGCGGATCACCTCGACCGTGCCGGAGGCGTCGGTGCCCGCCTCGTAGGCGAACATGCGGTGGATACCGACCTGGCTCTTGGTCGGAATGACGCGACGGCTCGCGCCCATCAGCGCATAGACGCAGGCGGAGAAGCATTGCGCGTTGGTCACGACCGTGCCGCCGGCCCCGTCCTGGCTGATGCCGGCGACGACCGCCGACGCGCCGGCTTGGCGTAGCAGCGTGCCGAGCTCCATCGAGGCGACGACTCGCCCGCCCGGTGAGTCGAGAAAGACGACTGGCCGCTGGCTGCGGAGCGAGGGATTCTCGCCGAGGAATTCGACGAACCGCTCAGGCGTGGTGTCGGTGATCTGCCCGGTGGCGGCGATGACGGGCGCGCTGTTCGCACCACCGATCTGGTAGGCTCGGAACGTCATCGCGTCCGCGTCGGCGGCCGGTGCCCGCAGCGCGGCGCAGGCGAGCACCGCTACGGCGAAGAGGGTCGGCGAGAGGGCCTGAAGCCGGCGGATCGTCGTGCGCATGGACCCTCGCGGACTGGAACTCGATCCGTCGAGAATAGTGGCCCTACCGCCGCGCGCAAGCCGTTCAGCGGATGAGCCTGCGCAAGAACCCGTGACGGGCTGCGCAGCGTCAGCGCGCGCCGGCCTCGGCGACATGGCGATCCGCGCGTGCCTCGAGATCGGCCTTGAGAAGATCGAAGCCGCGTTTCGAAAGCGCCGCAGAGTGCTGCGAAAGCGCCGTCAGGAAGCTCTTGGCCGCCGCACTCTTCGAGCCGCCCTTGGGACTTGCGACCAGCACGGCGTCGACACCGAGCGCTGGGATCGCCTCGCCGGCCTTGGCGAGATGCGGATAGCGCGCGCCGTCGATCGAGGCGGCCACGGCGCCATCGGGCAAGGTCGCACCCTGCGGCCAGGCGACGAGGTGCAGTCCCGAGCCGCCCAGCTTGGCGAGGCGGGCATCCGGCTGCGGCGCCAGCACGACCACGGCATCGATGTCGCCGGTGGCGAGGCCATCGAGCGCGTTGTCGAGATCGAGCGGGGTCTCCTTGACGGAGATGCCGAGCGCCTCGAACGCCTTTCGGCCCGCCGCCTGGGACGCGCTCTTCTCCGGCCCGAAGCTTACGACCTTGCCCGAAAGGTCGGCGAGCGAGCCGACCTTGGCGCCGGCGAGGACGTGCATCTGCTCGGTGAAGAGCTTGGCCTTCTCGGCGCCGGAGCGAGTGTCGAGCGTGGTCGACACGGCGAAGTCGGCAGCGGCCGCGTCGGGCGTTTTAACGATCCTGACGCGCTCTTTCGGCATCGCCGCAGCGAGATCCTTGAGGCGCCCGGTCTCGGCCGCGTCGGCCGCGATCGTCACCGTGGGACGCGCGATCCTGGGTTTCGGCTTGGACGGAACGGCGTCCGCAGGAGCTTCTGTGGTGGCCGCATCGGCGACCGGCTGGGCGACCGGCTGGGCGGGAGGTGGCGGTGGCGCTTGCACCTTCGGTGCGGGCGAGAACACGCAAAGGATACCGGAGCAACCGGACGCGGCACCCGCATCCTGGGCCTGCGCCACCGAGACCGAGCTCAGCACCGCAGCCCCCGCCACGGCACCAAGAATATTTCGCAACTTGGGCATAACGCCACCCTCCCCCACGCGAACCGCAAAGTGTTAAAAGGTCATTAAGGCGGAAAATCGTTGGTGCGGGCGAGGTACCGCTTGACCGTTGCGTCAACGTTTCGTGTCCGCGCGACCAGATCAATTGTGGAGCGCGAGATGCTCGACCGCATCGGCTGTGGCGTATCCGACCTCGAACGATCGAACACAGCCTATCACCACCATCCCGCCTATTACGGCGCGTTCGTCCTCGATCCGGACGGCAACAATATCGAGGCCGTCTGCCACCAACCGGAATGAGCCAAACCCGCATGGCGATCACGACACGAACGATCCACGCCAACGGCCTCACCTTCGCCGTCGACGAGGCGGGGACCGGCGACGACGTCGCGCTCTGCCTGCACGGCTTTCCCGAAAGCCGGTACTCCTGGCGCCATCAGCTTGAACCGCTCGCCGAGCTAGGCTGGCATGCGGTCGCCCCCGACCTGCGCGGCTACGGCCAATCGAGCCGCCCGACGAAGGTCGGCGCCTATCACCTGGATCATCTCGTCGAGGACGTCGCCGCGCTCTTCGACGCCTATGGCGCGCGACGGCGGCTTCTGGTCGGGCACGACTGGGGCGCGGTGATCGCGTGGGCGTTCGCGATCAAGAAAACGCGTCCTCTCGACGGGCTCGTCGCCATGAACGTACCGCACCCCGACGTCTTCCGGCGGGTGATCCGCCACTCCTGGGCGCAGCGGCGGCGCTCCTGGTACATCGCGTTCTTCCAGCTGCCGAAGCTGCCGGAGCTGATGCTCAAGGCGGGCGACGCTCGCGCCATCGCGCGCATGTTCGCCGGCATGGCCGTCGACAAGACGGCCTTCCCGCCGGAGGTCCTGCGGCACTATCGCGACAATGCGCTGGCGCCCGGCGCGATGACGGCGATGCTCAACTATTACCGCGCCAACGCCTCCGGCTTCCTGGAGCGGAGCCGACCCGCGCCGCCGATCGAGGTGCCGACGCTCATGGTCTGGGGCGAGGTCGACGCGGCGCTCGGCCTCGAGCTGACCGAGGGCTACGGCCCGCACGTCGCCGATTTCACCTTGGTTCGGCTGCCGATGGTCTCGCATTGGGTGCAGCAGGAGGCGCCCGATCGCGTCAACGACGCGCTCGCGGGGTGGCTGCGCTCGCGCGATCTCGCGCCGGGCGCGCCGATCCCCGCGTAAGGGCGGAGGCAACAATTGGTGAACCCTGCCGCTACCGTCAGCCCGATGCGCCAGGCCGCGCCGCCTTGACGTGGGCAATTTTCCCACGTAAAAGAATCGGCATGGTCGACGGCGCCTGCCGCGATCGACAACGTGGGGAGCAGCACAATGGACAGCCGCATCGGGCGCGTCGCGCTGGAGTGCTTCATCGATCTCGGAATCACGGTCGTCTACGCGACCATCGTCGGCATGCTGATCGTCGGCATCGTCGCCTCGGACGACGGGCCGGTGTCGCTCCTGCGATCGGCGCTCTACGCGAGCCTGCTGCCGGGCGCGGTCATCGTGCTCATCGCCGGCGAGATGGTGCTACGCGTCGTGACGGAGCGGCGCGACCTGCGCCAACGCGCCGTGCCTGCGCGCCATCGCGGATTGCATCTGGCGCGCATGTAGGCCGCCTCGTCAGGGCTCGGGCGCCGCCTTGGCCCCGAAGCCGGCGACGGGAAAGGTGACGGCGATCGTCCCGGCCTTATCGAAGGTGAGCGAGCCGGCGACCCTCTCGCCTTCCTTCAGCATCGCGGTCGGCTTCGGGAACATCAGATGATAGCCGTCGGGTGTCAGGCTCACCGTGCCGCCCGCGGGGATGGGCAAGCCCTTGTCGAGCCGCCGCATGTGCATGACGCCGTCGGCCATGGACATCTCGTGGATCTCGCCCTTCGGCGCCATCGGGATGCTCGCGGCGATCAGCCTGTCCGGCACCGTGCCTTTGTTGGTGATGGTCGCATATCCGCCCGCGACGGACGCGCCCTTGGGCGTCGCGCGCAGCCAGGGCGACGAGACGACGATCGCCGGATCGGCCGCCGCGTGACCTGCGCCGAAGGCCAGCAGTGCGAAGACGAGTATCGCGCGTCTCATGCGGGACCTTGGAAGCTCATAACCGAATCGGTCGGGAAGTCGTAGAGCTTGCCGGTCTCTGCCCACGACGGCAGGCAGAGCGCGACGATCTTAGGCGCCAGCTCCTCCGGGGTTTTCAAGGTCATCGGGTCCTCGCCCGGCATCGCCTGCTTGCGCATCAGCGTGCGCATCGGCCCCGGGTTGACCGCCATCACGCGGATCTTTGTCAGGCTCTCGGTCTCGGCGGCGTAGGTCCGCACCATCGAATCGACCGCACCCTTGGTGATCGCGTAGGGACCCCAGAAGGGCTTGAGCTGCGCCCGGTGCGCGGCGCCGGATGTGAGCATGACCACGCGGCCAGCGTCCGACTTCTGCAGCGGCAGGTCGAGCGAGCGCAGGAGCCGCATGTTGGCGGTGACGTTGACGGCAACGACCTTGTCCCATTGCTTGGGATCGAGATGAGCGAGCGGTGTCAGCGGCCCGAGCACGCCGGCGTTGGCGACCAGGATGTCGAGCTTGCCCCAGCGCTCGTAGAGCGCGGCGCCGAGCCGGTCGAGGCTCGCAAAGTCGGTGATGTCGGCCGGCACCAATGTGGCCGCCGAGCCCACCGCCTTGATGGCATCGTCGAGCCCCTCGAGCGCACCCTGCGTGCGGGCGAGCGCGACGACATGCGCCCCTGCCTCGGCCAGCGTCTGCGCGATGGCGCGGCCGATGCCGCGCGAGGCGCCGGTGACCAGCGCAACGCGGTCTTCGAGGGGTCTTTCCTTTGGCGTCATTGCTCGCTCTCACGGTCGAGCTAGGCTGCGCTCCATGATCCAGGATCAGCGCCTCCATTGCTCGCGGTGCAAGGTCGACGTCGTATGGCCGGCGGCCTTCGGCGACAAGGAGAAATACCGCCTGGGCATGCTCGCGCGAGGCAGCCCACTCCTGGCGATCCGCTTGGCGCGCGAGCAGCTCGGCCTCGGGCTCGACGACGCCAAGATGCTGATGACGCACGTGACGCGGCAGCGCCACAAGTGCCAGTACTGCCGCGACGACGTGCCGCCGGGGCCGTCGGTGTGCGAGACGTGCGGGGCGGCAAATTTGGATTGGTGAGGCGCTGTCTCTCCTTCTCCCGCAAGCGGGAGAAGGAGAAGCCCGGGCGCCCTACCCCGCCTCGGCCAGCAGCGAAAGCTGGCTGCGGTGCTCGCCGCGCACGTCGGTAAGATACGTCGGGTACTCGCCGGTGAAACAATGGTCGGTGAATTGCGGTCGGTCCGGATCACGCCGCTCCTCGCCCAACGCGCGATAGAGGCCGTCGAGCGAGATGAAAGCCAAGCTGTCGCAGCCGATGTAATCGCGCATCTCGTCGAGCGAGTGGGTCGCGGCGAGCAGTTTCGCGCGCTCGGGCGTGTCGATACCGTAATAGTCGGGGTGCTGGATCGGCGGCGAGGAGATGCGGAAGTGGATCTCGCGGGCGCCGGCCTGGCGCACCATCTCGACGATCTTCACCGAGGTGGTGCCGCGCACGATCGAATCGTCGATCAGCACGATCCGCTTGCCGGCCACGACCGAGCGGTTCGCCGAGTGCTTCAGCCGCACGCCCAGCTCGCGCGTCGTCTGGGTCGGCTCGATGAAGGTGCGGCCGACATAATGGTTGCGGATGATGCCCAGCTCGAACGGGATGCCCGACGCCTGCGCATAGCCGATCGCGGCGGGCACGCCCGAATCGGGCACCGGCACGATGACGTCGGCGTCAGTCGGCGTCTCGCGCGCGAGCTCCGCGCCCATGTTCTTGCGGATCTGATAGACGGGCCGCCCCTGCACGTAGGAGTCGGGGCGCGAGAAATAGACCCATTCGAAGATGCACGGCCGCGGCGGAATTTTGGGAAACGGCCGCAGGCTCTCGACGCCGGTCTCGGTGATGACGACGATCTCGCCGTTCTCGATATCGCGCACGAAGCGCGCGCCGATGATGTCGAGCGCGCAGGTTTCCGACGCGAGCAGGGAGCAGCCGTCGAGTTCGCCGAGCACGAGAGGCCGGATGCCGAGCGGATCGCGCGCGCCGATCAGCTTCTTGTTGGTCAGCGCCACCAGCGCGTAAGCGCCCTCGAGGTCCCGCAGCGCCTCGATGAAGCGCTCGATCACGCGACCCTTACGGCTGCGCGCGACGAGGTGAAGGATGACTTCGGTGTCCGAGGTCGACTGGTAGATCGCGCCGTCGCGGATCAACTCGCGCCGCAGCGTCAGTCCGTTGGTGAGGTTGCCGTTATGCGCGACCGCGAGCCCGCCCGAGTCGAGTTCGGCGAAGAGCGGCTGCACGTTGCGCAGAATGGTCTCGCCGGTCGTCGAATAGCGCACGTGGCCGATCGCGGCGCTGCCCGGCAGGCGGGCGATGGTCGACGTCTTCGAGAAATGATCGCCGACAAGGCCAAGCCGCCGCTCCGAATTGAAGCGGCTGCCGTCGAAGGCGACGATGCCGGCGGCCTCCTGGCCGCGATGCTGGAGCGCGTGCAGCCCCAGCGCGGTCAGCGCGGCGGCTTCGGGATGGCCGAAAATGCCGAAGACGCCGCATTCCTCGCGCAGGCGATCGGCCTCGGGATCGAACGCCTCTGAATCGATGGAGTCCGCCCCGACGCTGTCTTCCGCGACGAAAGCGACTGGATCGGTCATCGAACCCTCGTGCTCACCGAGCCCGCTCGATTGGCGGACGTCGGCCAGGATGTCTGCGGCCGAAACCCTAAGCGTCACGAAAACTTAAATAATCGGAATGCCTCCAAATGCCAGCACAACATTTGTGCGCCGCACGCGGATCAGGGTTGTTTTCCACCGTCGTCGCGCGGCGGCGGCAGCGGCGCGGGCGAATTCTCCTCCGGCGCGGCATCCGGCGGCGTCCCGGCATCCGCCGGCGGCTTGCCGCCCGGCTGGTCCGATTCGGGCGGCGGCTCCTCGGCTGGCGTCGTCGTCTTCGGCTTGATGTACTTGTTGAGCGTGTCGAGCAGGTCGTGCGGCAGCATTGCCGTCATGTCGTCGCCGACGCTCTGGAGCAGCGGCCGGGTCTTCGCCTGCTGCATCCAGGTCGGCTGCTTGTCCGGCGGGTTTGAACATCGAGAAGAGCACGTAGGCGATCACGCACAGGATGAAGCCGCGCGCCGCGCCGAACAGGAAGCCGAGCGAGCGATCGAGCGCGCCGACCTTCGAATCGAGGATCGCGTCGGACAGGTTGACCGTGATGATCGAGACGACGATCAGCGCGATGAAGAAGATCGCGGTGCCGGACGCGATCGAAGCCCAGGGCTCCTTCGAGAGGTGCGGCTTTATGTAGGGGAGCAGGTACGGGTACAGGTAGACGGCGGCGAGCGCGGCGGCGATCCACGACGCGATGGCCAGGACTTCGCGCGTGAAGCCTCGCAGCATTGCCAGCAGCGCGGAGATCAGGACGACCCCGATCACGCCTATGTCGAGATAAGACGGCATGGACGCTTCGACCTCGGGGTGGCACACGCGGCGCTGTGGCTCGCGCCAGGGATGCTCGGCTTATAGCGAAGGCCATTCTCCCCGTCACGCTTTCCGCCGGCCATCCACATGTGCCTTACCGGCGACGGCGCTGGCAGCCACCGCTTTGGCGGCGACTTCGGCGACAAGCGCACCGATATGGTCGCAGGGCGCGACGACCATCGCGCCGGCCCCGCCTGCCTCCGTCGCGCTGCCGACCACACCGCCGATGATGCTCTTAGGGGCGACGGCAGCGGTGAAGCCGAGCTTCGCCGCCTCCTTCAGCCGCGCCTCGGCATGCGCGACGGGCCGAACGGCTCCCGAGAGCCCCACCTCACCGAAATAGACGGTCTGCGCCGGCAGCGCCTGGCCCGACAACGAGGAGACGAGCGCGGCGGCCACCGCGAGGTCGGCGGCCGGTTCGTTGACGCGCAGTCCGCCGGCGAGCGTGAGGTAGATGTCGTGCTGGCCGAGGCGCAGCCCGGCATGCGCTTCGAGCACGGCGACGATCATCGCGAGCCGGCTCGAGTCCCAGCCGACCACGGCGCGGCGCGGCGTCCCGAGCGTGCTCGGCGCGACGAGCGCCTGGATCTCGACCAGCACCGGCCGCGTGCCCTCGAGCCCGGCGAAGACCGCGGCGCCCGGCGTCGCATGCTCGTGCGCTGCGAGGAACAGCGCGGAGGGGTTGGCGACTTCCGCCAGCCCCCGGTCATCTCGAACACGCCGATCTCGTCGGTCGCGCCGAAGCGGTTCTTGACCGCGCGCAGGATGCGGAAGTCGCGCCCGCCCTCCCCCCTCGAACGACAGCACGGCATCGACCATGTGCTCGAGCACGCGGGGGCCAGCGATCTGCCCTTCCTTGGTCACGTGGCCGACGAGGATCACCACCGCGCCGCTCGTCTTGGCGAAACGGATCAGCGCCTGGGCCGAGCCGCGCACCTGGCTCACCGTGCCGGGCGCCGATTCGATCGCGTCGCTCCACATGGTCTGGATCGAATCGATGATCACCAGCGCCGGCCGAGGGCCCTGAGAAAGCGTGGCTACGATGTCCTCGACACCCGTCTCGGCGGCGAGCTCGACCCGCGCGTCGCCGAGCCCGAGTCGGGCGGCGCGCAGGCGAACCTGGTCCATCGCCTCCTCGCCCGAGATGTAAACAACCCGCTCGCCGCGGCCGGCCATCGCCGCGCAGGCCTGTATGAGCAGCGTCGACTTGCCGATCCCGGGCTCGCCGCCGATCAGCGTCGCCGAGCCGGGGACGAAGCCGCCGCCGACGACCCGATCCAGCTCGTCGATGCCGGTCGCCAAACGCGGCTGCGGCGCGTCGGATGTGCCGAGCTCGCCCAGCGCGAAGACGCGACCGCGCTTGCTCGGCCGCGCCGCTTGCGCGCCGATGCCGGCGGCAGCACCACCGTCCTCGATCATCGCGTTCCATGCGCCGCAGCCCTCGCAGCGGCCTTGCCAACGTGGTGCAAACGTTGCCGCAGCCCTGGCAGACGAAGGTCGAGCGGGCCTTGGCCATGTCAGCGGGAATCGATCGCGACGCTCATTCCCTGAGACTAGAACAAAACAGGATCAGATGGAAGCGCCGTTTGCTGCCAGGCAAAGCCGAACCCGCATCAAACCTGGGTCATGGCCGGGCTTGTCCCTGCCACCCACGCCGAGACATTGCTTCACTCCGGCAGACAGGATCGCAAGGTCGCGGCGTGGATGCCCGGCACAAGGCCGGGCATGACCCCTTGGGTTTTCAAACAAGCATCCGCCGGTGCCGCCCTAAGCATGCCCCGCCTGCGTCGATAGGCGCGCCAGGTCGATGCCGAGGTGGCGCACTGCACGCTCGTATTTCAGCTCTAGCGCGGTGTCGAAGATCAGCGACGGGTCGCCCGGCACGTTGAGCCAGCCGTTGTGCTGCATCTCCGCCTCGAGCTGCCCGGCCTGCCAGCCGGCATAGCCGAGCGCCAGCACCGCACGGTCCGGCCCGGCACCGCTGGCGATCGCCCGCAGGATGTCGACGGTCGCGGTGAGCGAGACGCTCTGGTCGATCGGCAGCGTCGAATTGTCGATGAAGAAATCATTCGAGTGCAGGACGAAGCCGCGGCCCGTTTCGACCGGCCCGCCCTTGAGCACTTGCATCGCGCCGGCTTTGCCGGGTAGGCGGATCGCCTCGTCCTCGCCGATCACCTCGAGCTGGACCAGGAGATCGGGAAACTTGACCTTGTTGGCCGGCCTGTTGATGACGATGCCCATTGCCCCTTCTTCGGAATGGGCGCAGAGGTAGATGACGGACCGGGCGAAACGCTCGTCGGCCATGCCCGGCATGGCGACGAGCATCTGCCCGTCGAGGAACCCGTTGGTCTGGAAGGGAGCGAAAGAATCGGTGTCTCTCATGATCGCTGCCTCTTGGTTCCTTTTAGGTGCTGCTCGAGCCGATGGCGGACCTTGTCTTCGTCGAAAACGATTCACCGCTACCGGTGTCCTCAATGCGATTTAAGCAAAAAAGCCTCCAGGAGGCTTTCGCCTTTTGGTCCAAGGCGCGGGTTTTTGCCCCGGTGTGTGCTTCCTGCATCGGCCTTGCCGTCAGCCTTGCCTTTCCGCAGTCGGCCGACGCTCAGAAGCCGCCCGTGTCGGCCGATCAGGTAAGCCGGCTGCGGCTGCTTGCGGCACCGGGTCCCGTACATGGGACGTACGACGCCGGAATCGAGATCGTCATGGCGCCGGGGTCGCACACCTACTGGAAGATTCCGGGCGAGGCGGGCGTGCCGCCGGTCTTCGCGTTCAACGGCTCGAGGAACGTCGCCGCCGCCCGCGTGCTCTTCCCGGCGCCGGTCCGAATCACCGAAGATGCCCTCGACGCCTACGGCTATGTCGACCGGGTCACCTTCCCGGTCGTCGTGACCCCCGCCGATCCCGCCAAGGAGGCGGTGCTTGCGGCGGACGTCACCTACGCGGTCTGCAACAAGATCTGCATCCCGGCGCATGCGACGGCCACGCTGACCTTGGCGCCCGGCGCGAAGGGCGAGGACGCCAGCGCCGTCGCTACGGCGCTCGCCGCCGTGCCCCTGCCCGCCTCCGCCGAGGCACGCGCCGCGCTTGCCATCAAGCCGGACGCAAGCGCTTCCAAGCCGAGCTGGACCCTGACCTGGAACGGCAAGGCGCCGGTGAACGACATCTTCGCCGATGCGCCGGAGGGCTATTATTTCGCCACCCGCAAGCGCGGCCCGGCGACCTGGACGCTCACCGCCGAGCAGGCCGTTCCAGGCGCCAAGCCCGTGCCGGTGGCCCTGACCCTCGCCCGCAAGACCGACAGCCTCGTCGTGACCGAATCCCTCGACGCGGCGGCGGCGACCCGTTAACGCCGAACCTGTTCGAAAACCGAGGTGCCCGACATGATCAAAGAAGGCGATGTGATCCCCGACGCGACGTTTCCACGTGCTGACGGCCGACGGCCCGGCGCCGCGCACGAGCGAGCAGATCTTTGCCGGTCGCAAGGTCGTGCTCGTCGGCGTGCCGGGCGCCTTTACGCCCACATGCAGCATGAACCACCTGCCGAGCTTCATCGAGAACGCCGAGGCGATCAAGGCCAAGGGCGTCGACGAGGTGCTCGTCACCGGTGTCAACGACCCGTTCGTGATGGGCGCCTGGGCGAAGCACACGGGCGGCGAAGGCAAGGTGACCTTCCTGGCCGACGGCAGCGCCAAGTTCGCCCGCGCGATCGGCGCCGACCTCGACCTGATCGAGCGCGGCCTCGGCATCCGCTCGCATCGCTACGCGATGATCGTCGACGACGGGGTGGTGAAGACGCTGGAGGTCGAGGCGAACCCGACCCAGGCCGACAAGACCAAGGCCGACCACATCATGAAGTCGCTGTAGGCTCGCGGCTCTCCTTCTCCCGCTTGCGGGAGAAGGTGGCCCGACGAAGTCGGGTCGGATGAGGGGATCGTGCCGCTTAACTGATGTAGACGAGAGAGGCGGGATCGCCCCTCATCCGACCCCGCTTCACGGGGCCACCTTCTCCCGCAAGCGGGAGAAGGAAATCCAGCCCCCTACCCCGCCGCGCGTTCGGCCGAGCGCAGCGTGTTGGACATCAGCACCGCGATCGTCATCGGCCCGACGCCGCCCGGCACCGGGGTGATCGCCGCGGCGCGCTTGGCGGCGCCGGCATAGTCGACGTCGCCGACGAGCTTCGTCTTCGGCGAGCCGTCCGCCTTCTTGCCCTCGCCCTCGACCCGGTTGATGCCGACATCGATCACGATGGCGCCCGGCTTGATCCAGTCGCCTTTCACCATCTCCGGCCGGCCGACGGCGGCAACCACCAGATCGGCCGCGCGCACGACGGCCGGCAGGTCCTTGGTGCGCGAATGCGCCACCGTGACCGTCATGTTCTTGGACAGGAGCAGCTGCACCATCGGCTTGCCGACGATGTTGGAGCGACCCACGATGACGGCGTTCATGCCGTCGAGCTTGGCGCCGAGCGCGGCGGCGGCCTTCTCCACCAGCACAAGGCTGCCGGCCGGCGTGCACGGCACCAGCGCGCGCTCGGTCGAGCCGATCGCCAAGAGGCCGACGTTGACGGGGTGGAAGCCGTCGGCATCCTTCTCGGGATTGATCGCTTCAAGGACCTTGGTCGCGTTGATGCCCTCGGGGAGCGGCAGCTGCACCAGGATGCCGTGGATCGCCGGATCGTTGTTCAGCTCGTCGACGAGCTTCAGGATGTCGGCTTCGCTCGTCGAGGCCGGCAGGTCGTGCTGGACGGAATGGAAGCCGCAGTTCTTGGCGGCCTTGCCCTTCGATTTCACATAGACTTGGCTCGCCGGGTTCTCGCCGACGAGCACCACCGCAAGGCCCGGCTTCACGCCCTTCTCGGCCAGCTTGCGAGCGCGTTCCGCGACCTCGGCAAGCACCTGCTCGGAGGCGATCTTGCCGTCGATGATCTTGCCGCCCTCGGGCGAGGTTCGGATGACCTCGGCGTTGGTCTGGTCGGCGGCGGTCATGGGCTATCCTCGTGCACGGTTGGGAATTTTTGCCGTGATGTCAGGTTTGCCCGAGGCTGCCAACCCGGCTCAGCGAAACAAAAGATGCGGCCGCACGAAGGAAAATTTCGCGGAGTGGGTGGCGTGTCCGCCCGGCGGCAGATGCCGCATGTCCTCCTTGGCGAAGAGATCGCCGTCGGCGTCGACGTAGTCGCCGAAGCCGGTCCACGCCTCGATCGACAGGAAGCGGCCGTCCGGGCGCGACCAGAGGGCGAGGTAGGGGAAATTGTGGAGCGTCACCGAGATCGCGGCGCCGGACGGATGGGCGAAGCGCACGCGCCGGTCGCGCGGCTCGAGGAAGCAGAGCGCCTCGCCGGCAAAGAGCTGCGGCGACAGCGCCAGCAACCGCCCGTCGACGGGTATCCTGCGCGTCTGCCGCGTGAAAAGTCCCTCGGGCGATATGATCGGAACCGTGCCGCTCTCGCGGTCGCCGAACTTGATCACGTAATCGTCCATCGCGCCGCCGGCGAAGGGCCAGCGGAAGCCCGGGTGCAGGCCGCAGGCATAGGGCATGGGTCTGTCGCCGGCGTTGCGGACGGTCAGCCGCACATCGAGCGCCGGACCCTTCAGCTCGTACTCGATCTCGAGCGACCACTCGTAGGGATAGAGCGCGCGCGTCTCGTCGTCGGCGCCGAGGCCGAGCCGCACATGCGCCGGCCATTGCTCCAGCACCTCGAAGGTGCGGTGTCGCGCGAAGCCGTGAAGGCCGAGCGGGTAGCGTACGCCGTCGACCGTGACGCCGCCGCCGCGCGTGTGGCCGACGACCGGAAACAGGATCGGCGCGATATCCGGCCAGATCGTCGGCTCGGGGTTCCAGAGAAGCGACATGCCGCGCACCGACCAGGCACGAAGCTCGGCGCCCTCCCTGACGATCTCGGCGCGCCCGGTCTCGTGCTCGAGGACGATGGGCGTCACCGCAGCACCCCGTCGATCGGGCAGGCCTGCGGCACGTACACGCCGACCGCGCCCGGCTTCTGCGTGAAGAGCGCCGGCGTCTTGGTCACCAACTCGCCGTCGGCGTTCACCGAGCGCGGCTTGCGCGTGATCACCTCGAAGCTGACCCCGCGCGCGGTGCGCACCTCGCGGATCACGCCGTGCGCGCCGCGCTTGAAGTGCGGCAGCAGCAGCGCCATCCGCCACACCTGCGAGAATTCCAGCGAATAGAGGTCGAGCCGCCCGTCGTCGATGCGCGCGTCGGTGACGATCACGTTGCCGCCGCCGTAGAAGCGCCCGTTGCCGACCGCGATCTGCAGGGTGCGGACCATGATCTTCTCGTCGTCGACGAGCAGGGTCGCGTGGAACGGCCGCGCTTGCAACAGCAGCCGCGCCGCGGCCATCGCGTAGCTGAGCCGGCCGAAGCGGCGCTTGGCGTCGGCCGTCAGGCGCTTGGCGAGATCGGCCGCCAGACCGACGCTGGCGACGTTGATGAACGGATGGCCGTTGACCTCGCCGATATCCACCTTTTGCAGGTGGCCGTCGACGACGATGCCGGCCGCCGCCTCCAGGTCCACGGGCACCCCGATCGAGCGCGCGAAATCGTTGGCCGTGCCCATCGGCAAGACGCCGAGCGGCAGGCCCGTCTCCATCAGCCCGCGAACGGCGGCGTTCAGCGTGCCGTCGCCGCCGCCGAGGATCACGCAATCGACCTCGCCGCGATGCGCGAGGATCGCGGCGGAGGGATCGCCCTCGCTGTCGACCTCGTGGAGCGCCACGCCGCCGGCGGCGAGCCGCGCCCCCGCCGCGCCGATGCCGAGCGCGCCGCGCCGGCTCGCCCGGTTGACCATCAGCAGCGCACGACGCCCGCCTGACCGGGTCACGACACCTCGCTCGTCCCTGCGCAAGCGATCATGCCCTGCGGCGGCTCGGCTTCTTCGCGGCTTTGGTCCATTGCGTCTTTCGCGTTTCCTCTGGTCCGACCAGCGCGGGTCGGTCGGCCTCATGACGTCCGCCTTAGATCGAATTGGTAACGCCGTCGCCAGAAACCAGTATGCCCTCGATCTCGTTTCGGAGAGGCCCGCGCGGAATGCCGGGGACGGCACCCGCAGCACCGAAGAGGATTTGCATGACCCATTCATTCGATCTCGCGCCGCGGCGGATCCTCTGCGTCTCGCCGCGCTACGAGCCCTCGTTCGGGACGTTCCAGCACGCCTACCATCTCGCCGGCACCAAGGCTTTCATGCCGCCGCTCGGCCTGCTCACCATAGCCGCCTATCTGCCGAAGCACTGGGAGGTCCGCTTCATCGACGAGAACCACAGCTTGGCGAGCGAGGCCGACTTCGCCTGGGCGGACGCTGTCTTCTCCTCGGGCATGCACATCCAACGCCGCCACGCCAACGACATCTGCCGCCGCGCCCACGCGCACGGCAAGATCGCGGTGATGGGCGGCCCCTCGGTCTCGTCCTGCCCGGACTATTACCCGGATTTCGACGTCCTCCATTGCGGCGAGCTCGGCGACGCGACGGATGCGATCATCGCGATGCTCGGCGAGAGCGTCGCGCGGCTGCCCGCGCAGCTCGTGCTGAAGACGAAGGTCCGCCGCGAGCTGTCGGAGTTTCCAGCGCCCGCCTACGAGCTGGCGAAGATCCCCGACTACATGATCTCGAATGTCCAGTTCTCGTCCGGCTGCCCCTACAAGTGCGAATTCTGCGACATCCCCGGCCTCTACGGCCGCGTGCCGCGCCTCAAGCCGGCCGAGCGCATCATCGCCGAGATCGAGAAGCTGGTCGCGCAAGGCGCCGTCGGGCTGATCTATTTCGTCGACGACAATTTTATCGGCAACCGCAAGGCGGCACGCGAGCTGCTGCCGCATCTCATCGCCTGGCAGAAAGCCAACCGCTATCCGATCGGCTTCTCCTGCGAGGGCGACCCTCAACATCGCCCGCGACCCCGAGATCCTGGAACTGATGCGCGAGGCGGGCTTCGACACGATCTTCTGCGGCATCGAATCGGCGGACGCCGACGCGCTGCACTCGATCGACAAGGCGCACAACCTGGTCATGCCGATCCTCGATGCCGTGAAGATCATCAACGATCATGGCATGCAGGTCACCTCGGGCATCCTCCTCGGCCTGGACACGGATGGCCCCGACACGAGCCGCAACCTGGTCGAGTTCATCGAGAAGTCGAATATCCCGCTGCTGACGATCAACCTGCTCCAGGCGCTGCCGCAGACGCCGCTGTGGACCCGGCTCGAGAAGGCCGGACGGCTCATCCACGACGAGGAGCGCGAGTCGAACATCGACTTCCTGATGCCCTACGAGGACGTGGTCGAGACGTGGCGCGAGACCATGCTGCAGGCCTATGAGCCGGAGGCTCTGTTCGACCGCTACCGCCACCAGATGGTCGCGACCTGGCCCAACCGTACGACGCGGCCGTTCTCGTGGCGGCGGCTGGCACAGCTCGGCCGTGGGCTCTCTGTCCTGCGCAAGACCTTGTGGCACGTTGGCATCAAGGGCCACGGCAACTATCGCGCGAGCTTCTGGAAGTTTGCACTCCCTCTGTTGCGCAAGGGCCAGATCGAGCCGCTCCTGATGTATGGCCTTGTGGCGCATCACCTGATCATCTTCTGCCAGGATGTCTGCGCCGGGCGGCTCAACGCGTCGCACTACTCCGTGCGGCTAAGGGACGAGGAGGCGGTGGCGCTGCAGGCGGCGGAGTGAAGCTTGTGTCCTGACAGGCGTGTCGAGCGGCGTAGCCGGCCTCATCCAGGCGAAACCCTTAGGGTCAGCGCACGAAAGCGTGTAGGCGTGGGGCAATGAGCGACGGTGGACTCATCCGCCCGTCGCGCGGGTCTCAGGGGCCTGCCAGGGCGCCACGATGCTGTCGAGACGGTCCCTGCTGCTGGGGTGCGCTTGCGGGCTGATCGCACAACGCCATGCCTCGTCGCAACCCGGAAAAACGATCCATGAACCTGGCGGACGCACCGATCGAGATGGCCGGCGACTGGGGCCACATGATCCCCGAATCGGCGCATCGCGTCGTCGAGCGCATGCGGCGCGCGAGCCTCGACGGCATTCGCCTCGTGTCAGACGACCAGCCGGAGCGGCTTCGTGTCGCCGAGAACCCCTCCGGACCACCGGCCGTCTGGCTCCATTTCGACAACACCAGCCTCGGCTGGGTCAACGTCGCCATCGGGGAGCGCGACTGGTCACGCCTCGCCTATCAGTTCGGCCACGAGCTCGGCCACGTCACCGCGAATTCCTGGCGCCCGAACGCCAAGCCCGCGCCGCCGTGCCAATGGCTCGAGGAGGCGATGGTCGAGGCCTTCTCGCTGCGCGGGCTCGGCCGCCTCGCCGACGACTGGTCGCGCCATCCGCCGTTCACGGACGACAGCGGCTTCGGCGCGGCGATCGCGGTCTACCGGCAGGACGTGGTCCAGCGCTACGGCAAGCTGGCGGTGGAACAGGGCCATGCCGACGATCCGGCGGCGTGGTTCGCGGCGCATCGCAGCCAGATCGAGGCCAATATCGGCCTGACGCCGTTCGCCCAGGCCGCCTGCGCGACCATCCTCGCCGAATACGAGCGCGACCCGGCGTGCATCGAGGCGCTTGGGGCGCTCAATCGCTGGCCCGGCCGCACCGGCCTGGCGGTCGATGCCTATATCGCCGCCTGGGAAAAAAAGCTGCGCCGCCCTCGGCGCATCCACGAGCCTGCCGAGCTGGTGGCGTCGCACCTTGGCGATCGGCTGAGCCGATCGCTCCGACCCTCCGAAGTGCACGGTGACGTGAAGGCTCCCCGTGCTGGTCTCGCTCGGAGGCGCGGTCTATGCTGGTCACGCGACGATAGACCGAAGCCGGGCAGGAAACCGAACACCATGACGCAATCGCAGCCGCTGAGCGCGCGCAATATCCTGTGCGTGTCGCCTCGCTACGAGCCGTCGTTCGGCACGTTCGAGCACGCCTACCATCTCACCGACAAGACCAAGGCCTTCATGCCGCCGCAGGGGCTGCTGGTGATCGCCGCCGTGCTGCCGGCGCACTGGCAGGTCCGCTTCATCGACGAGAACATGCGACGCGCGACCCCCGAGGAGCTCGCCTGGGCCGACGCGGTCTTCGCTTCCGGCATGCACATCCAGCGCCGCAACATCGACTCGATCTGCCGGCGCGCGCACGAGGCCGGCAAGGTCGCCTGCCTCGGCGGCCCGTCCGTCTCGTCCTGTCCGGAGAACTACCCCGACTTCGACTACCTGCACTGCGGCGAGATGGGCGACGCCACCGACGCGCTGATCGCCTGCCTCGGCGACAGCGTCGAGCGTCCGGCCCGCCAGCTCGTGCTCAAGACGAAGGTGCGCCGCGAGCTGGCGCAATTCCCGATGCCGGCCTACGAGCTGGCCGAGATCGACCGCTACATGCTCGGCACCGTGCAGTTCTCCTCCGGCTGCCCCTACCGCTGCGAGTTCTGCGACATCCCGGGCCTCTACGGACGGGTGCCCCGTTTGAAATCGCCCGAACAGATCTGCGCCGAGCTCGACAAGCTGCTCGCCTGCGGGGTCAACGGCTCGGTCTATTTCGTCGACGACAACATCATCGGCAACCGCAAGGCGATGAAGGAGCTGCTGCCCCACCTGATTGACTGGCAGAAGCGCAACGGCTACGCGCTCAACATCGCCTGCGAGGCGACGCTCAACATCGCCCGCTCGCCGGATGTGCTTGCGATGATGCGCGAGGCCGGCTTCGACGCGATCTTCTGCGGCATCGAGACGCCCGAGCCCGATGCGCTGATCCAGATCGACAAAGGCCACAACATGGTCATGCCGATCCTCGACGCCGTGAAAATCATCAACGACCACGGCATCCAGGTCGTCTCCGGAATCATCCTCGGGCTCGATTCGGATACCGCGGCGACCGGCGACAATATCCTGAGCTTCATCGAGACCTCGAAAATCCCGATGCTGACGATCAACCTCCTGCAGGCGCTCCCGAACACGCCGCTTCATGATCGGCTCGCCAAAGCCAGCCGCCTCGACGAGCGCCCGGACCGCGAGTCGAACGTACAGTTCGTCATGCCCTACGACGAGGTGCTCGACATGTGGCGCGACTGCATGGACAAGGCCTACCGTCCGGAGCTGCTGTTCGCTCGCTACCGTCACCAGCTGCAGGCGACCTGGCCCAACCGGATCAAGCGGCCGCTCAGTCCCCAACGGGCCAGCGGACCGATGATCAAAAAGGGACTGACGATCCTCGGCAAGCTTCTCTGGCACGTGGGCATCCGTGGCGACTACCGTGTGCAGTTCTGGAAATTCGCGCTGCCGTTGCTTTTGCGCGGTCAGGTTGAGGCGCTCCTCAACTACTGCCTGCCCGCGCACCATTTGATCGTCTTCGCGCGCGAGGCCTGCGCAGGCCGTGGGAATGCCTCTCATTACTCCGCGAAGCTGCGACAGGCCGACGCGCCGGCGATGACGGCAGCCGAATAAATTTCAACTTTTTCAAAATCTTATGCATTGACTCGTTAGGTGCTCTGGCGCGCGCGGCACTGTCACAAAGCTTGACAATTGATCGCCGGCTCTCGGCCCGCTCGAGATCCTGGACCAACCACCCAGAGCAGTCTTTTCGTCCTACCCTAAACGTCTTTGTAGCGTATCGAGCAAAATGCGGAGACGCGAAACCGCGATTAGACTATAGAATTAGCCGATGAACTGATTCGCTTTGCAATCGAACGTCGAGCCGATGCGGCGTGACGGACAGGATCGGGGTCGATATCGGTGGCGAGCACCGTCGAGAACACGGATGTCGATGTCTGGGCGCGCGTATCGCAAGACGCGCTGCGGCGATTGACCGATCTCGCGCGACGAGTTCTTCGGTCGCAAAGCGGCTGTGCTGTCCACCGCGACCGACGAGCTGTGCCATTCCGGCGCGCCTTTCGATGATAATACCATTCCTCTACGGAAGGCATGGTCGAACCAGGTCGCGACATCGGGCGCGCCACTCTCGATCTCGGCGATCGACCATGCCCCCGTGGGGCTCGGCGCCTTCCTGGGCGTGCCGATCCTACTCTCGTCGGGGCTCTTCGTCGGCGCGCTCTACGTCGCGGAGCCGGTCCCTCGGGACTGGACCGACGAGGATCGCGGTCTGATCGGCGAGATCGCGGCCTGCGTCGCGAACCAGATCGAGCGCGACCACGGCGCGGTTCGGCTGCAGACTTCGGAGGCGGCGCTGCTGCGCGCCGAAGCACGTTTCCTTTCCGTCGCCGACCGCATCCCGGGGCTCGTCTTCGAGCGTCGAAAGATCGATGATCAGAGCGCCAGCTACACGTTCTTCGGCGCCCGCAAGACGAGCCTTCCCGGCGCGCGCGAGATGATGGCCGGCGGCGTCTCGGGAGACTTGAGCTTCGTGCACGCCGAGGACCGCGAGCCGATGCGCACGGCCATTCGCGAGAGCCTCGTCGAGGAGACGGATGTCGACCTGACGTTTCGGGTGGTGAACGGCAGGGACTTCTCCTGGATCCGCAGCCAGGCGAAGGCCCGGCGCGGCGAGGACGGCGGGGTGATCTGGGACGGGCTGTGCTTCGACATCACCGATCTGGTGGCCGCTCGCGAGGAGGCCGAAAGCGTCGCGTGCGGAGAAGGAAGCCGTACTGGTCAACGTGAGCCACGAGCTCCGCTCGCCGCTCCAGGCGATCCTCGGCTTCTCCGAGTTCCTGTCGAAGGAGACGCGCCCCGAGCTCATCGGGGCGCATGCCCGCAACATCCGGGTCGCCGCCGATTCCCTGCTTTGCGTCGTCAATCAGCTCCTCGACCTCGCCGGCACCGAAGCAAGCGTCGTGCGTCCCGAGCCGGTCGCCCTGCGCGATTTCGCCGAGGCGTGCCTCAGCATGGTCGGGCCGAAAGCGGTCGAGAAGTCGCTGTCGTCCTCACTCGAGATGAGGCCCGGCGTCCCGAGACGGTTCTGGTCGACCGCCAGAAGCTGCAGCAGGCGCTGGTGAACCTGATCAACAACGCGGTCAAGTTCACCGAGGACGGCTCGTTCACCCTGCGTATCGAGTCGACCGACGGCGTGCTGCGCTTCAGCGTCGCGGATACCGGGATCGGCGTCCCGCCGGAGAAGCGAAACCTCCTTTTCCAGCGCTTCTCGAGGATCGGCCCGGCGGCGCGTGGGATGGATGGGACCGGGCTCGGCCTCGCCATCACCAAGACGCTGGTCGAGCAGATGCAAGGCCAGATCGGCGTGCACGCCAAACACGCCGCGCGGAACGACCTTCTGGTTCGAGATACCGGCGGGAGCCGGCCGCGCCGAGCGTCGAGACGGTGGCGGAGCCGGCGGCGTTGGCGTCGCATCGCCCGGCATCGCAGAGCCTGCGGGTTCTTCTCGCCGACGATCTCGATCTCAATCGCAGGCTCATCGCCGACATGCTGTCGATCGACGGGCACGTGGTCGACTGCGTCGCCGACGGCGCGGAGGCTGTACGCGCGGCCAAGGCGAACGCCTACGACCTCGTGCTCATGGACATGATCATGCCGGGCATGGACGGACTTGCGGCGACGCGTGCGATCCGCGCCCTGCCCGCGCCGGCCTGCACGGTGCCGATCGTTGCCTTGACCGCCAACTCGTTTCGCGAGCAGCTCGACAGCTGCCTCAAGGCCGGCATGGATGCCACCTTGACCAAGCCGATGACGTTCGAGGCGTTGTCGGAAGCGGTGCGGACCTGGACACAGGGCCGGACAAAGGCGGCCTGAGACAATCGATTGCCGCACGATGGCGGCCTGAGACAACGGCTGAAATGAAAAGGGCCGCCTTGCGGCGACCCCCCGAGCCCGGAGACGGGGCTCTTACGCGTGCTTCTTCATGGTCTTGTGCATCGCCATGTGATGGTGATGGTGATGGTGATGATGGTGCATCATCGGAGCCGGCCCTGCGGCGGCCGGCGCCACATAGCCCGGCGCCAGGATCGGGACGATGATCGGGTTGACGATCGGGCCGGTGATGCTGCCGACGGCGCCGATGACCGGATCGACCAGCGGGATGCCGAGCGGCTGCGGCGGACCCGGGTTCACCGGGGTCGCCGGGAAGTCAAAGGCGTACGCGGCGCTGGCCGCGAGCAGCGAGGCGCCGGCGAAAAACCGCGGCGGTAACGAGCTTCTTCATCTAAACTCTCCTTCCGTGTTGTCCGCAGAAACGGCAATCACAGCTGAGCTTCATAGCTGGATCGAAGACACTCAGACATGGAAATCGGCGCGCGCGGGCCCGTTGCACGCGTTCCGTCGCGCATTGCGTCGAAAATGCAACGAAGATGTGCAGATTTCAGGTCGTGGCAGAGTACGCGTGACCTGGAGCGCCGGGCTTGACATTGCGACGCCGGACCGCAGATTGGTGTTTACGTCGTAAACAGAGTAGCGCGCGCCACCGAATCGCAGCGCGTGCGCCCGGAGACATGATGGCCCTTCCAGCAATCCTTCGAGACCGCCTCCGCCTGCCCGTCGTCGGCGCGCCGCTCTTTATCGTCTCCGGCCCCGACCTGGTCATCGCGCAATGCAAGGCCGGGATCGTTGGCGCGTTCCCCTCGCTGAACGCGCGACCGCTCAGCCAGCTCGACGAATGGCTGCATCAGATCCGCGAGGAGCTCGACGCGCACGATCGGCGTCACCCGGACCGACCATCGGCGCCCTTCGCAGTCAATCAGATCGTCCACAAGACGAACAACAGGCTCGAGGAAGACGTCGCGCTCTGCGTGAAGTGGAAGGCGCCGATCGTCATCACCTCGCTCGGCGCCCGCGAGGACGTCAACGCCGCAGTCCATGCTTATGGCGGCGTCACGCTGCACGACATCATCAACGACCGCTTCGCCCGCAAGGCAATCGAGAAGGGCGCGGATGGCATCATCGCGGTCGCTGCGGGCGCAGGCGGCCACGCGGGCGGCCTGTCGCCATTCGCGCTGATCCAGGAGATCCGTGCCTGGTTCGACGGACCGCTGGCGCTGTCGGGCGCGATCGCCACGGGCAACGCCGTGCTGGCGGCGCTGGCCGCCGGTGCCGACCTGGCCTACATCGGCTCGGCCTTCATCGCCACGGACGAGGCGCGCGCGGCGGACGCGTACAAGCAGATGGTGGCCGACAGCCATGCCGACGACATCGTCTACACCAACCTGTTCACCGGGGTGCACGGCAATTACCTGAAGCCGTCGATCGCCGCCGCCGGGCTCGACCCGGAGAACCTGCCGCAGAGCGATCCCGGCGATGAACTTCGGCTCCGGCGGCAATCAGGATGCCAAGGCGTGGCGCGACATCTGGGGATCGGGCCAGGGCATCGGCGCGGTCGACGCGATCGAAGGGGTCGCCGAGCGCGTCGATCGGCTTGCCCCGCGAATACGATGCTGCTCGTCGTCGGCTGCTAGGCGGGCCGGTTTCATCCTGGCAGAGCGCCGACGCGGCGGAGTAGCGCTGCCTCCCCTTCTCCCGCTTGCGGGAGAAGGAAGTGCCGCGCACACGAAAAAGCGGCCCCGCGAGGGGCCGCTTTTTGTTTGTAACCAAAGCTCTCGCGGATCAGCGCGCGGCGACGCTCTTCGGCAGGTGGAAGGCCCAGAAGGAGCCGCCCTGGTTGATGCCGGCGGTCGACTTGGCGACCTCGCCACCCCACAGCGGCACTGCGCCGCCCCAGCCGGCCGCAACGCCGATCCACTGCTCGCCGTCCTGCGTCCAGGTAACCGGCGAGGCGACGATGCCGGTGCCGACCTGGAACTTCCAGACCTCGGCGCCGGTCTTCGCGTCGACAGCCTTCAGGAAGCCCTCGGGCGTTCCGTAGAAACACCAGGCCGCCGCCGGTCGACAGCACGCCGCCCCAGAGCGGCGCCTTGTTCTTGTATTCCCACACGATCTTGCCGCTGGTCGGGTCGATCGCCTTCAGCGACCCGATGTGGTCTTCGAAGACCGGCTTGATAGTGAAGCCGGCGCCGAGATAGGCCGCGCCCTTCTTGTAGGAGATCGGCTCGTTCCAGATGTCCATGCCCCACTCGTTCGAGGGCACATAGAACAGCTTGGTCATCGGGCTGTAGGAGATCGGCATCCAGTTCTTGCCGCCGAGGAAGCTCGGCACGGCGAACACCGTCTTGCCCTTCTGACCGTTCGTCGGGTCGCCCGGGCGGTTCTCGTCGATGTACTTCGGTCGGCCGTTCTCGTCGATGCCACTCGCCCAGTTGATCTTCGAGACGAACGGGGTCGCCGAGATGAACTTGCCGTTGGTCCGGTCGATCACGTAGAAGAAGCCGTTGCGGTCGGCGGTACCGCCCGCCTTGACTGTCTTGCCGCCCTTGGTCATCTCGAACGGCACGAACTCGTTGACGCCGTCATAGTTCCCAGCCGTCGTGCGGGGTTGTCTGGAAGCCCCACTTGATCTCGCCGGTGTCGGGGTCGAGCGCGATGCGCGAGGCCGACCACTTGTTGTCGCCTGGGGCGCAGCCAGCTGTTCCACGGCGCCGGGTTGCCGGTGCCGAAGTAGATCAGGCCGGTCTTGGCGTCGTAGGTGCCGCCCAGCCAGGTGGCGCCGCCGCCGAACTTGTAGGTGTCGCCGGCCAGCTCGCGTTGAGCTTGCCGGTCATCGTCGAATCCTTGCCGTTCAGCTGGCCCATATTGCCTTCGATCACCGGGCGGCTCCAGATCTCCTCGCCGGTGTCGGGATCACGCGCCTGCACCTTGCCGACGACGCCGAACTCACCGGCCCGATAGGCGGTGATCAGCTTGCCCTTCACGATGAGCGGCGCGGCGGTGTAGCTGTAGCCGGCCTTGAAATCATCGATGGTTTTCTTCCACACCACCTTGCCGGTCTTCATGTCGAGCGCGACGAGCTTCGCATCGAGCGTGCCGAAGATGAATTTATTGCCGTAAAGCGCGCCGCCGCGGTTGACGACGTCGCAGCAGGGCATGATGCCGTCGGGCAGGCGGGCTTCATATTCCCAGATCTTCTCGCCGGTTGTGTGGGCGTTGATCGCGTAGGCGCGGCTGTAGGAGCCGGTCACGTAGATCACGCCGTCGTGGACGAGCGCCCTGGCTCTCCTGCCCGCGCTGCTTCTCGCCGCCGAACGAGAACGACCAGGCCGGGACCAGGGCCCTTGATTGTTCTCCTTGTTGATCAGCTTGATCGGCGAGAAGCGCTGGTCGCGCGGCCCGAAGCCGTTCGACAGCACGCCGTCCGTGGCCTTCGGGCCGGCGTTGATCTCTTCCTGCGTTACGTCGCCGGCGAAAAGCCGGTACGGAAAGTGGCCGCGAAGAGCGATGCGGCACCGACGCCGCGAGCAAAACGACTACGAAAACCCATGGATGACCTCCCTCGAAACCGGCGCGCTCATTCTCTGGCGCGGCAATCGGACGAGTCTTGGGACGCGCCGATCCTGAGCGTTCTCTAAAGGCTTTGTGAGAGTACTTTAATTGCCCATTGGTACAGGGTGCCGGGAAAACGATCGCGCGACGCGTCGTGGCGGCTGCTTGTCGGCGCTCAGGAACGGGGCGGGTTCCGTTGTCGCGGTCGAAAGCAGGATATCGCACGCTGATGGGCTCATCCTGTAGGAGGACTTCAGCGGACACGGCGAAAATCTGCTATCGATCCGCTCCTCCTTATTGGGTCGAGCGCATGAGACTCTTGAACCTGATCTCTCTCGTCATCTTCGGTGCAGTCCTGCCGGCGGCAGCCGCTTTCGCAGGGCAGAGCCCGCCTCCGGCAATCGACGATAGCGCACGTGCCGCGCCGATCATCCAGGCGGCGTTCGGAGACGGGCCGCCGACGGGGCGCGCAATCGCGGTCGGCGACGGCATTGGTGCCCGAAACCCCAAGGACACCGGGCCGTCGAAGATCGACATGCACGGCGCGACGGCGGGAGGGCGCCGACGACATCTATCGAAAGAAGTACGGGTTCTGATCGCACGCCGGCAGCAGATGCCGGCGCGCCTTACGTTCTGCGGCGCGTTTTACGCGCCGCGCATCACTGCAGGTCGGGCGGCGTGAACTTGACGCCGTACTTGTCGCAGATCGCCTTCAGCTCGCCCGTCCTTCACCATGCTCGTGATGATGTCGCCGACGGCGTAGCCGAGGTCGCGCGAGGTTGGAGCGTACCGCGCCGGCCAGCTCCCAGTGGTTTTTCACCGGGCCCATGATCGTGGGAACGATGATCGGGTTCGCCTCCTCCGAGATCTTGAGCTCGAAGTAGGCGTTGTCGATCTGCGCCTCGGTGCCGGCGATGATCGGTGTCTCCCCGGCCTTGAACGCTTCCGCCCGCCTTGTCGAAATTGACGTAATGGGTGGCGTTCGGACGGAATCTGCCGCCGAGCGCCGTCATGAGGGCGAGGTCCGAGGCGCTCGTTCCCTCGACGGCCACCTTGCTCGTGCCGATGTCGTTCACGGACTCGAACTTGTCGACCTTTTCCTTGCGGTAGGCGAAGGCGAGATGCTGCATGAAATAGGGTGCGGTGAAGAACACCTGGTCGTCGCGGATCATCAGCTGACGGTCGTTGGGCACCTGCAGCATCAGATCGGCCAGCGGCGAGCCGACGAGGTCGCCTTTCCACAGGTTGAGGCGGAAATCGCCGCCCATGTCCTCGGAGGCCTGATAGAGAACGATGTCGGGCGCGCACCTTCAGCTTCTGCGCGATCGCCTGGGCGAGATCGACGTCGATGCCATAGGGCTTGCCCCCCTTGTCGGCAATCCGAGAACGGCTTGTTTTCGGTGTAGAGGGCGACGCGGATAAAGCCCGAGGCCTTCACGTCGTCCAGCGGGCGCGCCGCCGCCGGCAGCGCGAGCATGGCCGTCGCGGAGGCCGCAAGGAGAGCGGCGCGTAACCTCGGTGCTTTGGGTCATGTCACTCTGGAATGTTCTTAGAGATCATGAACGCCCGTATCGCCCACAGCTCCTCGTTCGGCAAGAGGCCGAAGAACTTGGGCATCACGTCGTGCCGTTGCGCTGCTGCGCCCGTTGTGCATGCGCTCGGAGAAGAGATCATCGCCCTCCTGGTCCGCGGGGCACCTTGCGCAGGTCCGGCGCGATGCCGCCTGAGATCATCTCGAGGCCGTGGCAACGGGCACAGTTCTGATTGTACGCCGAGGGCGCGATGCCGATCGCCTCCTTGTTGCCGGTGTAGGGGCTCTTGGAGGGCCAATCCTTGAGCTTCGGCAGGCCGCCCGTGTCGACGGTCTGCGGCGCTTCGTCACTGCGCGCCGAATAAGCCGAAAGGCAGAGGCCAGCAGCCAAGGCAGCCCCCAACGCAAGACCGAGCTTCATCTTGATCCCTTCCCTCGTTCGGCGCGACCGTCACCGCGGCACGCCTACTCCTTGTGATTGGCTTCGATATAGGAGCGGATCGCCCAGAGCCCTTCCTGCGAGACGGACCGGCGAGAAGGCAGGCATCTTCTCGACGCCGTTCTGCTTCTTTTCCGTCCCTGACGAGGATCGATGTAGATCTCGTTCGCCTTCCTCGCCCTTGGGAAAGGGATGCAGGTCCGGCGCCATGCCACCGGAGTTCATCTCGAGCCCGTGGCAGCGCGCGCAGTTTCTGCTTGAAGCCCTCGGCGCCGATCTCGATCGCTTTCGCGTTGCCGACATAGGGGTCGGTCGTCTTCCAGTCCTTGCCGAGGCTGGGAAGGCCGGTGGTATCGACGGGCTGCGGCGTCACGTTGCCGTGACCGAAAGCCGACAGCGTTGGCAACAGGGACGATCGGCGCGGCAAGAGCGAACGCGACGGCGGCCGTGCCGACGATCGGAAACCCATGCTTCATGTCGGCGCATACCCCAGGTCGTGGCGCAAATCGCTGATCGGCGGCCGCGACCTTTATCGCAAGCCGCCGGTCCGCCTATTGTGCTTTGGTACAAAGGCCTGGCCGTGCAAGGAATTCGTCGCTGGCTCGACCCCTTCCAACACCGGCGACGGAATCGATTGGCGTGCACCTTTGTCCAATACCCGCAAAACGGGCGCAGGGTCGTATGCTCCTGCTTGAGAAAAAGGATGAGGGAGGACGAGCCGGCATGCGGCTTGGGCACGCGCGACGGGACCAGGGCATCCGCCCCTCGCGCCGTCGTGGCGCCCGCGTCGCCTCGATGCTCTTGAGCCTGGCGCTCGCTTCTCTTGTGGGCTCCGCCGAGGCCGCACCGCCGCTGCGAGGGCCACCCGTCGTCATCGATTACGTCGAGCGCCATGTCAGACCACCTCCTCGCCGCTCAAACAACGAGGATCCGATCCCCGACGATCTCGGCGCGGAAGGGTGCCGAGCTCGGCCTGAAGGATTCGAACGCGACCGGCCGCTTCGTCGGCGTGGCCTTCACGCTGAAGCCGACCGTCGTCGCGCCGGACGCCGACATCAAGGCCGAGGGTCGCGAAGATCATCGCCGCCGACAAGCCGCAGTTCCTCGTGGTGAACGCGCCGGCGCGCGATGTTCTCGCCATCGCCGACATGCCCGAAAGCGCGCGACGTCGTCGTCTTCAACATCGCGGCGACGGACGACAGCCTGCGCGATGCCGACTGCCGCGCGAACGTGCTGCACGCGACGCCCTCGCGCGCCATGCTGACGGACGCCCTCGCGGCAGTTTCCTCGTCTTCAAGCGCTGGACGCGCGTGCTCCTCATCTCCGGTCCGCACCCCGAGGACCAGGCCTATGCGGGAGGCTTTGCGCCACAGCTTCAAGAAGTTCGGGGCCAAGATCGTCGCGGAAACGAGCTACGATGCGCACGGCGGCGACATCCGCGACACGGCGCTCCGTGAGTTCATCCTGGTGACGCGTGGGCCGGACCACGACGTCGTCGCCGTGGCCGACGAGGCGAACGAGTTCGGCACCCAGCATGGTCTACAACACCGACCGGCCGCGTCCCGTGGTCGGCACGCAGGGCCTGACGCCGGCCGCGTGGGGGGCGTCCGGTCGAGGCGTGGGCCGCGGTGCAGTTGCAGCAGCGCTTCAAGAAGCTCGCCCGGACGCGGACATGCGGCCGACCGACTATGCCGGATGGATGGCTGTGCACAACAGTCGGCGAGGCCGCCGTGCAGCTGAAGAGCGCCGATCCCGCCGCGATCCGCAAGCTGATCCTCTCGCCGGGTTTCGAGGTCGGCGGCTTCAAGGGCCGCGCGCTCAGCTATCGCGCGTGGGACGGCCAGCCTGCGCGAGCCGATCTTCGACCTGTGGACCGGTGCCGTCGTTGCGACGCGCCGCTGGAAGGTTTCCTACACCCAAGGACCGATCTCGACACCTTGGGCCGCGATGAGCCAGAGAGCGCCTGCAAGGCGCGGACGAGGCTGAAGGCGATGATGCAAACGATACGCGGACCCCCTGTGCGCGCTGACCCTCTCCTCGCGACCGCCGCGCCGGCGCTCGCCCACGAGGTCTTCGTGACCCAACGAGCGCGACAACACGGTCTCCGTCATCGACTCGAAGACGTGTTGCCATCACACGGACGTTCCCGGTCGGGCCGGCGCGCCCGCGCGGCGTGGTCTTCTCGAAGGACGGCAAGATCCTCTACGTCTGCGCCAGCGATTCCGACGCCGTCGAGGAGATCGACCCCGACAGCGGCAAGCTGCTGCACGACCTGCCGTCCGGCGAGGATCCCGAGCAATTCGCCATCTCGCCCGACGGCAAGCGTCTCTACATCGCCAACGAGAACAACGCGGCGACGACGGTCATCGACCTGACGACGCGCAAGGTGCTGAACCAGATCGACGTCGGCATCGAGCCGGAGGGCATGGCGGTCTCGCCCGACAGCGCCATCGCGGTGACGACCTCCGAGACGACCAACATGGTCCATTGGATCGATCCGAAGACCTTCCAGTCGAACGACGCGACGCCGGTCGGCCAGCGCCCGCGCGAGGCGAAGTTCAGCAAGGACGGCGCGCTGCTGTGGGTGTCGTCGGAGGTCGGGGGCACCGTCGCGATCATCGACGTCGCCAGCCACAAGGTCTTGCACACGATCTCTTTCAGCCTGCCGTCGATCTCGGCCGACAAGATCCAGCCGGTCGGCATCAGCCTCACGAAGGACGGCACGCTCGCATTCATCGCGCTCGGCCCCGCGGACCATGTCGCCGTGGTCGACGCCAAGACCTTCGAGGTGAAGGACTACATCCTCGTCGGCCGGCGGGTCTGGCAGCTCGGCCTGACGCCGGAGGAGGACCAGCTCTTACACGACGAACGGCCGTCTCGGGCGATGTGACCGTGATCAACGTGGCCTCGCAGAAGCCGATCCGCACGATCAAGGTCGGCCGTTTCCCTTGGGGCGTGGCGGTGCGGCCCGACGCGGGCGCCAAGCCGTGAGCCCAGCGCGAGCCCGCTTCGCCTGGCTCGCAGCCTTTCTGGCGCTCGCCTTCGGGATTCTGCTGCTCCCGCGCCTGGCCTTCGCCTCGACGCTCGACCGCGAGCAGATCCAAAAGTATTTCCCGCCGCCGCTCGTCGTGGGCGAGAAGGACGACAAGCTGCCGATCTGGCCGATCCTCAAGCAGGAAGCCGGCTCCTACGACACGATCGCCTACGTCTTCCAGTCGAACGATTTCGCGCCGATCCCCGGCTTCGGCGGCTCGCCGCCCAACCTGCTCATTGCGATGTCGCCCGAAGGGACATTCATCGGCGTCAAGGTGCTGGCGCAGCACGAGCCGGGTGTTCGTCGACGGGCTCGGCCCCGGCGCGCTCGACGATTTCGTCCAGCAATACGTCGGCATGTCGGCGCGCCACACGATCAGCGTCGGCCGGCACAACGCGCGCGCCCAGGGCGCGTCCCCGGTGACCACGGTCGACGGCGTCGCGATGGCGACGGCCTCGACGCGCATCATCAACCAGGAGCTGCTCTCTTCAGCGCTCGACGTCGCCCGCCAGCGCCTCGGCTTCGGCCAGGCCGATACGCTCGGGCTCACGGTTGTGGCCAAGCAAAGCGGCTTCAAGCCGATGACCTGGAAGGAGCTTCTCGCCCAAGGCCTGGTCAAGGACTTCAAGCTGACCAACCGCACCGTCGACGCCGCCTTCGCCGGCACGTCCGTCGCCGACCAAGCCTCGGACAATCCGGATGCGACCTTCGCCGACACCTATGTCGCCGAGGTCGACGTGCCGGAGATCGGCCGCAACATCTTGGGCGACAAGCTCTACGCCTACCTCATGGCCGGCCTCGCGCCGGGCGACCACGCGATCATGGTGCTCGCCGCCGGCCCCTGGTCGCCGATGGGCGACGACTTCGTCTACGGTGCGATCCCCAACACTATCTCGATCGTCCAGAACAAGTTTCCGGTGACCGCGCGCGACCTTCGCGATCGAACGCGGCGCCAACGGCATGGCGGGGCATGCCGCCTGGCGAATGGACAATCCTGAAGATCAACCAGGACGCCGGTTTCAACCCGACAGCACCCTGGTCGCTCGCGGTGCGACTGATGCGCCAACACGGCCAGATCTTCGCCGACAGGGTGACGCGCGAGTTCTCCGACGAGGACGTGCTGCCGGCCGACCTCTTCACCATCACGCGGGCGACGCAGGGACCCGCCTGGACCGACTCCTGGTTCGCGCGCAAATGGGAGCTCCTCGCCATCGCGCTGATGCTTGCTGTGCTCGTGCCGGTGCTGGTGCGCCAGCGCGGCCTCGTCGCGGAGCCGGCGCGGTTCGGCGCCTTCCGCCTCGCTTACCTCGCGCTGACGCTGGGCTTCATCGGCTGGTTCGCGCAGGCGCAGCTCTCGATCGTGACCCTGGTCGGCCTCGTGCGCACCACGCAGGGCGGCGACCTCTCCTTTCTGCTCTACGACCCGCCCTCGCTGCTGTTGTGGGCGTTTTACGCTGGTCACCTTTGGTCGCGTGGGGCCGCGGCGCGTTCTGCGGCTGGCTCTGCCCGTTCGGCGCGATGCAGGAGCTTGTCGCCTGGCCCGCGCACAAGCTGCGCCTACGCCAGGTCGTCGTGCCGCCGACGTTGGACCGCCGCCTGCGGTTGGCGAAATACGTCGTGCTCGCCGGCATCCTGGTGGCCGCGGCGGGATGGACGCCGCTCGCCGACCGCCTCGTCGAGGTCGAGCCGTTCAAGGACGTCGATCACGCTCTACTTCGTGCGGTACTGGCCTTTCGTCGCCTACGCGGTCGGCCTGCTCGTGCTGAATCTGTTCGTCTACAAGGGGTTCTGCCGCTACCTCTGCCCGCTCGGCGCGAGCCTGGCGCTCGTGGGACGGCCTGCGGGTGCTGAACTGGATCCCGCGCCGCGTGGAATGCGGCAGCCCCTGCCAGCTCTGCAAAGCCCGCTGCCGCTACGGCGCAATCGAGCCGTCCGGCAAGATCGACTATCCCGAATGCTTCCAGTGCATGGGCTGCGTCACGATCATCCTCGATCCCCAGCAATGCGTGCCGGAGATCCTCGCCCGCAAGAAGGGCAAGGTGCTCGAGCCGCAGCTCGAGGCGGCGCAGTAGTAGATCGCGATCTGCCTTTCCGTTTGCTACCTCGTTGCGATTGCTCAGCCCATGACGGATATGCGACCGTCGCCGGACGGCGGCAGGGAACCAGCCCATGAGCGAGACGCGACGCAACCCGGCCCCAATGGGCGGGCAACTGGCTCGGCCAGATCCTCGTCGGCATCTATGTCGTCGTCGACTCGATCCTGGGGCCGATCTTCCGGCCGTTCATGCGCTGGCTGTCGAGCCTGCGCGTCATCGCGGCGATCGAGCGGGGCATCGCCGCGCTGCCCGCCTACGCCGTGCTGGTGCTTCTCGCCGTGCCGTTCGTGGTGGAAGAGTTGGCCAAGGTCTACGCCTTCGTTCTGATGGGCGGCGGCCACTTCAAGACCGGCGTTCTGCTCTACATCGCCTGCCACGTCTTCGCGATCCTCGTCTGCGAGCGCATCTTCCACGCCGGCAAGGACAAGCTGATGACGATCCCGTGGTTCGCGAAGCTGTTCGGATGGCTGAAGGCGCACAAGGACCGGCTCGTCGACTGGTTCAAGTCGACCGCGACCTACAAGCGCGCCGCCGAGCTGAAGAACCGGCTGCGCCAGTCGGCGCGCCTGTTCCTGCGGCGCACGAAGACGGCGATCGGGCGCTAGCGGGAGCGCTCGCGAGGCCGCCGTTCGTTTGTGCGTCTTGAAGGCTGCACGTCTCCCAGATAGCTCTTCACGAGCTGACGGCGCGGAATTCCCCTTCCCGCAAGGGAGAGGGGAAGCCGTCCCCCCAAGATTGCACCGCCAAGCCCACGGACCACGATGAAATACGTGCTCCTCCTCATCCCGTGCCTGCTGGCGCTGGCGACGCCGCTCTACAACCGCGCCGATCCGGTTCTGCTCGGCTTTCCGTTCTTCTACTGGGCGCTGTTCCTGCTGGTGCCGGTGTCGGCGCTGTTCGTCTATGCGGCGTTCCGACTCGATCGCGCCGAGGGCCGGATCAAGTGACTGAGCTCAACTGGCCGGCGGTCGCCGTCTTCGTATTCTTCTTCGCGCTCGTCACGGTGCTCGGCTTCCTCGCCGGGCGCTGGAAGCGCGGCGACCTTGCGGACTTGCATGAATGGGGTCTCGGCGGCCGCAGATTCGGGCCCTGGGTGTCCTGGTTTCTGATCGGCGGCGACCTCTATACGGCCTACACCGTGATCGCAGTGCCTGCGCTCGTCTATCTACGCGTCGGGCGCCGCCGGCTTTTTCGCCATCCCCTACACGATCCTCATCTATCCCCTGCTCTATCTCACCTTCCCCCGGCTGTGGGCGGTGACGCATCGCAAGGGCTATATCACCGCCGCCGACTACATCTGCGGGCGCTACGGCAACCGCTGGCTGGCGCTTGCCGTCGCCGTCACCGGCATCGTCGCCACCATGCCTTACATCGCGCTGCAGCTCGTCGGCATGGAGAAGGTGATCGAGGCGCTGGGCTTCTCGAACAGCAATATCGCCATCACCATCGCCTTCATCATCCTGGCCATCTACACCTATTCGTCCGGCCCTGCGCGCGCCGGCCTCGATCGCCATCGTCAAGGACATCCTGATCTATGTGTTCGTGATCGCCCGCGGTGGTGATCGTGCCGCTGAAGCTCGGCGGCTATGGCGCGATATTCGACAAGGCCGGCGTTGCGCTGGCGGCGAAGGCGGCGGCGACCCACAAGCCGGCCGGGCTCCTGCTGAAGGACGCGCAGATCGTTCCCTTCATGACCCTGGCGCTGGGCTCGGCCATGGCGGCGTTCATGTATCCGCACACCATGACGGGCATTCTCTCCGCCTCGTCGGGCAACGCGATCCGCCGCAATGCCGCGATGCTGCCGGCCTATTCGCTGATGCTTGGCCTCATCGCGCTGATGGGCTACATGGCGCTCGCCGCCGGCATCAAGACGGACGACCCGCAATCGGCGGTGCCGCAATTGTTCCTCGCCATGTTCCCTTCGTGGTTCGTCGGCTTCGCCTTCGCCGCGATTGCAATCGGCGCATTGGTGCCCGCCGCGATCATGTCGATCGGCGCCGCCAACACGTTTCACCCGCAACATATGGAAGCCGTTCGTCGATCCCGCGATCGCCCCGCGCGACGAGGCGCAGCTCGCCAAGCTGACGAGCCTCGTGGTCAAGGTCGGCGCGCTGGTGGTCATCCTCGCCATGCCGACGAAGCTTGCGATAGACGCTGCAGCTGCTCGGCGGCGTGTGGATGGTGCAGATTTTTCCGGCCGTCATCCTCGGCCTGTTTACCCGCTGGTTCTCCGGCCCCGCGCTTGCTCGCCGGACTGGTGGTTGGGCATCGCGCTGGGCACGTATCCTCTCCGCCGGCGCGACCGCATGGGTGCCGGTGAGTGCACGCGGTCTGGGGCGGCCTCTCCGCCTATAACGGGATCACGGCGTTGGTGGCGAACGTGGCCGTGGCGGCGGCGCTCTCCGCGCTGCTGCCGAATAAGGCGCCGGACGAGACGACCGCCGCCGACTACGACGACGTGGCCTTGGCGCCGGCAGAATAGGCTTTCTCGCGTTTTGTTGGAGACCACCTTGATCGGGGAGGGGAGCGTGAGCGGCAAATCTAAAGCGCGCTCGCGCCTGATAGTGGAGATAGGTGAACTCGCAGCCGGCATGCATGCCAACGGCACGATGGTCCGGGCGACGTTCGAGATGATCACCATGCGCCGCGACCCATCGGCGCGTCCGTCGCCCTTCTTGACCGCCATCCGGCGAAAGGCAACCGAAGCGGTGCTCTGGGATCCAGTTTCAACCAGCCGGCAGCGCAAAAGTCATGGATGGTGAATTGCAGACATCGTCGGCTCCGGCATTATCGGTGGCATGAAGGATTGGATCGAGCACTTCCAGGAAGCCGCGAAGGGGTTTGGCGGTCGCCCACGTTTGGAACGGCTACGGGTCGGCGCTGTTCATCGAGTTTTGGCGAACTGACACCCACGGGCACGCGCAAAGACGGCACTCCCCGCTCGCCATCGGGTGAGGTCGGCCTGATGATCGATGCTGACTGGCGCATCGAAGAAGCGCGCACCATCGTGTGCGGCAGCAGCAGCGACAAGGAACTTTGGGAGGCGACGTTCGCACGTCTCGTCGGCAAGCATGTCGTCAAAGTGGCTGCACTCGGGCGTTTGCCGAGGAGGTGCTGATCTCGCTCTCAGGCGATCTCCACGTTTGCGTCCTTCTCGACCTTGGAGGGCGATCCGGAATGGGCCTTGTTCGATCGTCGCGGTCCGGCAAAGGTCACGGTCGGTTGCAGGTGCGGTGTGATCTCCCCGGAACAGAGCCAATCGGCTCAGGGTTCTGAGCTGCCTTCACAAGACTAAGCTGATTGAGTTTGGGCGCCTTGGCGCCCGACGGAATGGTTCTTTGGTGGGCAACGCAAATCGGCCAACGCGTGCGCGCATATGGCCGTCGAAAAACGTCGCGCCGTCAATGCCTCGGCCGTCGCCACAAGCGAGAAAGAAATTAGACTCGTTTCCGAGAGCGTTTTGTCGATGTGCCGGCGACGCAAGGCTCTCAGCGACGAGCTGGAACCGATCGCTCCGCCGCGCGCTAGGCCGGCATGAGCGAAGACTACATCGTCTCGATCGACCAACTGCCCGAGGAGCGGATCGCCGCGACCGACCCGCGCGACGCCACGCGCAAGGTCGCCGCGCTGATCGCCGAGCGCCGGGAGCTTCACGGGCTCCCCGACGACGAGCCGGTGCAGATCAAGCGGCCGGATCGTACGCCCTGGGGGCCGTCACCTGACGATCGGCGACTTCCGCCACGGCGAACCCTGCCTCCGAAGGCGACGACGCCGAAAGGGCCGACACGGCCGGCGGTCCCATAGGCCTCACGCAGCCCGCAACGCCGTCTCCGTCGCCAACGCCGCCGCCAGCAGCAGCGCGTCCTGCCCCGAGCGCGCCGCGAGCTGCACGCCGACCGGCAGGCCGTTCGGACCCTTGCCGGCCGGCAAGGTAAGGCACGGCAGCTGGAGCTGCGTCCAGATGCGGTTGAACGCGGGATCGCCAGTGGCGTGCAGCCCCTTGGGTGCCTCGCCCGGCGCCGAGGGCGAGAGGATCACATCGGCGTCGGCCGAACACGGAGTCGATGTCGCGCATGACCTCGCGCGTCGTGGCGATTGCGGCGTCGTAGGCGCGCGAGGACGTGCCCCGGCCCTCGTCGAGATTAAGTCTTCAGGATCGACGAGAGCTTCCCCTCGTGCCGACGTCGCTCGTCGCCCAGCGCCTTGTCCATCTCGTAGGCCATGACGAGCCGCTGAAGCCGGGGGATCGGCTGCAGCGCCGGCGGCGTCGGCAGGTCGCGGACACTGTGCCCGGCGCGTTCCAATGCCACCATCGCGCGGTCGAGCGCCGCGACGGGCCTCGGGCTCGGCCGGCCCGGGATAAGGCTCGCGCAGCACGGCGACCTTGTAAGGACCACCGGCGCCGTCCAGCCGCAGCGTGGGACGCGCGGTGAGCCCGGCGACGAGGAAGGCGAACATCCTCCACGTCGCGAGCGAACACGCCGACCGTGTCGAGCCAGTCGGAAAGCAGCTTGACGCCGACGCGCGGAATGAGCCCCCAGCTCGGCTTGTAGCCGACGACCCCGCAATAGGCGGCCGGCCGAAATGACCGAGCCTGCCGTCTGCGTCCCGAAGGCCAGCGGCACCAGGCCCGCGCCGACCGCCGCAGCCGACCCTTGGGAGGAGCCGCCGGGCGTGTGTTCGGGATGATGCGGGTTCACGGTCCGACCGGGGCGATAGTAGGCGAATTCCGTCGTCACCGTCTTGCCGAGGATGATCGCGCCCGCATTACGCGCCTGGACGACGCAGGCGGCATCGGCTTTCGGGCGGTTGCTTGTCATAGATCTCGGAGCCGTAGCCCGTCGGCAGGTCGGCGGTGTCGCTATTGTCCTTCACGGCGACGGGCAAGCCGGCAAGAGCCGGCATCTTGTCGCCCATCGCGCGCGCCTTGTCGGACGCCCGCGCGCCTGCTCCAGCGCACCTGCTTCGTCGACGACGACGAAGGCACCGAGCGTCGGCTCGCGGGCGGCAATGGCCTCGAGGCAGGCGCGCACGGCTGCCTCGGCGGTTGTGTCGCCGGCCTTCAGGGCGGCGGCAAGGGGCACGGGCGGTGAGAGGCTGCGACATTGCTCACTCGGGGGAATAGCTTACCTTGCCTTTTAGGTAGCCACGTCACGGCCGTCGATGCGAAAAGCGGGTGCGCGCATCTAGGGAAATGTCCGCCACCCCGATCCGTCTGACCCCCGCCGCGTCCATGTCCGCGAACGCCCGCGCCATCGAGCCGCCGGCATCGATGCCGCGCGTGGCGTCCTCGATCAGATAGGTCTCGAACCCGGCGGCCGCGGCATCGATCGCGGTCCAGGCCGCGCAGAAGTCGGTGGCCAGACCCGTTACGAACACGCGGCGAAAGCCATGCTCGCGCAGATACCCCGCGAGTCCCGTCGGGGTCTCCGCGATCCGCTTCGAGGAAAGCGGAATAGCTGTCGAGGTGGCCGCGATGGCCCTTGCGGATGACGAGACTGCGCATGCGGGACGTCGAGCGCGTTCGGCCAGGTCGGCGCCGGGGGTGTCCTGGAGGCAATGCTCCGGCCAACAACACCTGGGCGCGCCCGTCGCCGAGCGTCACCGTCTCGAGCGGCGCCCTGTCGTCGTGGCTCGAGGCGAACGAGATGTGGCCCTCGGGATGCCAATCCTGCGTCAGCACGACATGCGCGAATTTTTTCGCGAGCGCGTTGATCGGCGCGATCACCGCGTCGCCGTCCTTCACCGCGAGGGCGCCGCCGGGCAGAAAATCGTTCTGCACGTCGACGACGATGAGCGCGTCGGTCGCGGCGGTCGGGGCCAGCAGGCTCATGCGCGCATAGGCCGTCGGAACGACAACCCCGTCAACGGATCAGTGCGGATCGAGCCGCAGCGCGTTGATCGCCCAGGCGATCCCCCGCGACGCCGGGCAGGACCGGGGGTCTGCACGCCGGCATCGACACCCACCACCTTGCGGCGCGGCTCACATAGGCTGGCGTGAAGGCATAGCCCTGGCCGTAGCCGAGCCGGCGCGGATCGTTGCGGCAGACATAGGCGTCCGGCCCCGCCGTGCGCGGATCGCAGGGATAGGGCACGCCGACGGCCGCGGCCTCGGCTGCGTTGGTGGCCTCCTCCGCCGGATAGCGTCGCTGGAATCGCGCCCGCGCAAAGGCCAGCGTCACCGTAGGTTCTGCAGCGCGGTCGACCGATAGGTCGGCGGCGCGATACCGGCGAGCTCGATCGCGTCCGCGCTCGGTGGGGACCGGGCGACGCCGATGCTTGATCGGATGCGCGGCGGCGGCCGTGACGGAGCACGCCAGTATCGCGAGCGTGAGGCTCCGTGTCACATGCAGGGGTCGGAAGCCGCGGCATCCAAAACCTCTCGTACAGACTCAGTAGCGGCTGCGTTCCATGCCGGCGTAGGCTAGGCGCATCAAGGCCAGGCCCGCCGTTCATGTTGAGGCCCGTCAGCCTCTCGTTGGCGAGCGGCTCGAGCCGTCACGCCGCGCCCGTTTCACGAGGGCGTCGGCGCCAAGGCCGCTGCCGGCGGTGTAGCCGGCGCCGAGGCCGGCGAAGTCCCCTTCGAGCGCGCGAGGCAGCCGCGGATCGGCGACGATTACACGGTAGGCCACGCGCAGCGCGTTGGTCGGCCCCATGTCGATACCGACGCGCCCCGTCGTGCCGACGTAGAACTCGACCGCCCCGTCGGGCCGGTAATAGGTGCAGGTGAGCTTGCGGCTCGAAGCGACGATGAAGCCGAAGGCGCCGGCGATGCTGCACCGCAGCTCGCCGACCGCCGGGCCGGCGGCGGCGGGCGAAATCGCCGTAGAGGCGAGAAGCGCGGCGGCGATCCAAGTCGCGGCCGCCAATGTCGCGGCGATCCCTGTCACACTGCGTCGCATGCTCGGCTCCGGACTTGGACCACCTTTTACTTGGCCCGCTCCGCTTGTCCCATCGGCGGCCATGGGCCGCAAGGCACAGGCGGCGAAAAAGTGGCTCTTGCGCCTCACCATCGGACCGGGTTTGCCCCCAGCGGCGGAAAAGGACACAACCGGCCGCCGGGCGGTCATCCGGCTCGTGTGGTCGCTGCCGACCAGCCGATCTTCGGTTGGCGAGACTGTCGATCCAACTTGGAGGAAACATGCGCTCAATGCTCCTGGCCCTGTCCACGGCCGCAAACGCTCTCTTTCGCCTCGATCGGCGCCCAGGCGATGCCGGCCCAGGCCGTCGCCGGCGGGCGAGGCCGCGCCTCACATCACGCTCGTCGGCGGCGGCTGCGGCCCCGGTATGCACCCCGGCCCCGGCGGCCTGTGCCGCCCCAACCGCGGCGCGGGTCGTGGTGGAACGCCCGGCGGTAGGTTGGTGCGCCGTCCGGCCGTGGTCGTGCGCCGACCCGGCTGCGGCTGTTCGCGTCGGACCGATCGGTGTGCGTACCCCCTGCTGACCCGCCGAAAGGGCGTCGGCGCGCCTGTGCGCGTCGGCGCCTTGCGTTTTCTCCAAGGTCCCGAATGTCTGCTGAACCAAAGCCTGCACGCCCCGATCGCCGCCGGCGCCCACGTCGGCCCACGTCCATCTGAAGGTCGCCAATCTCGACCGCGCGATCGGCTTTTTACCGCGACGTGCTCGGCTTTACGGTCACGCAGCGCGGGCCGCAGGCCGCCTTCCTGTCGGCCGGCGGCTATCATCATCACAATCGGGCTCAACACCCTGGGAAAGCCGCGGGCGGTCCGCCGCCGGCGCCCGCAACGACGGGCCTCTATCATTCGGCGTTCCTTTATCCGACGCGTGCCGACCTCGGCGATGCGCTGCGCCGTGTGCGCGCCGCCGGCATCCCGCTGACCGGCGCGGCGGACCATGGGGTGAGCCAGGCGGCTCTACCATCGACGATCCCGGACGGTAAACGGAGTCGAGCTTTATTGGGACAAGCCGGAGGGCGAGTGGCCGCGCGACGCGGACGGCGGCCTCGCGATGGTCAACGACCGCCTCGACCTCGAGGATTTGCTGCGCGCGGCGGACGGGCGCTCGTAGCTGACCGCGTCCGCGCTTGAGTGCTGGCTGCACCGCGGCCTAGAACGCGGCACGATCGCCCTCCCGCATCGGGGCGGCACATGCAAGACCGACCGGAAGTATCCCGATGAAAGGCATCATTCTGGCCGGCGGCTCGGGCACGCGCCTCTACCCGCTGACGATCGCCGTCTCCAAGCAGCTGCTGCCCGTCTACGACAAGCCGATGATCTACTACCCAATCGGCACCTTGATGATGGCCGGGATCAGGGACATCCTGATCATCACGACGCCACACGATCAGCCGTTGTTTCAGCAATTGCTCGGCGACGGGTCGGCCCTCGGCATCAGGCTCGCCTACGCCGTGCAGCCCGAGCCAAACGGCCTCGCCGAGGCCTTCATCATCGGTCGCGAATTCATCGGCGACGACCCGGTCGCCCTGGTGCTCGGCGACAATATCTTCTACGGCCACGGTCTGCCGGAGCTGCTCGGGTTTGCGACGTCGCGGCCGATCGGTGCGACCGTGTTCGGCTACGTCGTCTCCGACCCGGAGCGCTACGGCGTCGTCGAGATGGATGCGCGGGGCCGCGCGATGTCGATCGAGGAGAAGCCCACGGCGCCCAAGTCGGGTCCTCGCGGTCACCGGCCTTTACTTCTACGACAACGACGTCCTCGACATCGCCGCCTCGATCAAGCCCTCTCACCGCGGCGAACTGTAAATCACCGACGTCAATCGCGTCTACCTCGAGCGTGGCGATCTCTCCGTCGAGATGATGGGCCGCGGCTTCGCCTGGCTCGACACGGGCACGCACGACAGCCTCGCCGAGGCCGGCCAGTACGTCGAGATCCTGGAGCGTCGTCAGGGGCTTAAGATGTGCTGCCTGGAGGAGATCGCCTTCAACCACGACTTTCATCGACAAGGAGGCACTACTGGCCAGCGCAAAGCGCTACGGCAAGTCGGGCTACGGCAAATACCTCGAACGCGTGGCCATGTCGGCCTGACGTCACCGGAGCCCGAAGCCTTGGCGGTCCATCGGTGGCGCTCAGCCCTTTTCGTCGTTGCCTGCGGCCTTCGCATGGGCAACAACGTGGCATTCTAACCTCGCGCGCGGCGACGATCACTTTGGTCGAGCGCCCGGAGTGCTCGTTTCGATTGCATGGGCGTATCGCGGCGGGCGATGCAAGTGCGCTCGGCAAAAACACGTGGCGGGACGAGCCGGGCCAAGCAAAATTCGATCTGCCTCGACAGCGAGGGCGGCGACCTCGGCGAGGCGCTGAAGATCATCGACTTCATGAATGCCGAAGGCCGGTCCTTTGTGACGGTCGTCGCCCGCAATGAGGCTTGTCGAGCCGAATGCGCGTTCGTTCTTCCTGGCGGGGCGAGTCCACGGAATATCATTCCATCAGCTTTCCGCGGCGACACCTGCACGCCGCAGGCATTCTGGAATTCAGGTCTCCAGGGGCTGCACCGAGCCAATCGGGCGCGAACGAGGCAGGCCGTGACCGCCGCCTATGCCGAGAGCGTGGCATCCGTCTCGCAGATCCTGAGGCGGGAGCACGAGCACGGTGATCCCACGAGCAACGACCCGATAGACCGAAACCGCACGTTTCCCCTGTCGCTGCTGCTCGGGGTCTTGAGCGTCGAGCCGGGGCACGCGGTTCGAGTGGACACCATCGATCAGGCGGGTCGCTGGGGCATCTTACTCTTCGGGCTGCCGCCCATCGAGGCGACCGACGCCGTGCCTGCTGCAGGCTTGCAAGAGCGAAAGTCGGTGGGGGCGGTTGGCTGAACGGCGGTCGGCAGCGGACATCAGTGACGCGAACCTGACGATGGTGTCCCGCGACGTGATGAAGGTGTCGCTACGAGGTCTCGCGGCCGGCGATCCCCTCACCTGCATGGCAGCCCGCTACCGTGACACTGACGGCTCCTATACGATCAAGGTGGAGCTCTTCAACAAGGGCGAGTCCGAGACCCCGCCCGATGCGGCCGCCGAGGCGAAGGAAAGGAAAGGGCGCGATGAGGAGGATGCGATTGCTGGACACCCCGCTATGGTCCGGCCCTTCCGCCCGACACGCGGCTCGACAGCCTGAGGGCGAAATGATTCGGCGGGCGACTGCCTTCGTCTTGCTTCTCGTCGCCGTCCTGGAACTGGCCCTTGCGGCGCGGCGGGGCGGCGCCATGGCCGCCACCTTCACGAAGGTCGAGCCGGCGACCGTCTGCTCCATGCGCATGCAGGGCCTCGTGTCGCCCGGCGATGCCGCGGCCTTCCGGACCGCCCCTGCAGGATCTGCCGGCGTCGACGGACGCCTCGCTCTGCATGGACAGCGCGGGCGGCAGCTTCAAACGAGGCGGCTCGCCATCGTGGAAGGAGATCGGCAAGCTCGACCGAGGACTGCGGACCGTCGTCGAGAAAGGGGGGCGGGCTGCTACTCGGCCTGCGCGCTGGTCTTCATGGCCGGCCACCGCGCGGGACCGAAGCGCGAGCCCGCTCGCTGGATCCATCCGCTCGGCAAGCTCGGGTTCCATGCCCCCTACATCAAGCCGTCGGCCGGAACTACGATGCCGCCGTGCTGGCGCGCGCGCATCGCGAGGCGCTGCGGGCGGTCGAGCATTTTCTCGAGCTGGGGCTCGGCAATATCTATCCCGACGATCTGGTGATCGCCATGCTGACTGCAGGGGGCGAGCAATTTCCTCGACCTGGAGACGTTGAGGCCAGGCGCGTCGATGGCAGATCGACATCTTCGACTTCGTGCCCCCGCTGCCGCTCAGCCAAGCAAAGCTCCAGCAGGCTTGCATCAATGATTACGGATACTCGGGCCAGTGGGACAAGGACAGCGATTGGCAGGGTCGGCGCCTCCAGGAAGCCGCTCCGGCCGCCGCAGTCCCTGATCTTGAGCTTCGACAACTATGTGGGATGAAGGGTCGTTCACCTGGCCACGCCGCGCTGTTGTGGACCAGGAAGACCTCGTTGCGATCGACCTGACCTTCGACGAGACGGCGCGGACGAGCCAAGCCGATTTCAAAAAGTTCGAAGACAAGCTGGACGCCGGCAAAGGATGCCTGGAGCGCGACCAACACGCCGCTCTGGCACGTCCTGCCGCCCACGACGCGGCTCGTCGATATCGCCAAAAAGAGTTGAGCGGCCGTCAGCGCCGTCCAGGGACGGCCCGCTCCCGGGAGGGGATCGATCGAGCGGAGGCTTCGCTGTCCCGGCCTGGCTCGCATCGCAATTGCACCCGCAGGGCGCCGGGTAATCGCACTCCTTCTGGTTGAACGGCTCGAACATGTCCGCGTCCTTCGCCTTGCCGGGCGCCGAGATCGGCTCGTCGGCACGAGCGCTTCCTACGACCACGCCCGCCACGACAATGCTCGCGAAGACACTCGCCCGCGAAGACACTGCTCGGGATGATCGCCGGCGACACAGACCAACGCATGATGCGGCTGCTCCGAACCATTCGAACAGGGCGCAATGTGTCATGCCGACCTTAGCGACGACAAGCTCCACGGTCCCCTCTCCTCGCAAGAGCTCTGCAGGAACGGCGCCATGGCATGGCCGGTCGGCGTGTAGCCCATCGCAAGAAACGCCGCCGCGCGTGCGCGTCCGACGTCGATGACGCACGTCCCGCTCCAAGGTGGTGCGGCCGCGTCGCCGCCGGCGTCGACGTCGAGCTTGGCGCGAAAACGTGACGGACACGACGGGGTTCGGGGATGAGAGCACCTCCTGGAAGAGCTGGCGCCATGAGAGGACCGTATCCGATGCCGGCAGGAACATCGTCTCCGCCGGCGCGCTGAGCTCGCCGGGCAGAAGCGTCGATGGGCCCGCATTGGCGGTCACGCAGAGCCAATCCGCGCAATGGCGTGTGTTGATCTCGACGACATAGGCCCAGCGATTAGGCGTAGTGCCGGGCGCCCACCGTGAGATCGAGCCTTTCGTCGAGCAGGCGCGCGCGTGCGCCGCCCGGCGAGCGATGGTTTGTAGACGACGGGCATCATCGTGATCGTCACGGGGCGATAGGGCCCACGCCGTCGAGGGACGCCGGATCAGCCGTGTTCGCGGGTGGCTCGACGAGGGGCCGGAAATGAACCTTCTCGAACGGCTCCAGCACGATGATCGGAGGGGGCCGTCGGCTGGTCCGCGAACCAGATGGGCCGCCACGAGCGTCGCCACCAGAGGTGCGACCGCGATCATCTTGCAGCGGGTTCGCACGGTTCCGACATGTCGTCGATCGCCCGGACGACCTCGGCCGCATCGCTTCCCTGCGGCTGCAGGATGTTGATCGAGCGCAGATAGATGGGAATGTCGGTGATCGACACGCCGGCCGTCGATCAGCACGGGCAGGATTGGGGCCCCGCCGGCGACGGCCATTTAGGCCCCGCGCGAACTCGAGCTCGGTGAGCGTGTAGGGCTTTGGGCGGCCAACGAAGGTGCGCGCTGATGAGAAAGACGAGGCGATCCGACGCCCGTGATGGAGCGACGGATGATCGAGGTGTAATCGTCGCCCGCCCTTGAGGCTCCGCCGGGTCGAAGAACACGCGGTGCCCGTCCGTGATCAGGGCCTGCGCGATCTCCCTCCGCCTTGGCACCGGTCGGGCGAGGCGTAGGACAAGGAAGATCGTCTGGCGCCGGCACAGGGTCGTCAGCCACCTCGATCGTCGAATCATGTCGTCCAGGATGCGCCAGGCCATGGGCGCGATGCTTATCACCTCGCAACGCCTGTCGACCCCCTCGATGCCTCTCTGCTCTCGCGGCGAGGGAAGCCCGGACCGTCGTCCCTTGGAACGAAAGCCGCGCGCGGACATTCGCGCTAGCATGCCAAGCGTATCCGGAAGCACGAGGATGGAAAGTTTCAATCGCATCACTCGTCGTCGAGGACGATCCGCTGATCTCGACCCATCTCGAGGGCGATCATCGCGCAGGACGGTCGCCGCCGACGTCATACGTCTCCGCGTCGATCGCCGAGGCGGAATGCGGCCCTCGACGAGGCGATCGACTTCGCCTTCCTCGATGTCGACGTGCTCGACGGCACGACCTACCGCTTCGCCTCGAACCTCTCCTCGCGAGCCATCCCGTTCGCGTTCCTGTCCGCCTCGCAGCGCGAGGCTGTGCCGGCCGCCTTGAGAGCCGCGCCGTTCGTCCCGAAGCCCTATTCCGCGCACGACATCGTTGAGCCTTGCTGCGCGCCGCCGGCAAAGCGCCTTCCGGGGGATGACCTCCGATCGCCGCGCAACGGTGGATTCGTTCCCCGGAAAAAAAGCTCTAGACAGGTCGCGGTGCAATCGGGGTCGCGCGGATGACGGACCTGACGATCGGCGGTTGAGACGTTCCGCGTGGCGGTCGACGGCAAGGCGGATAACGCCCGACCGTTCTGCTCTCCTGCTCGCTCGGCACGGATCTCTCTCTTTGGGACGCGCAGATGCCGGCGTTGCTCGGGCAGTTTCACGTCGTACGGTACGATCCGCGCGGGCATGGTCGGAGTGGCGTGGGCGAGGCGCCGGTATCGCTCGAGAGGGCTCTGGCCGCGACGCGCTCGCCATCCTCGATGCGCTGGAGATCGAAACCGCCCATTTCCTCGGCATCTCGATGGGCGGCGCGGTCGGGCAGTGGCTGCTCGTCAATGCGCCGGAGCGCATCGATCGCGCCGTGCTCGCCAACACGAACGCGCGCTTCGGCACGCCCGACGTGTGGAACGCGCGCATCGCGACGGCGCTCGCCGAGGGCATTGGACGCGCTCGCCGCGGCCGACGATGGTAGCGCTGGTTCGCGCCGGCGTTTCGCCGCCGCGCTGCCGGAGCGGGGTCGCGGCGGTCGAGACGGTTTTTCGCGCGACGCTGGCCGAAGGCTACGCCGCCTGCTGCGCGGCGCTGCGCGACATGGACATGCGCGAGAGCCTGCGCGCGAATCGACAGGCCGGTCCTCCGTCGTCACGGGCACCGAAGACCCGGTGACGAGCGCCGCCCGACATCGCCCTGCTGACGGGGGCGATCCCCGATGCCGTGGCATGTGTCGCTGTGGACTGCCGGCACATCTCGAACATCGAGGCCCGCGAGGCTTTCGACGCGGCGGTGATCGGCTTCCTGACCGCGCCGCTGGCCGCGCGCGCCGTGGGCCGCGGACCGCCCGTCGAAGGGATGCACCAGCCACCGGGCGCGCCGCCACCTCGCGCCGCCGCCCCGCCGCCAAGGCGCGCAGGCGCGCGGCTCCGGCGAAGCGACCGGCCGCCGCGGCGACCAAGCCTGGCGCACCGAAAGAAGGCCGCGACCAAGACAGCGGCCGCGAAGAAGGCTCCCGCCAAGAAAGCGGCGGCGAAAAAGGCCGCCCGCGCCGACGCGGCGGGCGACCGCCAAGACGGCGCGCCTGCCCGTCCGCAAGCCGACGACCAAGACGAAGGCCGGCAAGACCGCCGCAAAGAAGGCCGTCGCCAAGAAGAGCCGACGAAGAAGATGCCGGCGCCGCGCCGCAATCCGACGAAGAAGCCACGCCGGCCGACCGGGCGCCGCAAGCCGTGAGAATCGTACTGACCGCGCGGATCCTCCCCGTTTACAACGGGGGAGGGGGACCACCCGAAGGGTGGTGGAGGGGGCGCCCACCGCTTCCATCATGGGAACAAAGCGCCCTCTTCGACGTCTGACACGAAGATTGAAGCGGCGGCAGCCCCCTCCACCGCCTATCGGCGGTCCCCCTCCCCCGCTTCGCGGAGGAGGATATTCGCGGCGCTCCTGGGGCGTCTTACTCGGGCTCGCTTTCGCGCTCCTCGCGGCGCCGACCGCCCGCGCCGACGAACGGTGCGCATCGGCGTCCGCGAAGCGCCCCTGAGCGGCGCCGATGCCGTCTTTCGGCAACCAGCTGCGCCTCGGTGTCGCGCAAGGCGATCGCCGATGGGATCGCCGACGGCGGCTTCCTCGGCGCGCAGGCGACGATGGAGACGGGCGACGACGGCGGCGACCACAAGCGCGGCGTCGAGGTCGCCAAGGGCTTCGTCGCCGCCAGGGCTGCCGTTCGTCTTACGGCCCGTTCTCGTCCGCCGTCACCCTTCCGGCATCGGCGGTCTACGCGGAGGCCGGCACGCTTCGACATCACGCCGTCGGCGACCGCGCCGCTGGTGACCGAGCGGGGGGCCTCGCCACGGTTCTTCCGCATGGGCGGCCGCTGAGGACCAGCAGGCTGCCGTCTTCGCCGCCCGCTACCTCGCCCGGCATTTTACGCGCATCGCGATCGTCCACGACCGCACGGGGACCGGGCAAGGGGCTCGCCGATTCGGGTGCGCAAGGGCGCTCGCCGAGGCCGGCCAGCACGAGGTCTTCTACGGCAGCCTCGAGAAGGGCACGCGCGACTATCCGGGCCTCGTGGCACGCCTCAAGGCGTCGGGCGCGCAGGCCGTCTTCTTCGGCGGCACGCAGGTCGAGGCGGGCATGCTCGCCCACCAGCTGCGCGACGCCGGCGCGCGGATTCGTCCTGATGGGCGGCACCGGCATCGCTTCCGACGAGTGTTCGCGAGCCTCGCCGGGGCCGGCCGCCGACGGGCACCTTGCTGGTGTTCCCGCGCGACCCGCGCACGCGCCCTGCCGCCGCGGGCCTGCTGCGGCGGCTTCCAGGCCAAGGGCGCCGAGCCGGACGGCTACACGTTTCTACGCCTACGCGGCCGTGCAGGTGATCCAAGCAGGCGGCGCAGGCGGCTGGCATCGCTCGACCCCGCGGCGCTCGCCGCCACGATGCACGCCGGCAAGGTTTTCAAGACCGTGCTCGGACGACATCGCCTTCTGACGCGAAGGGGCGACCCGAAGACGAGCGATCTCACGGTCTATGTCTGGCACAAGGGCGCGAGCGGGCGCATGGCCTTCGACACCGAGGCGGCCTCCTGACGTCGTCGCTCGCCCCTTCGCGGCGGCCCTGGCAAAACTCTGTAGCCGCTTGCCGCGCGATCAGCCTGTGCGGCGTCCCTCGCGAGACATCGCCGTCTCCGGCTTGTTTTCTGACCCCTCGGGCCGCGCCACGAGCCCTCGAGCGCGCCGCCTCGAGCACCGGCCCGGCGACGACGAACGTGCGCGCGAGCCGCCTCGTGCGCGAGCGGCGCGAAGGTGGGATGCAGGACCATCGACCGTCGGTGTTCGAGAACTCCGAACGGTTTTGCCGACGTCGAGGTAGCTCTCAGCCGGCAGGGCCCTCGGCGACCAGGATGTCGTGGCGGTCGAGCTCGAAGTGGAGGTACTCGATCTCGGCGACAAGCTTCCTGTTTGATGGTTATGGCCGTTGACCAGGTAGGCCGCCGGGGTTCAGGTAGTCGCCGGGTCGCATCCTGTCGAAGAGGCCATGTGCCTGGCGGAGCGAGACGCGCAGGTCGCGCTCCGGCAGGTTCTCGCCGAAGGCGTGCGCGGCGATGCGCACCGGTAGCACCTGCTCGGGGCGCGGATGCAGGTCGGGGGCGAAGCCGCCGGCGGCCGATCCAACGCAACCGGCACGGCAGCGCCGTCCATCGTCAGCCACGAGGTCGCCAGGGGCGAGGCTCTCGACCGGGCGCGCGCCGCCGGGCGTGAGCCAAGCGGGTACCTGCGGCGAAGCACTCGGCCCGGCCCGGCCGAGATCAACGTGCCGGTTTTGCCGGCTGGCGTCCGGTTGCGCGGTGTATCTGCCGGCATGCGCGCCGGCGGAGGGTGAAGCGCTCATTTGGTGACACCTTCGGTGGACGACCAGCTTGTCCCGTGCGAGCATCGAAGGCGGCACCGTTGCCGGCGCCCCGTTCGTGCGCGACACCCTGCAGGTCGATTGCATTGCCGGCGACGAAATTGCCGATCGTGTTGGAGAAGGTGCCGTTTTGGGCCGGCTGCGAGTTGGTGCCGAGCGACAGGGTCGCCGGCATCGTCGACGAGACGGCGAAGGTGACGGCACCTAGTTCCGATTGCTCGATGGGGATGGCCGGCCGTCGTCGGCGCGTCGTCGACGGAGCATACCGCCCGGCGATCGTGGTGCCGCCGGTATAGGTGTTGGCGCCGGACAGAGTGAGGGGTGTGCCGCTGCCGGTCTCCGCGATGCCGACGTGGCCCGGCGCGTAGGCTCGTCGGCGACGTCGTAGCCTGCGGCTGCGGCGGAGCCGGCGTCATCACCGATGACGTCGGCGACGGTCTGTGCGGCCCCGGCCGTCGTCTGGAAGGTGAGCGTGTTGCCGGCTCCCTGCAGGTAGATGCCCGACGCGGAAAAGCCTGCCCGCCTGTTGCCACGGTAATTGCCCGCTCCCGGGGCCACCGCGGCCGCCCTGCAACGACAAGGGCGCCCTGGATGGTCAGGCTACCGCCCTGCTGAACGAAGATCGCGCCGCCCCGCGCCGAGGCGCCGCCGCCACCGGCCGTTGGCCGCCGCCAAAGCCGCCACCGTTTTGCGCCTGAGCCGATCCGCCGAAGCCGCCGACGCGCCCGCCTCCGCCGAAACCGCCGGTTCCGTGGGGCCCGGCGCTGTTGCCGCCGCCGCCGAAGCCGCCGCCGCCGTGGGTCGCGGCTTGGCCGCTGGCGACACCGCCGACGCCACCGGCACCGCCGGCGCCGACACCCCCCCCCGCCCAGTCCCCCCGCCGCCACCGCTTGCGTCCGCCGGCGAAGACCGGGGTGGACGACGAGCATCCGTCGCGCCGCCGCCGCCGGCCGCGCCGACGATGATATCGGCGGCGCCAAATTCCCGCTGCATCGCGATCAGAAGCGTCACCTGGAGGAGCCGACGCCGCCCGCCACCGCCGTAGCCGTTGAGGGCGGAGGAGGGAGGCGCTGCCGATGCCGTTGCCTCCGAGGCCGCCTCCGGCGCCGCCGGCGAGACCGAGATTGTAGGCGTTGCCACCGGCCGCGTGGTCGTTCAGGAAGCTCACGTTCGACAGCGTCACATGGCCGCCCGGGAAGTTGTTCCGCTGCCGCCGACCCGCGTCGCGTTCGTCCCCGCCACGAACAGCCCGCCGCCCAAGCCGGCCCCCGCAATTGCCGCCCTGGCCGCCCGACCGCTGTCCGCGTTTCTGGATCGTCAGATTCTCGATCGTGACCTTGCCGTTGTAGACGAACAACCCGCGCTGCGCCGATGTCCCGGTCGCCGGGTTCACGCTGTTGCCATCGACGGCGTTGCCGTTGGTCGTTTGTTAGTCAGAGCGACACCCCGGCCGACAGGTTGATCGCCTTCAGCGCCGCTGTGCTTGGCACCGCATGGCCGATTGACCATCAGGTCGCCGGTGCCGGCGGCATTCCGGATGTTGTCGGTCGGCATCGTTAGGCCGAGCGCGAAAACTGGTTCTCGAGGGCGATCGTGTAGGCACCGGCTGGTCAAGGTTGCGCTGGCGTTGGCCTTGCCGATTGCGTCGATGTCGGCGATCGCCTGGTTCAGCTCGTCCTCGTTCGCAACCTGGAAGGTGTCGTTGCCGGACATACGAGTTTGTCGCCATGTCTCGCCCCCTTTGCCGCACGCAATGCTGGCAGCTTGCAGCACGTGCGCGCAGACATGCGCGAGCCGCAAGACACTCCCGGTTATTTCCGAGGACGCAATGGCGGATCGGCCACAGCGCACGCCGTGGGGACGTATGCGAACGGGTGCCGGCGGTCCCTATCTCAGCCGGCCGCTAGCCCCGCCGCCTCCAGCTCGGCGATCAGCGGCGCCAGCTCGGTCGGCATAGGCGCGCCCAGCGGCCGAGGCCGCGCGCGTTGACGGGCTGGCGCACCTGCGCGCGGCTCGCCGTGCGCCACCCGGCTCTCCCCCTCGTGGAAAGCGCGCGCAGGCCGGGTCCGGCGGTCAGGTCGAGATGGCGGAGCACGCGCGCGAGAGTGCCGTCGAAATCCTCGACCCAGTCGGCGAGCGCGACCGTCAGCACGGGGTTCGGGAGCGCCGCCTTCCAGTGGAGCCATCCCCAAACGCGCCTGCTGGGCGATGGTCCAGCCGAGGTCGCCGAGATCGTGCGCGTAGGGGAGTGGATGCCGTGGAGGGACGGAAGGTGAAGGATGGAGAGGCCGATGTCGCCGCGGGTGCGCGTGCAATGGATGATGCGGGCGCCCGGCAGGCATCAGCCCGACGAGGGCGAGGTTCATTGTAATTTGCCGGGCATCTTATCCACGATGCGCGCCTTGCCAGGCGGCTAGCGCGTGCAGCTCGGCGAGATAGGCGTCTGGCCGCCGCATCGAGGGCAGCCGCGTCGAGCCCGGCGAGGCGGGCGACGCCCTCCGGCGTGCTGCCTCCCGCGGAGCGTGTCGACGGCACGGCAGAGCGCCGCCCGCTCGCCGGCGCCGTGCCAACGTCCATGGTGGGCGGCGAGGAATCTGCTCGCAGAGCGTGGGGGTGCCCGAACGCGGCATGCCGACGATGAAGTCCGGCGCCGGGTCGCAGTTGCGTGCGCGTGGGCTGGCCTCGAAGCGCGCGCGCGTGAAGGTCCGGCGATGCTGGCGTCGACGAAGGCCCGGTGCGCTTCGCGGGAGGAGAAAAGGGCTGGCTCGGGGCGATCAGCTTGTGGCCCCTGACCCAGAGCCCGAAGGCGCCGCTCGCGGTCGGCGCCGCGGCCCGACCTGGAATTTCGCGAGATCCGTAATGGCGCCATGATGCGGTGACTCGGGCACGGCGTCCGGGGCCCATACGCGGCGAGGGCTCGCCTTCGGTCCGCTCGGGGCGGCGGCGCGGGCTTCGCCCTCGTCGCCCTCGGCGAGCGCCAGGAGGACGCGGC
>JARUPY010000586.1:0-208398 GCA_029817715.1 Melastoma dodecandrum | reverse complement strand
AACCTTTCTCATGAAATTTAAGAAATATCTTCTTATATGTAAGACCGACTCAAGAGTTAGCACAGAATCCCTCGAATTAAAGGAATAAACTCTCAACGAGAAATTTTAGATGTTTTCCACGACTCTTGTCTCGGAGTGATCATCAACCTTCACCTTGAGGAAATCACGTTATGCTAGGAACTTACGAAATAGAATTGTCATAGGGTAGAAGTCGATGTAGCTGAATTTGTGAAAGGATAACCAAACAATATGGTGAAAGAACACCAAAGCTTGTGCTTCGCATAAAGAAATATAATGATGAGAATAATATTTTGCATTCGAATTCTTGAGCGAGATTGAAAAAATTTTCGATAGGCTTCATCTACTAGATCAAATTGGTGTTAAAGCTCGGGCATAATGTTTCATGAATAAGAAAGAAAAGAAAAAGAAAATATTGTAAATGACATGGAACTTTTTACACACCACTCACTGAGGAACGTACATTTTATAAAATCTGATAACGAGATTTGATTGAATTGCGTTTTGCTGAAGTTAATGAATGCATAGATTTAGATGATAAATTGGTTCGACGGATAAACCTGTGGTGATACACATGTTTGATTTGGATTGAGAAAAATAAATGTATTGAACGTGATATTCAAGAAGAATGCTATTGTGGCATTATACTACTGAAACTGTATGTCATGCTTAAATAACAGGAAATTCATGAGAAAGAAGGCTATCATTGCCAGCAACCTCTACAATCGTTTCATCCATAAGCAGATTTTGAAATGTCCTATTTGAGAGATTGGGAAACTTCTTGCTGGTGGCAGTTTTGATTCCACACATACTACAAATAAGTGTAGAAATTCTCACTGATATTTGCCACAGAGCAAGGGATCTCAATGTTATGTATGGTCAGTCAAATTTGAGGAAGTGACTGTCGAAATAGTACCATCACACTCTTAATTTGCACCTGCCCACAAATAAGTCGGGCAAATGTCCTCGAGAAGCTCATAAGGCGGATCATCAGAAACTTGAGCGTCAGTATGTTCGAATCTTGAGTGGAGGTCGGCGAAGTAACTTTGATTGCGGACGAGCAAGAGGTGTTCAATGGAAGAAAGTCGTGATTTCGAACCGTGATTTTATAAAATTAGAATTTTATTAATGTTGTTGTTGGAGGTATCGTCCTTTTAATAAATGAAAGTTGTTGTTAAATGTCTTTTTAATAAATCAAGAATTTTTCAAACATTGACCGACGAACTAATTTCCAAACTAACACTAATATGATGTCCATCCTTATTGGTACTTTTTAGACCAACTGCCTGCTTGCTTGTAAGATTCAAGAAAATATTTAATATATTTTTTTTTATTAATCTATCGTATTTTTAATCTAAAATAAGAGTTTTAGGTTTTCTCTTATTCCTTCGATAGACAAACCAAAGTGTGATTCTAATAAATTAAATTAATTGAGACTGAAACTACTCATGTAAAAGGTGAAGCGTTAGGGACGTTTAAGGGTTTAAGAGTGGCTATCCTGTAAATAGGCTAAAAATTAGAGGTCCTCTAGGTAATTTCAGAGACGTGCATAAAAAGAGTGAGGGTAAAACCCTAAACCTCACTCGCGACCACTTCAGAGGACCGTTTCTTTACGTCACTCCGAACTTCCTCCCCGACCGGTTGTTTCGACGCAATGAGGGCACCAAGGGGATCGGGTTCAGGGGTGGACGCGACGGCGGTGGCTTACAGGGGCGGCCGCGCGACGGCGGTGGTTTCAGGGGTGGCCGCGATGGCGGGCGTTTCAGGCGGTCGTGGCGGGCGTTTCGGCGGCCGTGGCGGAGGCGGTGGAATTCCGAGACGAAGGACCTCCCAGCAGAAGGTAGTTGCGTCAGTTTGGTTTCGGTTATCTATTTTGCGCGTTCGTTATTATCACGTGCGTGATGTGCCATGAGATAAGTGTTCAAAAGGCCTGCTTCTGGCCACATCATGTTAATCTGGACGGTTCGATTGTCGAGTTGTGGAGAGAGTTAGGATAGTTTAGTTTGGTGGCCGTTTATTCACTAGATTATTGCTTGTAGTGTTTGTTTGTGATAGACAGAAGGACAGGTTTCGACTATTTCTACATGCTTGTGAAGGGAGAATGCTGTGGACCTAATAACTCACTAGATGAGAAGGATTCCCTACTTTCAAACCGCCCCTCATCTTCTCTGACAGACCACAAGACCTCAGATTGGGAAAGTTGACGAGATTTTCTGGCCCGATCAATGAATCTGTGAGTACATGAATATACAGTAATTTTCTTCTTGATTCTACCAAACGCGTGTATCCACGCTGTTTTCTGTTCTCATTTGCTCTCTGTTAGCAGTGGTGTTTCTCAAATTAAAATGATGGAAGGTATTGTTTGCTACATCATATGCAACTTGGGGACAAATTCTTTTATAGACCCGGCAAAGCTTTTTACCTCTTGCGAGATTACTTCCACAGCCCAAAGTATGTGTGGCCCCTCTCTCCACACCAGATTTTTTTTTATTAGTTATAGGAGCTTTTGTATCCTAGTTCCACTGAAGCCAATCAACCGACAGAGTTGAAACAGCATAAGTTTTTATTTTGGACATGTCGTGCATTATTATTACTGTTTTCAGTTTACGGCCTAGGGTTGCTATTTCTTGTGTTTGTGGATGGGAATAATCCTGGATAGTTAAATTGTTTGACTTAAAGGAAAGTAAAATTGGACCAATGGAGAAGGAAGTATATTGATCTGCCATCAAAGTTCAAATATTATATTAGGTACCAGAAACAATGGTAACAATGCAATTGGATGTTGTTTTCTCAGTGCCTGTCTTTTGTTTAATTATCCTCCTGAGCACGTCTAAAGTGTTTGGTTTTGGGGGGTGGGAGGAATTCATCCTTTCTTTTGAATATTTGTAAATAATTCGTGCTGTTGAATCAGAGTCACTTTTAACCCTTAATCCGGATTTTTGCCTGTTTTTGCGTCATTTCTCGTTGCACGTGAAAATGTGCCAAGTTTCTATTCATTTGTTTGTAATCTGTAGGGGACAGTCAAGGCTGCAGCTCTAGAGGGGGCGGTCGTGGGGGAGGCAGAGGTGAGAGGAGGCCCTGGTCGTGGTGGCAGTTTCCGGGGACGAGGTGAGTCCCCGGGGTAGGAGGTGGCCCTCCCTAGGGGGTGGGGGACGCTTCAGTGGTTTCCAGGGGCAGAGGAGAGATCAATAGTCTGCATTGCTGCACTGATTACCATGCTCTTTCTCATTTGGTGTTGTCATTTGTGTCCGATGAAAGCAAAACTTAAACACTATTATCAGCTAGTTACCCTCTTAGATACAATCCTAATCCGTTGTTTCTCCTTGGGCTTATGAAATTGGAAGGTATTCCCAGTATTTTTTCTGATTGACTGTTGCTAATGTGGCTAGTTCTTCTCAAAAGGCCATTTTTCCTCTTTGTGCAGTTTCCACAAAGGTTGAATCTGCCATGTCGTGTAAGCTGAAGAAGAACGATCGCTGGTATTTAAAAACAAAAAACCAAGACTGACATATAAACAGTCCAAAATGCCCGATGAATCATGTCGGAAAAAAGACTTACCCATTTACAAGCATGGACTTAAGCTAGATCTTCGGGATTCATCATTTCAGTGCAGTTGTAAAACTACCACCCCGAACACATATGATATACATATTTCTGGACTAAACAGCCCTTTGTTTACCATCTTAGTTAATAACATAGGTGTCAATAATAGTTCAAATTTAAGTATCATCCTTGCAACTTGATGGAACATGTAAAGCAAAGGTTAGAAGGGCCCCCTTGTGGAAGTGGTGCATATCTGGCAAGATTCGCAATCCGACCCCACATGGCCCCATAAAAAATCAAAAAAACAACCACAAGGGCTACTAAACTACTGCTGGTTTTCCCACAAACCCAACTTGCAAACGAGAGGCACAATGTCAGCAAGATTCACACCCCTCCCGCCCCAAAATCCAAGCGTTTAGGTAGCCATATCTTGATACCCAGCATCCAATTTCTTGTCCAGAAATGCCGTTAAGCTAATAACAGGTCAGAGATTACCCAGCAGCCAAGCGTTTGCATCATGAAAATCAAGAACAGGGAATTTGGACCCAAGCACCTTCATGAAGGATTCCCTTTGTTCTCCGGCATTTTTCCACTCTCGGCCTCATCATCCGTTTCGTGGTAAGAAAAAGATTTCATCTTTGTCTGCATCGAAACTCATCCCAAATATTATTCATCTCCTGTCATCTTGTTGCCTGAGCTTAGCCCACTTGTAAATCCTGAACCTCGTCCATAATCTTTCGGAACCATAACCCCGTCGGCCCCCTGTATTGGTCTGCCAGTGCCCCTCGTGAATTTGAGTAAGTGCCTATTATCATACTGAAACCTAGAAGATTCGTTCGGACCTGTACCTCACCCAAAAAAATTAACCAATTTTGCGGAATTTTCAGCCAGAGGACCGAACAGGTTCTAGAACTCAGAAAGGAAAAATTAACTATCAATTTTGCCATTAGCATAGGACTGAACAGCAGGGGGAAAGATCAAAGATTCCTTGGAATCTTCTGAATGATTTTGACTAAGCCACTTCGCTGCATAAAACTCCATGGCAAACCGGGCTACCACCAAAATTATTAAGCTGGACTTTATCGCTATCAACCCGGAGAATTAATCAAGAGGGATGTAAGAGAAAGATCCTCACTTCATATGCCTCGGCGGGATGCTCTTGAAGATCTCCCCAGCTCGCAGTTTACCTTGCTCACGTCCGGGATGATACTGTCCATCAACACAAAACGAAGGCTGCAAACTTCAAAACTAAAGATAAAATGATTCAACATCAGGTATCACAACAGAAAGCCGATGAAACGGCCATACGATCCCAGTCAACGGATCTTCCGACAATACCCCACATTTTCACACTCTTTAAGCAAGCGTCAGGCAGCTGGTCCCAATACCAGCGGACATCAACAGATCATCAAGTATCCTCCCCCCCCCATCCCCCCTAACAGGCAATCCCAGGGTTACCTTGCGAGCGAGGAGACGAAAAAGCTCGCTTGATTTCGACGGGGGTAAGCAAGATCGGGCGACGCCGAGAACGTCCGTAGTGATTCTGCTCCGATCCGACAAGCCGCGGATGTCCCCCTCCACGATGAAGAAGCCGCGACTCGGGGCGGCAATGGCGACGGCGGCTGTGGGTGGTGGGTTCTCCGGGGGTGGCTGATGGAACGGACCGAACCGGAGCCAGGCCAGCAAGTGGGCTTGCATTCTTTCCACTTCCCACAATCACGAACGGGGGGAAGGGGGGGAATGGATTCCGCGGTTTTCTGAATCATCTCAACCCACGAACTCCCCCGGGCGGTTCATCTTTCATCTTCGAGAAGTTTTTTTTTTCTGGTTTCAAGGACGATTTTTGGCCTGTAGTGAAGCCAAAGAAAGATGGGAGTTTTTCTTCTACTGATTTTTTTTTAATTAAGAATTAGTTTTTTATTGGAAGCGGGAGGCAGGTGATTGCGTCAGGGTAAACGGAAATTGACGGGGCGTGAGATGAGAAGCGTCGTCGTTCGGCGGCATCGGGATGGCCTCGGTTTCTTCGCCAAACTCCCCGCTTATTTATTACCTCCCATCCTCCACGCATCCCCACGCACCTGTTTCCCTCCATTTTCTCCCCCGTTTCTCCGTCCCACCATACAAAAATTTCTCCTCAAACTCCGGTTCTCCATGGGCCGCCGCATTCTCCCTCTCAGGTTACGCAGGTAAATCGACTTATTTGCTTTTTTTTCTTGATTTGATTGTTAGTTTCGTTTGGACTGGTCCGTTGTTATGGATTTCTGGTGGTGGCAGCAGACGGCACCGGTACAGGCGCCGGAAGGATGTCAACCATTTGAGTTTCAACGGACGTCTTCCAGTTAGTTTCAGTCTCATAAACGTGAGTTAGGTTTCCGCTTCTCGCATGTCGTTTTGCTTTGTTGTGTTCCATGTGATCGGCCTGATCTCGATGGATCCCGTTTTTTAGGTGTTGAGTGTGTTATAAATTGGCAGGTGTTTGGTCGTGGTTGTTTTATCACTGCTTCATTTTGTTTGTGATCGTAGGCTAAATAGCGGCCAAGGCTGCCTCCTGTTGAGGAGGTCCGTACCTGTGCTTGATCAGAGCCGTCCGAGGCATGTTAATCTACCTTCTCTCTCATGTAAGCAGCTGTTTGCTATATTGACCATTTGGTGGAGGATTTGCAATTGGCTTGGGTTGGCTTGCCGTGGATTTAGCAAATAACATAGGATTGGAATTTGGCAGTGCGGGGATCTGAAGGGGATTCTTAATGATGTTAAAATTGTAACATTCCTCCATAACTGAACTTCCGCAAATTTCATGTTTGACTTTGCAGAAATATGATGGATATCCTTCAGGTACGATGGGTATAGACTTCGCCTGTGATGTGGATGGATCTGCGATTTTGGCGACAAGGCAGCCTGGCAATTCCGACTCGAAGGTTCATTCATGTTTTTCAATACAGAAACTTCGTGATTAGCCACGTGGAGAATCTTGTTGGTTTGTTTTTCTTTCTTTAGTGTTAATTGTATATTACTAAGGACCAATTTGGAGTTGTGATTGTCCAAAATCAAGATTTAAGTTATTGTAGATGTTTATTTATGCAATGGAAAGCAGCTGGATATTGTTATTTTTTTGTCTAAAGGTTAGTTTGACATAGCTACAATTAAGTGTTGATTTCTTTGTGTTTGACATGGCTGGCAGGACTCTCTCCGCTAATCATAAATGCTCGCTTCTTGTCGCTAGAGATCCAGAGACCGGACAGAATCTAGTGATCACTCTGCATGGTGATGGCATACATACCGTGAGTTTGTTGTTGTGTCCTCTGCAGGTGTTGCTCTCTCTTTATTTTATTGGGGTAGCTGAATTACTCATTACACAGGTGGAAGAGAAAGATAGAGAAGCAGTTCGTGCCACATATTTATCGAAGCGCACCCAAATGCATTCTGGGTAATGATGTCAATTCTGTGTTTTTCTTATTGACAATATTCCGAGGAGATCTTTCGACAACCAATAATTGCAATTTCTTATGTCTGTGAAGGTTGATTTTGGTGATTTCCAATTCATTCGCATCGAACCGAAGGTTGTGCGCTATGTGTCCGGTGTTGCAACAGCTTTATTTACGCTCTGGAGGTCAGTGCTAGATGATAGGGTGATATTGTTTCCTTTTTAGGAAGAAGGATGTATAATTTTTAATTTAATTTTTTTCCACATTTTCTTTAAATTTAGTTTTCCAAAAATTTATTGTCTTAAATCGGGTCATGGTATACGTTGGTGATTCTAATTAGTTGTTTTGCCTATTCTCTGTTAGAGTTTCTTAAGGAAGAATATGGGACGGCAAAGGTTGACCCCATTGCTCAGTTTTTCAAAGCCTGTCGTGGTGAGGAGTCCAGTGATCTAACATCAGTAAATTGACAGTAACAATTAGCTTGTCTAATAAAACTTCTCCTGACAGTCTCACATGAACAGAGATCATGCTGAGGATACCAAGCTTATTGTTAGACACTGGACTTCAATTCCGGTAATCACAATCTGCACTACAACGAGCCCTTATCCAAATTATTTGATGGCTGATGACTAGTATGCTTATCTATGTGTATAAATCTTGTATTTGAGATAGGTTTTCTGGCTTCAATTTTCGATCACCTTTAAATTTTGTCTTTGTAAAGATATGCTCTCCTGTATCTACCGATGGAGCAAGGATTTATTGTTTTTTGCAGGTGGAACACTGCTTATATGCTGGATTTGGATTCTCTGGGATTCAGTGTTAAGGTAATGCTAAGAGTTGTTCCATTTATTTGGTTAATGGGGGTTCTGTTTCCTGCCAATAGATCCTTAGAACTTGTCTAAGTTCATATAGTTTCATGTGATTTAGCCATCTAACCAATATTACCTTAAGTTGTTGGAAGAAAGTAGAATGTATTTTAGTCTGCTAAAGCCATTGGTGTGGACTAGGTTCATTTTTTAGTGGGTCGTGCAAAGGGGCTAAAGAACCAACTGATTTTCTCCTGCTCTGCCTGCTCAACATAATTTTTCTGAATGTCGCTCCTGACAAAGTTTTCTATGAGCACCAGGCAACTTGCCAGGGGACTACGTTTAAGGTCCGAGTTCCTTTTCCCCGTCCAGCTGAAGATAGAAAGTGAGATATCTTTACCATGAATGCTTTTGCTGTCAGAGTGCTTTTTCTCTAAGCTATAATTTGGCCTATTGTTTTGATTGCTACATACAAAGTTTATTTGAAATTTTCAGGGATGTAAAAACTCTGATAGTGGAAATGTTGCAAGCTGCAAAGGCTAGTTGAAGTAAGTAGTGACCTTTCTTTGGGTAAAGTTGACTTTACAGATATGAAGTGCCACAATCTGCAATCACTTCTTCTGGTTCACGGTATTGAAAATGTTAGTTGTCACTGTAGGAAAGAAACCTCACTCCATGAAGGCCATCTATCGTTGTCGATCTGTTATTTCATTAATCCGATGGATCCGCGGATGTATCCATACATTTAGTACATGTTTACGGCGGAACTTTGTTCTTGTGATTCCTAATGGATCTGATGGTATTCACAGGCTCCCACACTGCGTGAACCGCTTGCGATGTGTTATCCAGATAAAAAAAAGACGACTTCCCAGGGAGGATTATAATGCAGTGGTACATAGTTTCATCGCAAAACTGATTGTAACTACTTGATACACGTGTAAATTATCAACTGTTGTCGGATCAGCCCTGTTACCTGGAAGAATATGTGGACAACTATCCACTTTGATCCTGTCACGTTGGCGGTAAACTGAATTTAACGGGTGGAATTAGATAGATCGGAGGAGCCAACAGCTAAATACGAGGATGTTGATGTATCTAGATTCGAAAGGATACTTCACTATTGGACATCCGTCTTGCTGAATAACAGACTATGACTACATCTCTTAGGTGAAACAGGACAGTCTTTTGCAATTGCAACCCTCGTGCTGCTGACCATGTGATGGCCGGCAGAGGTGTGCATCAAGTTGTTCGGAGGAATCAGTTGAATCCTCGATCCCGACATCTTGAAATTTCCTCCGGTTCCAGCTCGTTCAATTTACAGGATTACTTGGGGCATTAGGATCTTAGGGTTCTATCTAGGATTCATGTGCTTTCGCGGATGCAAAGCGACCACAAGCTCAAGTTTGGCGTGCAGATTGAGGCTGATAATCCTTTTATCCTCAACGGGAAGCGTTGAATCGAACAGATTAACTAGTATTCCCTAGATGTAAATGAGAAAGCATAATTGAAGAATTATATGGAACGACTTCTAAGTATGTTCGATCGCGGCACATGCGAGCGTACGATGCAAGGAATAATTTTGTGGGATGGGGAGGCCGAGATGGTTTCGGAGTGATTCACGTGGCAGTAAGCGTCCAACCTAACGTTCTAAGTGAAGAATAAAGATTGGCTTAAAAAGATGTTATCCTGGAGATGGAGAAATATTGGTTATTTGAACCAACCTTTCTTTCTGTGCCACTTTATGTTTCCACTAACCCTTTTCCTTTTCCCAATCAGGCCGTCAAGCTGTTTTCAAGGCGACCATGGCAAACCCAGGAAATGATCGGCTCGTTATCAACAGCCAGCAGTTGGGCCTTTCCATATACAATCGCGGCCGCCGCCCCGATTCCTTCATGTAAATTTTGGACCCTCGATCGAGGATGAACTAACTAAATCTTTTGATTGGATAGATATGGATTTTCTACGGGTCGATTAAGGAGTAATTCTACACTCTGGTCGACAAGTAGAGAATTGATTTCGAAGTTTGATCGGGAGAAATATGTGGCGAACATGAAGAAAAAACAGGAAGGCAGTTTGGAGAAATTACCGTGACGTAAGTTTGCTTGATTTTTGAAGAATGTATTTCTTTTCTTTTCTTTTTTATTTACGAATGGCGACCGTGCTCCTAATCCGAAATCGAATCCAGTGATTTTTCCCGTAAACAATTTCATTCCGAACTAGAGGACCGTATAACAACACCTTTATTAGGAAATGGTGAAATTTTAGGACATTGCGAAAGCTCCACCTTACTTGTCAAAGTTATCCGTTTGATTAACCTTTCGGGGGTACATGAACAAACTAGGGCTTCCCTTTTCTTTCCATTGCTACAAAAACATCATCAAAGGGCAAAGAGAGACTTTTACTCTTGCCTTTTCTGATCTTATGTTATTACACCTTCGGAATGAAGTTTATCGGAGGTCGTTCATCCCGTCATTCATCCAAATAGTAAAATGGTAGTCCAATCAAATCATCTCATATCCACAATATTAGAATGCAAATCCATGCATTGTAAGTTTGATGCGGACTCAAATATTTCTTTTTTATGAATAATTATATCAATAAATTCGCATATATTTTTAACATACTTTCATTTTCAAATCGTCGGTTACTTTTAAATCAAACTTTTTGAATCGTATATTTCGTGTTTGGGAAAACAAGAAAGTATGCTCAAATCATATTATATGTCGGAGAGATGAGACGTAAGAAAACGACCTCCTGCGTCTTTTTCCCACGCTTATCTCGTCGTATTCTTCTTCTGTCCTTCTGAAGGCTGATCGGCACACAGGTGTCTTCCTCTCCCACTTGCCTTTTTTTTTTCTTCAATCTTCAAATCAAACTCAATCAAGGAATCGTCTACCCACCCCAGATACCATCGCCACCAAACCCTCCTTATCTCCTTTGTACTCTGTACTCCTCTTCATTTGCGAAAGGAGAAGGTTTCCGGATATTAACTCCAGATGAGGAATCCATCGGAGATGATCGATGCAGGTGCTTCTTCATCTAACATGACTAAAACGCCGCGCCGCGGCAAGATCGGGGTGAAACGAGGGCCGTGGAACCCCGAGGAGGACAAGATCCTGACCGACTACGTGAGCAAGGAAGGAGTAGGGAAGTGGAATAGCTTACCGAAGAGGGCCGGGCTGCTCCGCTGCGGGAAGAGCTGCCGTCTCCGCTGGATGAACTACCTGCGCCCCTCGATCAAGAGGGGCTTCATCGCACCAGATGAGGAAGACCTCATCCTGAGGCTTCACCGCCTGCTCGGGAACAGGTTATGTATATCCTTCTCTTTTTGCCGAAACCCTAGTCATGGCTTAGTCATTTTAGTTCACCATGGCGTAGATCCCTTCACTGTCCTCCTTTTCGTTTCCAAATATGTTTGTATAGGTGGACTTTAATCGCGGGGAGGATTCCTGGGAGGACGGATAATGAGATCAAGAACTACTGGAACACACACCTGAGCAAGAAGCTTATTAGCCAAGGGATCGATCCGAGGACCCACAAGCCACTGGAGAACTGGAACAGTAGCCCCAGTGACTATGCCGCTGGGGGATCGAGCTTGACTTTGTTGCCAAGCCATGGGCAGAACCCTAATCCTACTTCCATAGGAAACAACGATTCCGGAGGCAATGACGGAGCAACTGCCTCCGCCGTAACCGATCACAGCAACCTGCACTTGCAGGCTCAACACGAGAGCTGGAAGAATACTCTCGAGAATGGCAAAGAAGACGTGTTATCCTCCTTCTTGGATTCTCTGATGACCGATGACGAGTACGCACTTTGGCAGCTGAGGGATGCAGCTGAGGAGGAGGCAATCGTTGGATATGTGCAGCCAGCATGGAAGAGCACGTGACAAATACGAATGAACTAGATAGATGGTCCGCCTGATTCCGCGACTTGGCTTGGTTGATTAACGGTTGTTTGTAAGAAACTCCTGTGTTTTATCTGTAAAAGTGTGGTTTTGGCTGTGTGTGAGAGAGAACAATGGAAGTACTGACCGATTCATGAACTGGAAAAACAGGAAACACTGCACCCCAAAAGAACATGGATCGATAAGTAAATGAACTCTTCACTTGACTCGACCGACTCTGTTGGTCAGATAAGATCGTTGTGCGTCGCATAGTTAAGTAAAAATTCTTTCAAAAAATGTGTTCTAATCTATATATTCAATATCATAAATTAAAATGCCTAATGGGTCGATTCAGGTATAACATATCGTGAAAGAGTAATAAATGATTTGCGTGGAAATATCAGCAAAGGCAGGTGACATGCATCGATAACAAAGGGCCACATCGAAAATTTCACATCGAAACGTGATAGATACGCTCTTGGAAGTGCGAACATGTCCTCATAAATTTCCCGGTGCTTGAAGGGGAGTGTTTGAACAAAAGCTTTCTTCGCAGGGGAGCACTTCAGCTTGTCACATGCTAACATGGGGACTTACGTGTCAAGATACTTTGTAATACACGTGAATTGTGCTAGTAAATACAACTATTTACTATTTATTAATTATTTTTCGTCTCGTAATTAATTTACGATAAAGTCTTGTACGTTGATTAAAGTTATATATCAATCTAAAATTGTCCTTAATCAAGTATAAATTAGGTTGAATTAGACTGATGAATGAAATTTCAAGTTATTCTTCTGGGTGCCTGAGTTTAATAGTATAATAGGCTCGACTTGTTTATAGACAAGAACACATGTTGAACGTATTGGTCACTTCTCTTATTAAAAGAGTGTAAATTTATCTCTTGAATAAAGACACTTATTTATTCTATGCATAGAGCTATGCACTTTGATGTCGTTAAAAGCATCTATAATCGGATTGTGAATAATGTGGTTATTGGGTATATAGCGAAACATATAGAATATAGTGTCAAGTCATAATAGGATGTATTATTCTCTTTGATTAGTGAGTTGGCCACTTTATTGATATATTAGTTATTTTAAATGCTGACAAATGTTTATCATTAAAGTTAAAATTTAGTATATATTAGAAATCAAGTAAAACGATTAATTTAGTGATGATAAATAATGCATATAAATAATCGGAATGTTAATGACACTAAGATTTTGTTTTACCATAAAAATGGCCTATTTATGAAAGACAAATACCTAAAATCTTCGGGAGTACAGTCCGAGATAGTGTGTGATGTGAGGAAACTGTCAGAAGTCATGGGTAGAGGTTGTGGACGAAGGTCGTGGGTTGCTTGAAACCATTCTCGAAGAGACTTCTCAATTTTTCGTCTTCTCCTCTTCATAAGTTTTAGAGATAATAAGCTCCTCCACTTTGAGCCGATCACGTTTCTATTTTCTATTTATCAATATCGTTCCTCTCTCTCCAATTAGCCTACGCATATCTCTTCTTTCAATCAATAATTTATTTTCTTTTCTGATCGTAAATATTTTCTTGATCAAATATTCTATTTCTAGATACTTCTCGATTGAGTGACCACAGCCAAAGGTCGATAATCCAAAATTTTCACCCTCCAATCAAAACTCATCGATTTTTTCTGTGAGACAAAATCTTCTCAAAATTCTTTTGTATAAATAGTTTATTAATATTGTTAACTTAAATCAACCGTCACAGCAAAGTGGAGATCGGCCATGTAGTGAGTGAGGTAGGTTGTAAAATTTTTTGAATGTGAGATAGGCCGAAAGAATAAGGCATCAGAAATAAATCGAAGGGTCGTGTATAGTACGTGGAGGTCATTTCTATAACAGTCACGTTTGAAATTCTTGAAGACGATTTCAAAACGAACTTAAGTGTTTTACAATACTGAAGGATGATTTATTTAATGTGTGTTACTATCTGATTTACATATACGGATCCCGAATCGTTTTCGAATTATTTTTCCGATGAAAGGATATGACCCTTGAGGGTGGTGTTGGTGAAAGGGTGTGTTCCTTGGGTGGGTTCTCCTTGGACAGCCACAACACTTGTAAGGGGCACATAGATTAGAAAGGGTGCTACCTCAATAGGCATGAAGGGCGATTACTTGTCGTACCCCCTTGGGAACGGTTGCATATTTTTGTGAATAGCTACGACCCCTATAAGAAGGCTTGTAAAGGGACGAAGCCAAGCATTGAGAGTTGTAAATTCTTTGTTCTAATAAAGGGTTGGGTTTACTTGAAAGGGAACGTGAGATAAATGAAAGGCTTCCGCTGAGTTGTGTGTTTTGGGTGGCTGGTCGTGCTCAAGGGCGAGACACGACGCCCACAGGGTAGTTTACTTGATAGTGCGAAATTAGCCCTGTGACAGCTACTATGGTTGTTTCAAATGAACTAACTTTCTTCACAACCCAAACTAAATCGGCCAAACTTGGTAAAAGTACAAGGACCAGAACGCGTCGTATATGGATCGTAGTACTTGCAACACATCTTCTCTTTTCGGAAGGACCGCACAAGCAATGAGTAAATTCCGGGAAACTTACCTTGAGGAAGGAGGCAAAACCGTTGGAATGAACTAAGAAGAGGTTGAGATACAGGGTCGCGAGCCGTCTCCTTCCTCTGTCCCTCCCTACCTCCCCGCCCGAACAAAGCCTCGGGGACAACCAGGGGTGGGGGGCTCGACGCCGGGTCATGCCATCATGCACAACATTGAATGGTCGATTTTTCTTTTGCTGGTAGAAGAATAGTTTGGTACCGGTATGGCGGATGACATGAGAAGGGAGAAGGGTAAAAGACAAAAAGAGAGGGTAAGGAGGTGGATGAGGTCTCCCATGTTGTGGAAGAGGAAAGCATACCCACTCGAACCAAACATTCCAATGGAAGAAACATCGCTGTATGAATCATGGAATTATATACTTGGAACTAAAAAAATGTCAAATGTTGGACTCCACCAAACTATAATATTTTCTTCACGAAGGCCATCAAAAAGAGAAGCCTTGAAGTAATGGGCCTCCCAAAATCTCCCCCTCCATCTCTTCTTCTTTGCCGACAAAGATGTCGGCTCGGCTCTTTTAAGACCACATGGCTGCATCATGTCGGTTTTACATGACATGGTCTAAACGTTTTGACTTGGTAATTTCCTCAGCCACTAAGGGATTGGGATTGAGACGAGCATGGGAATGAATTATTGCCACCGACCAACCACCCCCATAATCAGAAACCGACCTAAACCCCCTCCCCCCCAAGTAATTTCCTTGCTGATCAAGACATAAAAGTGGCCAAATCCCCTATAAATGACTCGATTCATTATCTTCCCCTTGAATTCAATCATCATCATCGGCTGTAGTTGTGAATCGGTAACATACAAGGAAGGATGCAGGAGAGGTTCGAGGAAACAGTCTCGATCCCGGGGGGAGCCGAGGGGAAGTTGAGCGACGAGGTTGCCGCGATGGAGTTGGCGGAAAACAGGGAGGTTGAGGTTGAGGTGAAGCAGGATAAGGAGGCAGAGGAGAGGCAGAGTTTCTGGAAGGAGAGGTGTCATCACCACCACCGCCGCCGCCACCTTCATCATCCTCATGGTCACGGTCACGGTCATGGGCATGGGCATCGTCACAGTCATCCTCTCCATCATCTCCATCACGGTCACCATCATCACAAGGGGAAGTGGGAGAAGCTGGAGAAGAAGAGGATGGAGATGTGCGGCGGGAAGATTAAGAAGGGAACGAGGGCGGTTGGAACTCCAAGTTCATCGGGAAGCTGAAGCACAAGATCGAGAAGATTGACTGGAAGATTGGGTCTCTTCAGGAGAAGAAGCTCTTCATCTTGAAGAGGATACAGGAGATAGAGGAGGAGGAAGAAAGGAAGAAAAAGGCGGGTGCTCAGGTGCCGTCCGCCCCGACCCTGTTGCTCACCCATGCAGCTTAGGTTGATTGTGCGTCACTGGCGAATCGATCATCAACTTCATGGGTGACCGGCAGCTTAGTATTATCGTTCTGTATCGTCGGCGAATCGATTAAGGCTTACATGTGTGACGGCCTGTGGTGTGGTATGGCCGAATAAATCGACGATCTGTTGTTGTTGTGACTGGTTGTGATTCCAGTGCTTTGTTGTTGGTTGTATTCAGATCTTGTGTAAAGGAACATGAATTTGCCATTTGCAAGATGATATTAGATTTTGCTACGAGAGCTTGAACATCAACAAAAATGTATGACCTATGGCATAAGATGCTCTTTCGAACAACACGCGCACGTAAGTCTTCCCAGGTCACTGTACGAGGAACCGTCATTAAATCAAACAAACAGAAAGGAGATCATATCACTTCTCACATGGTTTCAGAGGATCACTGCCGCAATTGAGGCCGCTAGGGGGATCCAGTATCTGCATACCGGGATAGTCCCGGGTTTATATTCGAACAAACTGAAAACAACTGATGTTATCTTGGATCTAGCGGAGATTAGCAGCTATAATCTCTCTCTGCTGGCCGATGAATTGGTGAAGGCAAAGGTGTGGTCCAATATAGTTAGGGTACTTCTTTAAGATTACTTTATCTGTTATTTTGCCCATTGACAATAGCATTCTGTGGGGCTTCACGTAGGATGGCAACAAGTTGATTTCCGGTGGATCAAAGGATAATGTTGAGGTGAAAAATCCGTTTCAGTCATGTTATTGCTTATTATTTGAGGATCGATGTGGGATTTCGAAAACTGAATTTCCTCCTACGTTCTGTGTTCAGTGAAAGGAATGGCAGATCGACATCTACGACTTTGGAATGATCTTGCTTGAGATTGTAACTAAAATGCCCTTCCAATCGACGAGGGATGTTGATCTCACAGGGATCAGGCAAGTTCTAAGTTTTAGATAATTCGGTTAAGGACAATGACTTAAGTCTTCTTGTCCCTTATTTTGCCGGCTACTGCTGCAATCCCTGATTGTGGGAAGCAACAAAGCTGCTCGAAGGGGAATGATCGACCCCTCTAATGAAAGTACATGCACTGACCAATCAATTCGGACAATGACCGAGATCTAGACGAGATGCCTGAACATCAAACCCACTGAAAGACTGGCCATAGAGGATGTGATATGGAACTTGCAGTTTGCCCCTCAGATGAAGGAAGCATGTCGGGGCGACTATCAGAGCAGTGACGGGTCTCCCCAGGTCTCCTTCACAAGTCCCTCCCATACACATCACCTTCGGCTAGAATAAGACCACGAAGTCTGCAAACCACGTTTACTGATCTCTATCTGTGAAATCAGTTACTGCAGTAAAAAAAGAGGCAAAAAACCAAAAGGAGATTGGATGGAACGTTATGGCATGGCATGAATGCACGCCTTTCTTCAAGGGGCCACAAGAAAAACACATTTCTTGCGCAGCCCCTCGCAGTTGATGATCATTCTGGAACGGACATGATCAAATCACCTTTTTCTTGTTGATTGCAGGCAAAAACCAAACCACCCCAAGTGGAAAAAAATCAGTTAATCTGGATCTTCTTCTTGTTTCTTACAAAACATGTAGACGTCTCTCTCTTTGTCTTGCCAAACTCCACACCCTCCCCGCCCCCTACCCCATCACGCAACCAACGTGCCCCCTCCAACCTTCTCCCCCATATAAAGTCACGGCTGTAATGGCGAATTCTCCGAATCTGAAACTCTTCCCCCCCTACCAGCCCATGGACGAGTATCATGGTAATGGCGCGAGTTCTGGCCCATCGGAGGGGCGACGGAAGGGGCCTCCCTCGTCATCATCATCTTCAAAGAACGGTTCCTCTTCTTCCTGTAGCAAGGGCTCAGGGGAGATTGATGGATGTGCGGCGCCACAGACTGTGCCTTGCGGGGCATGCAAGTTCCTCAGGAGGAAGTGCGTGAGCGGCTGCATATTCGCACCATACTTTGGGACAGATCAGGGTGCCGCAAAGTTTGCTGCGGTGCATAAGGTGTTTGGCGCCAGTAACGCCTCGAAGCTCCTGCTGCACATCCCAGTTTCCAGGAGGCAAGACGCGGTGATGACCATAAGCTACGAGGCTCAGGCGAGGCTCACTGATCCTGTTTACGGATGCGCGTCCACCATCCTTGCGCTGCAACAACAGGTTTTTGCTTGTCTATTTTTCTCCCAACTTAATACCCCGGAACCTAGAAAGATCTTTTATTAATTATCAAATAACATTACATGAAATCAAAGCAAGTGGGCATGTAACTATCGATGCATCAAAATCCCAAGCCATGGCACTCTCATGATATTCTTCTGCAGGTGGCAGCCGTGAGAACTGAGCTAGCCCTCGTGCAAGCCCAGCTGATGAACAACCACTATGCTGCAGTCCCGGGGTCGGCTCAGCAGCATCACCACCAGCAGCTTCATCCGTCCTCACACCGCCATCTCAACACCCCCATAACCATGCAGCCAGCATACTCCAACAACTCCTCTGCAACCTCCAACATAATCAACATGGAGAGCTTTGCGCCTGGGTTCGATGTCCCGGCGGCAGCATCCTCCTCACACAACCTGGAAAGCCTCCACTTCTCCCCGAGGGACAAGGAGGAGGAAGAGTCAGAGAGCCGGATCCCATCTGCCTTCGCAGCCGACTTCTGTCGCCATTGAATTTCATCTGATAGCATAGATTCCCCTCATCTAGTGGGAGCCCGCCTGCCTTCTCTTCAGTTTAGTTCTCTTGTCATCCATCATCCAATTTTTCGTTCGAACCTAAGACTCAGATTAATCGACTTGATCATTCCATTGATGTCAATTTTGATGTATCATGGTGGAACTGAGATCAAGACTTTTGCTGAAAACCTGTACATACAGATGTCTTTTCTCTTTTTGGGGGGGGAGGGGGGAGGATCTTTTGTCCCTCACCGGTTGGAAAATAGAATGGGAAGGGGGCTCCTATCTATATAAACGAAGCTCGGGTGTCGTTGGAACATACTTACCTGGACGGGGTCAACGGGCGATCAACGAGGCCTGTGGTCTAGGCTTGTGACCTCCATTGCACATTGCGGAGGGGCGCCAGCCTAAGGTCTGTCCTCAGTGGCAGAGCCTACGTCATAATTTGTGGCAGCGGGGGCCTGCGTACGCGCGGCCCCTACCCAATTCTTTAGTAAGAGGCTTATTTGTGGCGAACCTACCCGCCTAATAGTAGTTTTGATCTGGTCCAACCATCCCTGGCTTCGGCTCGGACGTTACAAATTGAAGTCACGTTCAACGAAATAAACCGACCAAGGGCGTATCACAGTCAAAATCCCTAATTCAGCTCTCTTTTAACCTTCCACGCCAATTGTCAGAAACCCCATTAAACAACGAAATCTTCCCAGCCTGCACATTTCCATCTCCCGTCCATATTCTTCGATAATTCCCCCTCTCCAGCTCCCTTCAGTCGGATCGATGGATCACCCACCGGAGTCCGATTTGGGCCACCTTAGCTCCGGAATCTCTCCGACCTCATCCCAATCCCTAACGAAGACCGTCAATGGTTCCCACAGCTTCGTGATCCAGGGATACTCCCTCGCCAAGGGCATGGGCGTCGGGAAGCACATCGCCAGCGAGAATTTCATCGTCCGGGGTTACCATTGGGCGATTTACTTCTACCCCGACGGGAAGAACCCCGAGGACAACTCCGCGTACGTGGCTGTGTTCATCGCCCTGGCCAGCGAGGGTACCGACGTTAGGGCGCTGTTCGTGCTTACCCTGTTCGATCAGAGCGGGAAGGGGAAGCATAAGGTTCACAGTCACTTCGACCGGTCGCTTGAGAGCGGGCCTTATGCACTTTAGTGTCGCGGCAGCATGTGGTAAGGGGCTCCGTGTTTTTCGTTAGTGGTCGTAGCTTCTTTCTTTGGAATTTTGCTGTGTTGCTTACCCTGTCTTTTACCCAATTTACCTGATGGCCTTGTACCGATGCAGGACTACTCCATCCTTTGATTATTCCGTGTTGTTTTTCTTTCATTCTAGGGGCTACAAGCGCTTCTACTGACGGACTATGCTTGAAACATCTGATTTTCTCAAAGATGACTGTTTGAAAATCAACTGCACTGTAGGGGTTGCAGTCTCTGAGACTGATTGCCCGAGATTAGATTCTATGCAGGTTACTGAATCGGACATAGGTGCACATTTTTTTATTTTTATTGGACAATGAGGAAGGTTCGGATGTGACCTTTAATGTTTCCGAGGAGAAATTTAGAGTGAACAAGCTACTATTATCTGCGAGATCAGCCGTGTTCGAATCCGAATTCTTAACTGGAATGGAGGAGGATGACCAAGAAGTAATTGTTGAAGACATGGAACCTAGAGTGTTTAAGGTAATTTTTAGTTGTGCAGCGTCTTCCGGAATGTGAAATGTTCTTCCTTGATTGACCATTCCCGTGCGTTGGTTGATCAGGCCTTGTTGCATTTCATCTATAGAGACAATTTGGATGAGGACGAGGAGTGACACCTAAGTCTTCTTACTGTTCATCGACTGAACCAGAAACATTGACCTCAAAGCTTCTGGCAGCCACTGACAGATACTGCTTACCTAGGCTGAAGCTAATATGCGAATCAATTCTATGTAAGGATATAGCTGTGGATTCAGATGATTTTGGCCCTCGCCAATCGCCATCATGCTGAGGATCTAAAATTCATCTGTCTGAAGTTTGCCGTAGAGAACCCTGTTGGTAAACATCTCCAGTCCACATTTTGTCAAAGGACCTTTGTTTTCCTTCCCTCTTCTACATTATGGGCGATTTGGGGAGGACAAGATAAAAACTCGTGCTTGTTGAAAAAAATGATGGTTTGAGTTGATTTCTGAGTAGATGGGATAAACTGTCCTGAAAAGTTGAGCAGTTCTTTTGGGAGAAGGTCACTGATTCGGAGGGTATTGTAGATTGAAATATTGGTGTAAGTAAATGGGGTCTGACTTCATTGTATTAAGTCGCTATTGCACAATGCCATCCTCAAGTCCGCCAGAACCGTAATTGTGACAGCTGATGCACTTTGTTTTCTGACTAGAGGGATAAACTGAAACGTGGTGTGGTGGAAGTCTCGTGTGATTTATTTGTTAATGTCGTCATCGTCTCTTGCTTTTCCCTTGGACTATTTTCTTGTCTATCAACACGCATATTTGGTTGTTCCAGTCCCATATTCTGTACATTTGGAGAAAATTGGTTGTCGCTCAAGAATGTATTGGGATAGGAAAATGTGGCATCCAATGATGTTTTCTTGTAAAAGCATTTTGACCAATTATCTTCTGGAGCGGTATTAATTGTGTGCTTCATTGAATGGTTATTCACCAATATCCACAGTCATGAACGTGAAACTTGTCCATGGATGCTGCATGTGGGTGGCCTAAAGCTGCAAAATCACAGCAATGAAATTAAGAAGATACTTCTCTTACCCCGGAGTTCAGTGCTGGTGTCTCTTTGAGTTGCGATACTTAACTTTTGCTCTTATTGCAGCCGTGATGCGCTCTGATGGGTTTGAATACTTGAAGGAGAAATACCCATCCCTACAGTCAGAGATCTTAAAGGCATTGGCAGGCTGTGACGAAGAAGTTAGTGGAGGAGGAAAGAGTCAAGACGTGTGCCCCCAATTCTCTAGCGGCACAACCAATCAGACTGTAAACCCACAGTTCTGGGCGAACTTAAAATGTAAGATCTCAGACTTTGTGGGACCACATCAAGGCAGGCAGTGACACGACTAGCAGTTGGAATCCCGGAGAGAAAACTGAAGAAGGGGAACATTTCCATTGTGGAAATAATCATAGGAGAGCAAGAATCTGTACAGAAGGATGAAAATGGGTAAGGGGAAGTTCCTGGATAAGGCTGCCCTCATTTCCTCCTCATTTGTGTTGTCCTTTAGATGATTCCTGTGTTTCATATATTTGACGTTTTAGACCTTGGAGTACTAATAACAAGATGCTTGTTTTGTTAAAATTCCTTCACCTGTTGTTGTATAGTTTTTATAGCTGATCCCTAGGCAGAATTCAACTTTTGACTCCCCCCTGCATTTTCAGGGATGTAAAGTCTGAAGAAAAAGTTTGTATCTGATTTTGTAACTGCGCTTGTCTTTCTTGTTCCGTGCTGCTTGGTTCCAGATTTCCGCAGGTGTGGGTTTGGCAAGCATGATGCAACAGAAATGAACACATTTTTTGTTAGTATCAGCTCTTGAGCGTGCATTTCGGTCATGGAATAAGTAGCATAAATGCCGCAAGCAACGTGCTCTCGTACTTTGCGGCCAGAGGATCTACACGAACAACAATGGTGAAGTTGAACGAACATCTGAAACTGCGCTTCCGAGCCAAAGGAGCCACCAGTCATTCATCTATATTAAGAAGATTCCCACTGCTAAAAGAGAAGCCCCTGAGGACAACTAACAAACTATTCCCGGAACTCTAATTGAAATGCCACTCGTGGTAGGCAACGCCTGATTCCACATGGATGCAACTTCTGAGAAGTTAGAGAATGCCAGTGCCCGAGGGTGGCGGGACTGCCAGGAGATCTTGGATGTATTTTACACTCAGAAGTAGCGAGCAATTTAGCGAGAATCCCAATCCTTCAACTTTTTGCTTCCTTTCGGTTTGGTAACGGGGGCATTCATCCCTGCCATCTTCGCATTATACTTGGCTCTGAGAGGGTCGTTGTACGTCCAACTGCAAAATCAAACAAGCAACAAGTCAATTATAAAACAATTCCAATCATCATCGTGCATTGTTATAAGAATGATACTCTCCAACAAACGACGAGGTGAGAGTCTACGGCAAGGAAGCATAGACAATTCAAAGCAAGTTTCAATAAAGGATGAAGCCGATCGACTTACGGATTGTTCCAGTCAGTGGTATCCTCATTGACGAGGTGAGTCCATTTAGTCCTTCCACTGCGACCAAAGTGTTTGACTTGCATAACCTTAGGCAAAATTGTTTTATCCATCTTATCTTCTCCAGTTGGAGCAGAGAAGTCTTGACCATAGATGCCATCAGTTCCGGCAGTTCCAGCACGATCATCAGCATCGGACTGGAAGAAAGCACCTTTGTGGTAGTATTTCTGCATGAACCTCCACTTCTGCTTGGGTTGTGCCCCTGGTTTTGGATTCTTTCTCTCCCACTCTCTCCTTTCTTCTTCTGTCATGTTTCTCACCTAAATAAAATGCAAGCAATTAGTGGCTTATCCGACTGTAATTGAGATCAGCATATCAAACAAAACTAGGGGGAATCGGAACCCTAAAATTTACCTTTTCAATCTCCTCCCTCTCCTTCAATATTGCTTCGCGATCATCACGGTCTCTCTTAATCCTCGCAATCTCCCTCACCTTCCAGGCCTCATACTCCTCAGCCTCATTGAGCTCGTCGTCAGTCTCAACATCAGCAACATTTGCCTCCGACTCCATGTTCTTCTGGATCTCCTCATCTTTCCTGATTTCCTCGACCACAATCTGCTTAGTCTCTATCTTTCTCTCGGCCTGTCTCTTCTTTACGAGCTCCTCAAGTGCCCGTTCTTCCGCTTCAAGCCGCTCCCGCTCGGCAATCGTATCCCTCTCTGACTTAGGCACAAAAACAGGCTTCACCATAGCAATGCCCGGAGCATCTTCATCCGAGTCAGTCTCGTACTCGGACTCCTCCTCTTCCTCTTCCTCTTCTTCCTCCTCCACCTCGGGAAGCAGAGGAACCTCCTCCTGTTGCCTCAGCAGATTCCTCTCCTTAATCCTCCTCCTCCTCTCCTCCAAAGCCTCCTCGTCCTCCTCCTCGGCTTCCAGCCCTTCCTGCCTCCCGCTCTCCTCCTCGAGTGTAGAAACAATCTCCGCCTGCCGTATACGCCGATGATCCGCCCTTACCTCATCCCGATTGTCGATCCTGCTCTCGGCCAGACGCCGAAGCCTGGGATCGTCCTTCTGGACGACGCCTGAGTCGTCCCGCGATGGGAAAGCCTTCTCCAGTGTGGCAGCCCTCGCCATCCTGATGTCCCCATCCTCGTCCGCATCGTCAGCCCACTCGGGGGCTTTCCCGGGCCAATACCTCTTGACCTTCGTCTGGCCTATCTTACCCCTAAGCTTATCCCTTATCGCGATCACTGTGTCGCTAACTCCTGCCGTCACCGACATCTTTTCCAACTATATCAACCTCCCGAGCTTCCGAAAACCCTAGCGACCCAAATCCCTTCGAAATCAAGGACGGAATACCAGATCAACCGCTCGAAGACATCAATCCATAGATTTCAAGAAGGATTACTCCATGGAATCCATAAAAATTACATACCTTTCGATCGAGATGTGACAACAGCAAGAACAAATTAGGGATTCCTCCCAGGGAGAAGATGAGGAAGGAAGCCGTGGTCTAATCTGATTTCTACGAGTTGTAGCGGGCCAAAAGTCGGATCAATTGACCCGACCCGTTTTTCGATAAATGGGCTACAGGCCCAATTTGATTCCTCCAGCCCATTTTGTGTTTTCAAATGGAATTCGAATTATCTATGTCGTATCAACCCCTGATTCATGGTGGAGTAAAAGATCGAGGCAATATCGATGTGTTCAAAGCTGTTGTTTTCCGCGAATTAGTAACTCTTTCCAGTGCCTAACAATCGCCCTCCCGCCTGCCTCTGTGTGTGTGTGTGTTCTGTCCCGATTTGTCATATTTACACTTTAGGAATTTGAAAAGAATGTAAGATTTTCAGGTTCTGCCTTCCCTATGTTAAGGCCTGCCGATGACGCAGCTCCCGCTCTCGGTTCATCACCTCCAGGCGAGAAGGGATGGTGGCGTCAAAGTGCGCGCTCTGTGGATTCTCTCCGTAGGCGATGTAGTATGCGGAAACGGAAGCTTGTGCCCATGCTGTTCCGATTCGAACCTGAGGAATGACCAGGACAAGCGTCAGCGTATTGAAACAGCGAAAGGCGATGTTTTAGGATAGGGTTAGTTCTTGCCATCAAGTAGCCGATCACTAGAGAATAAACCGCGGCTTGCGTGGCGTAGTCCTGATTAGTGGCGAGCATCCAGGAGCCGCTAACCAGCGCAGAAACTGCCCCTCCGGTAACACCAGCAAAGAAGCAGAACAGGCCGGTCAGGTCTGAGACGATCAGCTCATCGATCCCAGATCGTCGGAATAACTCCCAGGCATCCCTTGATGCTTGTACGATTCCTTTGTTGTAGACCCCGAGATAAACGAATCCATATCGGTTCCCGTAGCTTGTGAGCTTTGTCGAAACTCTGAGGTAGCTGTCCGCGAAGGAGCACATGAACTCGTCCGATCCCCCTGCTACAAAAATCACTGCCCGAGCCGACCCTCGAAGGAATGAGAAGACCGGGATCATTGCCGAGCCTAGGGCGATGCTGCCGACCAAGTACTTGAGGGTGTCACACAATGCCTGACAGGTGTGGATGCTCTCCCCGCCAGCGAAATTCAGGTACTTGATGCGAGCTACAGTGGTTTGCAGCACGCTCTTGATGGTGTGCAGCGTCCAAGTCAGGCTTAAGATCATGATGGATATGAAGAGGATGTCCCAGCGCGTTCCGACGGTCATTGCCCCTCCGATCCCGGACACCAGTAGAGAAGAGTAAAAGGTTGCAGCTAAGATCGCGAGGAGCGTTGCGGGTGCTGTGCAAGCAGGCGACTCAGCAACGGAGACGGACACAATCTTGGCACAGTAATCCACTCGAGTCTTCACCCAGGCGTAGTAGAAGAATTGTGCAATGCTCGAAACAATCACAACGATCCCGACCCCTAGACTCGATGCCAACTGTATTAGCACGAACAGGATGCCGGTCGCAAACGTCATCAGAGGACTGAGCCAAAAGACTGCCTTCACCGCCTTAATAGGACTGCATCGGATGAAGCAGTGCCACGCCAAAGCGGTCACGACGCCAGAGCCAGTCGCGGCAAGGAGCGAAGGGAACCACTTCAAAGGGCGGAAATGGCGAGCATTGCCAGAGAAGAAGCCCCAAACCGTGAGATAGACCGCCAGGGCCGCCACGGCAAAGACATGAACGTAGAACATCGCCTCAAAGAGTCTGCGGGAGAATCGCGTGGCCGACGAGCTAGTATCAAACAGCGAGACAGGCTGCCCTCCCACCTGTGCCCACATCTGCCCATCAAAAACAGACAGGACTCACTCCGCGAACATTGCTTCCATATCAAAGAAACAAAAAAAAAAAAAGAATAAATAAATAAATCCCCAATCAAGATAGAGGACGGCTATCCATCCTCGTCCTCGGATTCCGGAAACCATTAAAATGCCCCGGGATCCTCGAAAACGCGATCACGAAGCAACTTCTGATCAATTTACCCGCCTCGAGACCCTCACCAAGAAAACCTCGTTTTCCGTTGTAACTTCCTTGCCCCTCACGCCATCGCATGCAATCGACATTCACAAAAAAAAAAAAAACCTAAAGAAAACACCAAAGGCCAAGGAATTGAACTCACCTGGGAATGAATCCGGTCACCATTGACCTGGAACGACGACGGCGCGGGGGGAGGGCGATTGGCCATTGGTCGGAGGAAGGAAGGAAGGAAAGGAAAGAAAGGGAGGGAGTGTCGAGTGTTGGACGGCGGTTCGTTTGTTAGTTCCTTGTTTGACCCTCGTGACCTTTATTTATTATTTCCAGATCAACAACCACCCCTCTCCCCATCAATTTTCTTAGTACCATTGGTTGAACCACCTGAACCTTATAAATATTCCCCGCTATGTATTTAATTTTTACACGACGTACCAATATTACCAAAACCTTAAAATTGGGGTACGAATAATTTGGTACGCACACACTATCTAAGAAGAAACAAAGGGTAATCATCATCATCCCTAAACAAAGGCGATTAGATTTTGAGTTAATTACTGTAATTGGAATAACAATAATAATTGCGGGTTAAAGGGAAAAAAAAAGGGAGCGTTGACTACGACTAAATACGGCAACCACAAACGGGCTTCCCCTTCCGGCCCAATTAGAACGGGCTTCCGTCATTCTGCCCAATACATAATGGGCCATTTAAGGCTGGGCGGTGGAGTTGGGGGCCCTGCTCTTGACATTTTAATGAAATGAAATCACGGCGGGGAAAGAGCGAAAGGGATGGGGAGGGGGAATCGTCAAGGAGTGGCGTTTCTTTCTCACTTTGGGCTTTGGTCTACTTTTGGCCCACCTCCTTTCAACTCACAACCCCCCCCCCCCTTCTTACCATCATCATCGTCATCTCGTGCACAAAATCACACTACTACATGAATCAACAACGACCTCCAAACAGACTTCTACTTCTATTCTAACCCATCCATCAGGTACTACTCCAAAGGACCGCCTCCCCTGCCCATCAAGGATGCGGGAGTCAAAATGAGGGGGGTCAGAAAGGAAACCCTTGGCAATAGGAAACCTTAAAACAATAACCCCAGAGAAGAGAAGAGAGCCACAACACAAACACTAATTTTGTCCGAGCGGGGGGACGAAATTAAAAAAGACCCCACCCGACCAAAAACGAAAAGCAACGGAGGCGGCGTCAAAAAACAAAAAGACGAATCTTTTTTTTCTTTTATCATCATCACTCCCATCCACTTGGCTTTTTTATACATGGGTGTAATCGCTTTTGGGAATTTTCACAAATACATGTTTTATTTATGTTGCCTTTCCTTTTATTAGTAATAAAAAGGACTATATAATAATTAGAGAAAACTTCTGTTTTCTGGGTTGCAATCAGTTGGCTATATGCTATGCCGATAATTAATTATTTCCAATGGAATTGAAAATTATGTATAGCAAGGGAAGAACTGACCACTTTGTGACGTCATCCTCGAAGTCTTCAAGGGAAAAGCAGGAACCCCTTTTTCTTAATTCGTGTATGATAAAAGTAGGTGACAAAGAATTCGAATTCTATATGTAATATTAATTAATTAAAAAAATGGATAAATGGAGTTAGTAAAGTACTTGGCTATAACGATAGGGCGTGTTTGTATGGGATAGGTTAAAGTAGTATTTCTTATATATATATATATAATATATATATATATATACTTTTAAATTCCATCTCTTTCTGATAAATCCGACCGTCGCTTTTTCTGGCGATCCCCCTTTTCTGGTTTCCTTTTTTCCTCCCACCTCAACACAGATTTACATGGAAAAAGCGCAAAAGCGCAGATGAGGAAAAGGAAGGGGGACCCATGAAAGCTGAGGGAGGGAAAGGGAAAGGAAAAGGGCCACCTTTTCGGAGCATAAAAAGGATGTAAGAAAACAAAGTTGGTGTCTTTTTCTAGTCTCCTTTTTAGGGGAGTCTCCCAAACTCCTCCGATGTTCGTCTTTTTCCTTTTTAAATTTACTTTTAGGTGTGATTTTTAAGCTTTTCCTTTTGTTTTTCTTTCTGGGTGTTTTTAAAGTCGTCGCCTTTCTTTTGGTTGGGGGGGGGGGAGGGTCTTTCTTTGAACGACCACTTTTGCTCCTTTTTTCTCCTTTTCCTTTTTTCCTTTTTTTTTTTACTTTTTGCAGTTTGGATATATTTTGGGCATTAGCATTTGGATCGTTGGGGGGGGGGGGGGGGGGGGGGGGCTCATGGTTTTGCCACTCGGAGCCGACGATCGGGATCGGGAACTCAAGATGAAGACCGAGCGTTTCTCTCGTGAGGCTGCCGCGGATTCCGGTATCAAGTTGTTCGGTTGTAGGATCCGGGCGCCGCCGGAGCGTCGGGTTCCGGCTCAACCCGTTGTCACTATTGCGGTACGCACCCCCTGGTTCTTCCTCGTTCTACTGCGGCAGTGCTGTGTCGCCTGCATTTTTTGGGGGTGTTCTTTTCTGGCTGATTGCTTCGTTGTTTGAAGTTGGTGGAATGTTCTGTCAATTGCATCGGGGACAAAGAGTAGAGGATTAGATGGTTAGAATGCCGATTCTACCTTGTTTTCTGAGTGTTGATGTTAGGTGATTGGGGAAACTGTCAGCTTTTGATTTTCTCTTGTAGTTGTGTCTCGCTCTATCCTGTTGTTGAATTGCAATTTTAGTTGGGTTTTGGAGACATAAAAGTGCTTTGAAGCAGTCGCTCTTTGTTGAGATGTTAAGCTGATGGCATGTTCTGGCACCTTTCAGCAAGGATTTAGTGGAATCCGTGATGTGGAAAGTGGCATCCCCCGGCATGCATGTCGATCCTTGGAAGTCCGAGGGAGACGTGATGTTCCTTACGGAGAAAACAGTGAAGCCGAGGCAATTGATCACGAACAGGCCAAGAACTTTAAGAAGCCTGACAAGATCATCCCTTGTCCGAGATGCAATAGCCTGGAGACAAAGTTCTGTTACTTCAACAACTACAATGTGAATCAACCCAGGCACTTCTGCAGGAACTGCCAGAGATACTGGACTGCTGGTGGAACAATGAGAAATGTTCCAGTGGGAGCAGGTCGGCGGAAAAACAAGCAGCTGCCCTTCCAATACTGCCAGATGGTTGCATCTGCTACCCCCAAGTCTGCAAATCAGATGCTTTGCTCCATCAAAGAGTCGTCGCCTGGTGTGTTGAAGTTTGCTCCTGAGACATCGATGTCCAAGTCAATAGAGACCCTGCTCGCTGCTGCTGACAATAAAGAAGAGTCTGCCTCCTGTGGTTCTTCCATCACGGTTAATGGAGTTCGAGGTCGTACTCCCAAAGATGGGCAGCCGAACACATGTAACAACGACGATTCAACACACAGCTCATGTAGTGGCTCTGTCCCGGCATGTTTTGTCCCTTTGAACCAACTTTGGAAACCCGCCTCACTCGGAGGCCAATATGTGGCGGGACCGATGCTCGCAGTACCCGGCTTTCCCCCTCAGACGATCCCGTTGCAAATAGTGGCAGCTCCATACATGGGGTGTATATCAATAGAAGCTGCTTCCCAAGGGTTCATCGCACCATCTTGTCTCCAGAATGGTTCGTCTCCCAATCATTCGGCCCTCGGGAAGCATCCCAGAGATGCCGGCTTTGATTACAAGGACACCGAGGGTGGACTTCACGCTCCCAGGGCTTTGAAAGTCAGCAACCTGAACGACCAACCCAACCTTCGCCCATGGACTACCGTTGTAAGTAGCAACCCTGAATAGGTCGGTCCCTGAGAAGCGAAACTCAGGTATGGATGGCCCCTCGACCGTGATCTGATTGCCGTGTCATTATGGGTGTATGGATAGACCGGCCTACTTCCGAGGTACGTGCTCGGAGTACTTCATGGTGCTCAACCCAAAGGCTGAAGTGATTATAATTGCTTAAGCTAACAGTTTACTTCCCTAATTTTGCATGGAGGAGATGGGCAACATCTAGTGAATCATGGGATTGTCTGGTTTGTTTGTCCAAGTTTCTTGCAAGTGTAAGTGCAGGTGATTTCATCATTAGCATGGCATTTCATTCTTCACACGCGGAGCCATGGGCTTAAAACAGGATCAAACACAGAATTAGAGCCCAACTAAAGGGTTTGTTGGTGGTAACCGGATCATGATGCCCCAGAAAAGTTAATCCCCGGTTAAGGGGGGAAATGGGCAAAAGGAAAATTAAGAACACGGGTTCTTTTTCCGGGATGACATTTGACCACAGTCACTAACTCCCCTAAAGCTTTTCTGGGTAGGGGTTTGTTTTCTCATCTTCCTTGAGCCCCTGGAAACAGGCGGTAATCATGACCAACTTCATGTCAGTTGGAGGAGGGAGCAAAAGTCCAACAAAGGAATTAAATGAGGGGGGGAAGAAGGGAAAAGCGATGAGGCCTAAAAATGTCACACATCAGAAAGGAAAATTGAAATGAAAGGCGATGAAAGATCCCAAGAGTCGGACGAGGTACCTTGCACTCCACCGCCCCACCTCCCCTACTATCTACTGACCTTGAATTCATCACGTCAAGGAGGACTAAATTCACAAGAGCAATACTTGGGTCTCGTCAGAAAAGGACTATAAACCCAGAACAGAAGGCCCAGGCACATTTTCCGATCGCAAAGCATGTGGAGACTCCTCCCCTGAAACGGGTAGGGTTCAGGACACCTTGACAAGACAATGTAATGAAAAGGGTTAACCCAGAACTCCAAAAACCCCCGACATGATCCCCTCTGCTGATGAAAAACAACCCCAACACGACACCTAAAACCCACACATCTGCTTTGAGCCTTTTGAGTCCGTGTGGATAATTTTGCAGAGAGCATTTAGTGTAGAGTAACAAATTGAGGTGGGTTGTCCAGTCAAAGGAACAGAAGAGATGTCCAAAGAAAAAATATTGCCTGAAACTGAAAGAATGCAGTCGGGGAGAAATTTATGGGGGAAGGCCAAAACGGGTCAGAAGAGTACCGAGTTGTCTTAGTCAAGCACGTTTCTGGCGAATTCCATTACCCTGTTTCGTAATTCCACCAACCCCCACCACAAGTTACAGAAGCACGATGACCTGGTGATCCTCCCCCTCCCAATCACATCATCACCAGCGGTAATAATTAACTGCTCCCCCGAACCCTTAACTATCACCGAAGCCCCCAAAAGATCAGGGGAGAAAACGACAGTAAACAGGGGAAGAGAGAGAGAAAAGAAACCCTGCAACCCCCAACCCCTCCCCAATTTGAACTTTTCCTATCGATGTCCTTTAATCTCTATCACGCGGCTCCCACCCCGAGGAAATCGATGAAACCCGGGCGATCGTTAACTCCTCCTCCACCTAGGCCTTGCCCGAAATGGGAAACTCTGTCCCGGTTGGTGGATACTGATTCGATGGCGGAGGCAGGGGACTTTCCCGATGGACCCGTGTTATTGTCCGATGAAAGCTTAACCTTTGTCTCCTTGTCGGATGCACCTATTTTTTTTTTTAAATTGCAATTTCCCAACGATAAGTTTTCAATTTTAATGCGGGTGATGCGAGGTCAGGAAGGGAGAAAGGAGTGCGTAGAACGCTCACCGGAGAACAGAGTTGGAGGCCTTGCCGATGATTGTGTTAGAGAGGGGTCGGTGCAGGTCGAGGCGGACCCACCCCTGTTGCTCGACATGGACGATGGGGAGTCGCTCCCGATCCTAACATTGTCGTTACGGGGAGTGAGGACGTCGGGAGGAGCCAATCTCCTCCCCCGGTAAACCGAGGACTGCTCCCTGTGCTTCCGTGCCATCGATACATGCCAGTGGTTCTTAACCGCATTGTCGGTCCTCCCCGGAAAGAGCCTCGCAATCACCGCCCACTTGTTCCCATATACTCGATGCGCAGACTGGAGACGCTCCTCTTCCTCCTCCGTGAAGGCCTTCTTGTTGATCCTCGGGTCCAGCTGGTTGAACCACCTTAGCCTGCAACTCTTCCCTGCAATAAACCACCCCCAAGAACACACCAGAACAACCCATCTTTAACCGGCTTTCAAATAAAAAGGCAAGCGAGTATCCGAGCAAAGAATGAAGGGCCTCGCTTACCGGATCTGCCATGGAGGTGCCTGGCGATCAAGTTCCAATTCTGAGGCCCGAATCTCGCGACGAGCTCCATCAGCCTGGCGTCCTCGGCGGGCCGCCAGTGCCCTCTGGAGCAGACATTACCACCAACCCGTTTGGCCTTCCCCGATTCAGCCGACACTTGCATCCCCCCAAACGACTCCTCCCCGAGATTCAAGTCAAGCCCCGGCTTGTGGGTTTGGCGAGGACCCATGTCGGCATTCACGGGAGGAAGGAACTCCACTGTCTTGTAAGCACAGTAACTTCCCATGTCGGACCTTCAAGAGAAGGAGAAGAAGAGATCATATATGGTTTGAGGAGATGGAAGAAAGGGCAGGGGAAAGATGAGAGTATATAACCGGGGGGTTGGTCTAACGGAAGAAATATATTATTTGATGGGTGTGATCGTTTGTGTAATAATATAATTTTATTAAATCAATGATTTTAGGAATTAGGGAAACAGTCAGCAGTGCCGGAACTAAATTACTTTAGTTGTAATAATGAAAATAACTGACTAAGATTAAAAAATAAAAATCACTTTTAATAATACACGCAAGTTTTCTGCGGCAAGGGATGTAATGAGATGGGGGGGGGGGACAGTACGTGTGACAGAATTAAATCACACGATTCTTGCATCCGTGCAACCTTTGTCCTCTTCTCCCTTCAACTGGGGACTTCTTCTTCATATAACCAAGTAGTCGTAGTAAGTTAGGTTCATTAATGTTAGGAGTAAGGTAACCATGCCCAATTGCACGATGTAATTAATATATTCATTTATTTTTATTTTTAGATTAACGTATTAATCCTTATAAACGCATTAAATATCTGATTATTAAATACCGTATTTAAAGTTTTAAAACAACCGACACTTTAGTGTTTTGAGTTATCCTTCTCGGAGATGTAATTATGGAAAAACAAAACTTGGGGAGTAAGACAATGGAGGGATTGCATGGGAAGGAGTGGGGGAGACGACACCCGCTCGTGCGTGTGTGGAGAGAGGAACGAACCTCGAACAACTCCTCTTTTGTCCTTTTGTTGTTTTTTCTATCCTCTTTCTCTTGGGTAAGTGTGTTTTTTTTAACCCACATTGTTTTTGGCTTTCCTTCGTCGAAAGGATCTTTTCCTGATGCTCTTTTTCCAATCTAGCGAGTCTTTTTATGGGCGAGAAAGCAAAAGAGGAAGAAAGAAAGCCAAGAATCTCGTTTCGTCTGATTTCGGGTTTATTTTTTTCACTTAGTTTTGAAAATTGTTCGTGCTTCGGTTTTGTTCTTTGGTTGGGGAACAGTGACGAGTGTTGAAAGAGTTCTGGAAACCGGGTTTACGTATTGAAAGTTTAAACATGAGTTGGGACGAAACTACAACGATCGAGCGGTTCGTGTCCGGCCACGGCAAAAACCAAATCACTACTAGACAATTTCTTTTTCAAAGAGAATATATTTACTTTCCGTCCTCTTTTATTTTTTCATTACTTTTTTTTTGTAAGTATATTTTCATTACTTTGTCGAAACACCATTTGTGTTTGGCGGGCATGATACTATCCAATAATCGTCCCCCTCTCCCTTTGTGTGTAACATAATTGAGTTTTGTGAACTATTATGAAGGCAACATCATGTAAGATTTCATAGTTCCCACGTTATGGAAAAATTAATTCCACGTTTACTAGTTATGTTGCAAGTTAGGCAGGAAAATTCTTTTGATAGTTTTAAACCCCCCCCCCCCCCCTTCAAGTCAAGTTAGACTTCCTTTTGTTTTTTTATTTATCAAATCGAATTTTAAAACATTATTTTTAAAATTATTTATTATATTTTATAATTTTTTTTTTGTCCCAACGTTAAAAAAAGTAACAAGCCCCGCATTTTATATCCTCCAAAAGTAGGAGGGAGAGCTTGACGGGAGGGAGGAGTTAGCGTTAGGGTATGGGTGTAAGCGGATTGCAGCGCTTCCCATGCAAACCCCTAAACTTGTAATAAAATATGTGGCACAAATTGTTTGACCCGGTTTCAAACATTTCAGACATTTTTTAGGGTTTCCTAAGACTTTTGCAGTCTCAGGTAAATTACCAGGAAATAACACCTCTCCTCCCATCCAACCCTACTCTGAACCCGTATTCAAAAGAAGAAGACGAAGAAAAGAGCTCTCTCTCACTATCTCTGAAACACATGCAAACGACAACTTGGTAGCGGCTAACGGTACGTGCACATAAGACTTACGTAATTTACTAATTAATACTAAAATTAGTAGTAAATTTTACTAAAAGTTAACCGTTACTACTCAAATCAACGTAAAAGTAGTAAAAAAAGTAGTAAATTTTACTACTTTTTGGTCTTCTTTTAATAAAGTCAACGAAAATGTAGTATAAAATGTCGTAAATTTTACTACTTCTGAACTGTTCACCGCAGTGCGATTTTACTACTTTTACGCTGACTTTATTAAAACCTCATTTTTAGTAAAGTCAACGGAGAAGAAGTAAAAAAAGTAGTAAAATTTACTACATTTTTTACTACATTTTCGTTGACTTTACTAAGAAAACCACACTTTTAGTAAAGTCAGGGAAGATGTAGTAAAAAAAAAGTAGTAAATTTTACTACTTTTTTTACTACTTCTCCGCTGACTTTACTAAATTTCTCCTTTTTAGTAAAGTCAGCGTAAAAGTAGTATAAAAAGTAGTAAAATTTACTACTTTTAACTGTACAAATTATGTCGATAAGTAGTAATTGTTTACTACTTTCGTTGTGATTTTTAGTAAAATTGTGTTTGAGTTGGTAAAATTGATAGTAAATAGGTAGGGTTTGTCGTAAATGTTTACTAGTTTAAGCATGTTTTTACTAAAATAAGTAGTAAACTGTTACTATTTTGTAGGAGTTGACTAAGAAATTTTACTACTTTGAACAGTGTTTCCGAACCTAATTTTTCTAAATTTTGATGTGAAATGACTATTTTACCCCGATTACTAGTATTATTACTACTTTACTGAATGCTTCCTCCATTTCGTTCGAACACTTTGTCCTTCCCGCCGATCGTCTTCGTTTCCTCTCCGAACCCATTCCGTCCGTTTGGTTTGCCGTTGCAGTGGAAGTCGAGGCGGGTCTCCTGGTTTGGACGACAAGGACATCAGGTGGTCGTCCTCTCCCTTTCTCGACCATTTTCTTCTGCCATTATGGTTTAGGGTCGGAATGGGTAGGACATCAGGTGGTCGTCCGACGCGGTAAGTTGGGTTTTTTTCTGCATTGTGGTTTCGTTATTGGTTTAGTTGAGTCGGTCGAGTTTTATAGTGAGGGTGTGTAGTCGTTTAAGGTTTCGTGACAGATTTGGGTTTCGGTTTGATAGTGGTTCGAGTGGGACTGGGTGATGGAGTGGGTGTTCGGTTTCGTGGTTTCGTGGGTGATTTGGTGTGACTGGGTGATGTACTGGGTGATGGACTGGGTGATGGAGTGGGTTTCGTGGGTGATTTGGGGTTCGGTTTGAATTCTGTTTGGTTTGAGTGGGGTGTAATGTGAAGTTGATTCGGTTTGATATGGTTTCCGTTGATTCGGTTTGTGATCTTTAGTTGATTTCCTATTTAGTTATTTCTTCGAAAGTGCAGATATGGAAGAAGAATTTGCAGAATTGCCAGGAGAAAATTCACCCGAGGCATTCGGTGATCACCCTCCAGAAGCTCCTAACGAAGGCAACACACCTGCTTCTGCTTCTTCTAAAAAGGAGAAGGCGAAGTGGCTGCGTAAAGACAAGGTAAATGTTGAACCATCATTGTTGTGAGTCATTATGATTCTAGTATTGAGGTAGTCTTCGTGTGTTTACTCAGGAGTACCTTTATACAAGGTGTAGTCCGCGGAAGTTGTTTTCTGTCCTGAATACATTTAATGATGCGAAGCGGGCAGCCCTTTCTGACTTAGGATTTCATGGGCTATTGCATTTGGCAAGTAGGCAAGTTCATCACAAGGCGTTGAAGTGTTGTCTTAAGTTGTTCGACCCCGTTAAGAGGGTAATGGTAATTGACGGTGTGGAACACCGAATGCAGTCTGCTGATGTTGAGGCCCTGATTGGCTTACCTGCTACGAAAGTCGGTGTCCCATTTAGTGGTCACATGGAGACCGTTCGGGATGAACTTAAACTTCACCTGAAGAGAGGGAAGATATCTCTGAAGTCCGTTGAAAGTACAATGATGGGAAGAGATTTTCCCGATGACCTTTGGAAGGCGGAGGTCGTACTTTTCATACTAGGATACTATCTGTGCCCGACAACTGCCTTCGATATTGACAAGGAGTACCTACTAGCCACACGGGATGTCGCGGCAATTTGTAAGTTTGACTGGGCCACTCACGTGCTTGATAATCTTTGTAGTCAAGTGAGGGCATTCAAAGGTCATCAGGGAAAGTATATAGGAGGTTGCGTTCATCTACTGCTGGTGAGAACTTATAGTGAAGTGTTTGTTTAGCTTATTTATTGAGTATAGAGTGAAGTGTTTACTCTATACAAAACATTGTTAATGTTTGGTTCTATTATTACATCCAGTTGTTTTCTGCTTGCAAAAAGTCTGTTGAGGACATCAGCTCAAGAAACACCAGTAGGACAATGCCTCGGTGTCAAGATTGGGATGATGAGCGGCTGAAAGCCATTTTCATAGTTGCCTATGCTGAAGTTGTCGATCTTGTAAGTTTTGTCCACCTTGTAATGCACGTACTTGTGTATTTATTACTATACGATGAGAAATTGTGTCAAAATGTAATTAACAGGAAGAAGGTGATGTCGAAACTAATCCAGAGGAAGAAGTTGATCCTGCGAGCGATTCTGGCAAGATGGCAATTGTTATGCGTCGTCTGAAGGTAAGCTTAGTTCTGTGTTTGTTTATAATTTGGATTTGAAGTTTAATTTTAACATTGGCGTTGTATGTTTGACTTCATTACCAGACCGTGGAACTTTCTGTTATGAGACTCCATGCCAGTAATGAGCACATCATCCGGAAATTGAATTACATTCTCGCTGAAGTTAGAAGAGAAAGAGGGCGAGCAGGCGAACCTGTGAATCAAAAGACCACAGCTGGACATGATGGAGGGCAGGAAGAAGAGCCTGAAGGAGTCGCACCACCAAATGCTGATGACAATGTCGAGCAGGTACAATCTCCACATACTCACCCACGTGAACGGGACACGGCCTTCAATGTACCTGAAGTTGAGGTTGGGTCAACTATGATTTCGGAGAGAAGCTTGGTGCCGGTCCATCCTCCTCAGATGCAAGATAAATTGCCCGAAGGTTCAGACGATTATTCCGACCCTCGTGCGTTACAACTTGCTCGAGGTCTCAATAAACTATGCGCATTCTTTGGTACTTCGGAGGCTGTTAATGAGAAAGTTGACACTCTATCTGACCTCGGCTTGACACCATCTGAGGAAGGTGTGAAGTATTTCCTGTTTGGGAATAAAGGAAAGGAAAAGATGGTTGATGAAGATGTTAACACAGGGGTAGATGTTCCCACATATAAGGAAGATGTTAAGACAGCAAAAGCATCTCAGCCAGAAGAGGAAGATGTTCCCATATATAAGGAAGATGTTAAGACAGGGGATCCCATAGATGCTGATCCGGAAGTTGTTCAAGACATGGAAGAGGTGAAGAGGATTGGCGAGGAGGCTGAAGTTCATTTGAAGGTGAAGTATCATTACATTGCATTGTGTAAATGGCTGCAACAGTGAATGCAAATTGAATTACATTATCGTACTCACGACAGGAAAGTGGATCATCGACCACAGCTGTCCTCTTCAGAAAGACCACACGACGTACGGCTGAGCGGAAACCGTCGGCGTTCAAGAGCTCCCCGTTTGTCCCCCCAAAGCCGGTTACAAGGGCCAGGAAGCGTGCTAGGACAGCTATCCCTGAGGTATAACAACTTGCCAGCATGGAATCATATCATGAAGCAGCATTGAAGAAAGACGGGATTACAGTGTTAATCCATGGTTGTAATTTTTTATTCTTAGGCTCTACAAAAATTCTTCCCAGTGGATTTGCCAGTAAGTGTGCTGAAAAACTTTACAACGGCTCAATGGAATATCATTGAGTATGCTTGGAATGAGGACCACGATCATAGGTTTGTGTCACTGTCCTCGGTCTTTATGTATTGGGATATTATTTTACTTTGTTCAAATGGCTACACTGGTTTATATGATGCAACGAATGTCTATGTATGACGGATTCCGCTCACCTTAATAGGCAGGCCATGCTTTCTCTTTTACCAAACAGATGGATATGTAATGATGTAAGATTGCATAATATATTAGTTGCTTTCATTATTGACACGTAAGCCTGACTTGTATATGAGTAACATTTATATGATGCAGGTTATAGATTTCCATGCCATTATGCTACAGAGTAGAGTGGATCCTGAAAAGAAAAGGATTTGGTACCTTCCCACTTGGTTAGGGGTAAGTGATTACAAAGGTTTATCCATGGTACATGTGATGTACAGGATGCTAACCGAGAACGCGATCACAGAATCTTGCAGCCTATTAGTATAGTGCAGCGAAAATGCCCGTCATAAGCAAAGGAAATGCCGCTTCCTTGTATGCGCACTTCAAGAATCACATTGGCAAAAACCATGAAGTGCAATTGGTAAGCATCCCCACAATTTACTACATCTGCATATGAAAAGGTAGTAATATGTTCTAACTATTTACATGGATGTCTTGTAATGTCTTTACTGGACTTTTGATATTCTTCTATGTAGATATTTATTCCGGTTTGCCTAGCTGAATCACATTGGGCGTTACAGATAATTTCATTCAGGACACAGGAAGTCATCATTATGGACACAATCCATAACAAATTGTCCAACATCGGAGGAAGAGGTGACCTTCATCATCGTGTGTTAAAGCTGTTGAGTGTCGTGTTGGATGAGAATAAGGTAAAATCTAAGGTTAAAGGGTATCAAGTACCAGACATTTGCAACTGGAAAATAACTTATCCAACGAACGTGCCAGACCAAATGGCTGCCGGAAATGAGTACGTCCCTCAACTTCACCTATATCTTGTTGAACTTATTCAATGCCGGCAATTGGTAAACATCCTATGAATTTTTATTGTATAGAAACGACTGTGGAATATATGTCATGAAATTCATGACATTGGCTGAACCCCCGGAAGGTGCTGACGAAGTGGTATGGCCATTTTTTTTCCATGCAATACTGTCAAAGCCGTTCTCAATTCACGGAGTAGCCATTGCCCCGTTACGAACCTGTTGCTGACAGCCATTCATCATTGTGAATTAGGTTGTTGGAGTTGCTGATAGGTTGAGGCTGGTTGTAAGCATGATAAAATGGCCTGGGAATGACGTCAGGAAAAGAATTCAGCAGAAAGTTAAGGATGATGTCAACAAAAAGATCAAACCCCCGGAGAGCAGTGCTGCACCAACATGGATTCCTGCAATTGTTTAGCAACTTCGGTGTCCATAATGCATTTCCTGACCAGGTGACACAATTTTTGCGTGGTGTGCAGCCATAACATCTTCCCCAGATGTTGCACAACGTTTTGCTGGACTGTTGTGGTTCCTTTTTGGCAGACTCTGGAAGGTCATGTACTGTAATAGAACCCAATAGCAGATAGGGGATAATGCAACACGGAATGTACAGGCGGATGTATAGTCCAGTTTCTGCCGAAATGCTGACGAAAATTTATAATTAAGTGTACATATTTTGCTCTCTATACACTGAGTTATCTTCATAGCAGACATTACCTTCTGAATCAGAAGAAGAATCAGTACATACGTTACCTTCATTGTCCGCATTGATCCGACGAGATGGCTGTCGTTGAGATGGGCCTATACCAAAATCTTCCTTGCTTCCATGAATGACGAACTCGCGACGAATCTCGTCAGTAAAATTAAACGCGACTCGATCATGGAACTTTCTTCCACCTTCATCTTCGACAGTACTCTTCTCCAACTCCAACGTCAATGATTGAATCCTTTTCTGGAGCTTCCGAGATGCGTTGTCAGATCGGGATGCCAAAAAACACATACGTCTGCATGCGGCCATTAGAATACCCTGCCGTAGATCAGCTCGATCAACCCCGTATTCACGATTAGAGAGACATTCATAAGTATTACTCTTTGCTGCTTTTGTCCACCTTTTGTTTACCAGATGCTTTGATATTGACAAGAAACCTTCAACTTTGGCTACATAGAATAGGTGGGCACATGGAAAACCAAATGTCTCAAAATGTAAGCAGCTGCAGCTGAATTGGACAAGTGCCTTGGCTGATGACACTTGTATGCACCCATGTTCACCGTCATAACACGAAAGAGTGTATATCCTCGCAATATTCCCATCAACTCTCTGTTCCACGTAAAATCGCGACTCCTTCATGATTTCGGACTGAACTTTACGAAAAGAACTCATGGTGTACAGTCGACTAGCATCCTCCTCAAGTCTGCGCAACATCGTAATTGGCCTTATCTCCTTATGCAATGACTTAAAATCCTCATCGTACTCCTTGTGACGTAGATCAGCTACAACACGCTCCAAATTATGTACGAAATCATGCAGTCTATGTTTGCTGTTTACATATCACTTCATATATCTGTGCATTCGTTCGCAGCGTTGAGTACTTCTAAGCTCTGCCCAAAAATGACCCTGAAGATATGTCTGCCACCACATATGCCGGCATGCATATATCTGTTGTAGCCATCTAACAGATATGGAGCCTGTATGGGTCATTAAAGCATACCACTCCTGTTCGACTTCTTCACTTGGTCTACTGTTATACATGAATGACGAAATACGAGCTCGTAAGGTAGGATCCTGTACACGACAGTTTATGTTCCGACTAAAATGCCAAAGACATAACCTATGCCTTAACATTGGCCATACTTCTCTCACAGATGCAATCATCGCTTTGTCGGCGTCTGTGACCACGCTAAGCAGATGTTTGCTGCCCATGATCTGTGTATGAGTCCGCATGAGCCAAGTGTAGTCAGCAATAGTTTCATTACTCATCAACACAGACCCAAAGACAGTAGTTCGATGATGATGATTGACACTGACGATAATCACCATTTGCATTCCATACTTGTTTGTCTTGAATGTGGAATCTAGTGCTACGACATCGCTGAATGCCTCATAATCAGTGATTGAGGTACTGTCTGCCCAATATATGCGACTCACTTCATTATTTTCCATAAATGTTTCAAAGGCCATACCAGTGTCACTATTCCTCCTAGACAGGAGATATGCAACGACGGAATCACAACGACTAACGACCCCGGCAGACTCTTCCTTAAGCTTCCGATTATTCAGGTCCTTTATTAGGAAACCGGCACGTGAGTGTCCTCCAGATGCGTGTACAACTAGTCGCATAATATCACACTGTCTAAATCCAACGTCAAGCATTCGACAGATAAAAGTGATATCTTCGTCCGAAATTTGTCGCCTTTCTCGCATGAAATAGGACAAACCTTCACTCACCATCTCATGATTGTGTTCCAACTGTACTGCAACGAAGTTCCATTGTCCATTAACCTCCACTCTCGCTTTGAAGAAACAGTTGCAACCTCTCTTCACAGATGCTCTAACCCGACTTCTGGCCGTCAACACAGTTGGATCAGAACACTCGCCTTCCCTTGAACAAACCCACTTTCTCATGACACAATCACCGTTTCTTATTTTTTGCCGATCTCTTCTCCTAACTAAAAACCCATGAACACTCGCATACATTTTAATGAACTCTTCAACTTCTTCGGCAGTGGTAAATGACATATTCAAAATATGTTCTTCATTCATATCAGTGACTATATTGAAGAAGCGCTGAACATCCCGGTCACCTACATTGACATTAAGCAAAACACTATGCTCTCAATATATTTGGAAAATGGTGTTGGTAAACACTTATTTCGACTTCTTGTCGAACCATAACATCAACGCTACTATTTGTTTTCTCCATTTCCAACTTCTGTCCAGCTTACCAACATCACAAATATGATTCTACATCTTACAAATGTGACCCAAATTAGCAACAATAAGGGAGGAAGCATGTCTTCACCAAATCTGGGCCGATCTTCATTCAGTACACTTTCCATTTCTTAAGGCCACCGACGGGGAAAGCCTGGACTCCACCTGCAGAATGACAGGAAGAAGGTGAAGGACCAGCTGCAGCAAACGAATATCAGCCCTTCACTCGACCTGCACCTGCACCCGAATAAGATCAAACTGACACTCCTCACACTCCTCACAATCCACCTGCAGTCGAAAAGGAGGGAGGATGTCCACCTGCAGCCGAAGATCTTGGACACTCCACCTGCAGCCGAAGATCTTGCAGGAAGTCTGCCTCCAGGAGCAACGAATCGTCCACCAGGTGGTCCGGCAGCTCGTCCTGCTGCAACAACTCCTACTCCAACTACAGACGCTATGATGCAGCCAGCTCTAAATGGGTAGCTTTGGGTCAAACTTAGTCAAGATTACAAAACTACACTGCATTATTACTAATAAAGTTAGTAAAAAAGTTAAGACGGGGTAATATTTACGAACACATTTACTAATATTTTCAGTAAAGTAGTAATAATACTAGTAACCGGGGTAAAATAGTCATTTCACATCAAAATTTAGAAAAATTAGGTTCGGAGTTAGGTTCGGAAACACTGTTCAAAGTAGTAAAATTTCTTAGTCAACTCCTACAAAATAGTAACAGTTTACTACTTATTTTAGTAAAAACATGCTTAAAGTAGTAAACATTTACGACAAACCCTACCTATTTACTACCAATTTTACCAACTCAAACACAATTTTACTAAAAATCACAACGAAAGTAGTAAACAATTACTACTTATCGACATAATTTGTACAGTTAAAAGTAGTAAATTTTACTACTTTTTATACTACTTTTACGCTGACTTTACTAAAAAGGAGAAATTTAGTAAAGTCAACGGAGAAGTAGTAAAAAAAGTAGTAAAATTTACTACTTTTTTTACTACATCTTCGCTGACTTTACTAAAAGTGTGGTTTTCTTAGTAAAGTCAACGAAAATGTAGTAAATTTTACTACTTTTTTTACTACTTCTCCGTTGACTTTACTAAAAATGAGGTTTTAGTAAAGTCAGCGTAAAAGTAGTAAAATTGCACTGCGGTGAACAGTTCAGAAATAGTAAAATTTACGACATTTTATACTACATTTTCGTTGACTTTACTAAAAGAATACCAAAAAGTAGTAAAATTTACTACTTTTTTTACTACTTTTACGTTGACTTGAGTAGTAACGGTCAACTTTTAGTAAAATTTACTACTAATTTTAGTATTAATTAGTAAACTACGTAAGTCTCACGTGCACGTATCGTTATCCGCTTCCCGACAATTTCTCAGTTCCATGCACGTTGGTTGAAAGCCTTCCTAGACTTTTATCACGTCCCAAACGTCAACGACTGGCTTTTGTTATTGACTAAAAAACACAAAGTGCAAACGACGACCACGATTACTCTCCGACATTATCTGTTTAAAGGGACAAATCCAAGCCCTTCTTAAAAAAGAGTTATAAATTAAAATAAAATACTCTTTTTACCGTCGGGTAGGGCCATGATAAAAACTTTAAGTTATTAAATGAAATATAATTTAATAATAACACGCTGTCCATCTCCCCGTTCTAACGACGGTTTTAAAAGATTTAAGGATGAAGAAACAGAGTTACCACATCGCACGTGGGCAAAGGGGGAAGGTGAGTTCTGGTTTTCCGTGTAATGTAACAGTAACGAAACTCTTCCTCCTCCTCTCCCTTTTATTTATTCTCCTTATTGCGAAAGCACCACCAACAGCTTGCTTTTTTCCTAGTTTTGGGTTTCGTCATTATCATCGGTAACGCATCATCAGACAAAGGCGATCTCTCCCCCTTCCTCCCCACCCCCACCCTTTTCCCTTTTTGGCACCACTCTTTCTCTTTACTTCATCAATTAATGCCTCTTTATTATTATTCTTATTTCCTTCGTTTCTCTTAAACAATAACACTTCTTGAAAAAACACTATATATATATAAAACTTGTTTTATGATCCCTTGATGCACTCCGGCAATTTTATAAAAGCGTACGGACAAGGGAGCACGTGCGGGCGGGTCTTTTGCACGTGGGGTGGTTCATGAAAACCCCCCCCCCCCCCAATGAACTGCAGAGTCGAAGAGAAGAGATCCGTTTGGTCTTTAAAAAAAAAAAATTTAATTGTTTACATCATCACAACATGTGCGTGCTTTTTTTATTATTATTTTGACTAGATAATTAACTTTAAATTGGGGGAGAATTTATTTTTTGGGTTGTCTAGTACGAATGTTGTTCTTTAATAACGAAACGAAAGCCTCCCTTTTCTTTCCTGCCTTTATAATCTCAAACTGGCCGCCCTCTCCGGCTTTTCTTTATTCTTCACCCCTTTTGACTAAAAAGCAACTCATCCACCCAGGAAAGAAGGTTAGGAATAGGAAGGAGAAAAAGGGCACTCCTCTTGGCTAAATTTGAACCGCTTTTTCCTCCCTAATCTTGAAAAGGGGGTCAAAAAAGAATAATAAAAGAAAGGTTGGGGGGAGGTTAAAATATTTAACATGACGATATCACATCGCTATGACTCGAACAGAAGTTTTGGAGCCATCCATGCATGACGACGAATATATTGTTTTTCCTTTTCTAATCGGGTAGAGATGGAGGAGGGAAGAATCTTGTCGTATTATCAGCATGCGTTTATTTTCTCTGTTGAGGTTTTGGTTAGAATATGAGCGAGCTAGTGAAGAAACCTCGAATACATGGCTAAAAGATTAGTTCAACGGTCCGTTTAATTATGTATGTGATGAAAACTAACGATTACTAGGTTCCTGAGTGAACAAGACGTGGCCAGCTGTGGGTGCGAGGCCGGTGCCGCCGCTGGTTTCCGCGAAGATCACCCCCAACCAAACCCGATGATGCCCCCAGGTAGTTGGGATTAGGAATTTTCTGGTGACGAATCTGTGTATCAAAACCAAATCAGAAGGTCCTCTCGCGTGCGAGGAAACAAATAGACACGACAACATCATCAAGTTTGAACTGAATGTACCTTCGCCCCATGGTCGTCAGCTCGAACCCCGGGAGTTCGTTCGGCTTACCGCAAAAACTTTGCCGTGGTCCTCGACAGACGTGGGGCTCTTCTAGGGGCATCGTGAATTTCATTTTACGGGTAGGAAATTACTGGTTCCTGTAATATACTTAGTTTGTTTCATTTGAAAAAGCTTGTTCGTGTCGTGACTAATTTCAAACGATTCGGATTAGTAAATTACGGGCTCAACTTGATCAATAAAGTTAGTCATCACTAACTCGTGATAAATTATGGTCGTATCGATAGATTAGTAAGTTCTGCTTTTTCTTTTCAAAGTTAGTTAATCAGGCGAGATTTTTCCTTCATTTAGGCTCGCGAAGACTCGAGGCTAAAGTTAATGCATAGTGACCGAATTGATAGAAGATTGAGCTAATAATTTTTCCTTAGTTTTTTAAAAAATGTTTTTGAAAATTTTATTTAACCAACGTAGTTCTCGCTTACCTTGGCATATAAGTTTACGTGCCACGATGAGCAGCACAGAGGGGAATAAGAATAAATATTACCTGCTCCCACTCCTTTTATTGACTTTGAAACCTACCAATAGATTGTATCCTAAGAATTCCACCCAAACCCACTCCCGAAATTTTACCATAGTTTAATTCCTTCTCGGGCTACGAGTTAAGTGTCTGATTTTTTTTATAGAATCTATGTTTAATATAATTAATTACTCTAATGCCCGATTAAATAAGAAGAATCACGATAATAAAATAAAAGACTTAACTAAGCTCTGATACCCTGTTAGAATATCGGATCAGCTCACATACAAAGTTCAACATACAAGTTTAGTGAAATTCTACTTTAAAACCAATTAATTACGAAGAGAATAGCCCGTTATACTATATATACTAAACCGAACTCATTTATCTGTCCAATATGGAACTGAGTTCGCTGTATATCAAACCCTTTTTTAACTTTCATTTGATTTTGTGTTTCTGACAACGCTGGGAGGGAGAGAAATGTTTCAAACTCCCAAACCCCCTTGTCGGCTGAATTATTCCCTAAAAATGTTAAAAAAAGTAATAATTTATTTTCTTTAAAAAAAACAAATGATAAATAATGAGCAAAATAAAGACATTAACCCTACTAAAGCAAGCCATTCGGACAAAAATGAGAATCCTACGCGCAACAACATAGCGAAGACAGTTCTTAACTGCCAAAGCCGTAATGCCTTAGCCCAAAACTCAGCACTGACCACTCTCGACTACACCTGTACCAATGGTTATCATGACTAATTAATTAAATATGACTTTGGGGGTGGCTAACGAAAAGCTTTTTATTAATGTTATCAAAAGCCCTAATAGAACCAAAACTGTCTGTCAAACCGTTTATATTTTAATAATGGCAACCTACGCAACAGCAAGCGAAGTATGCGATTGTTCGTGTATTAGTGAAAATTATATAAAGTACGACGGGCGACGGTCTTTGTTTTATATCATTCTCTTTTTTTCTTTTTTTTTTTATTTAAATGCGCCTCGGGGGCGGCGGCAAAGAGACAACTAGGCGCCGATTTCTTTGAATAACATAAATTGGCACGTGAGTTTGCGATGCGTAGTCGGCGACAACAAAAGTAGCGACATCTTCTTTTTCAAGTCCAAAAGGTGGCGAGTGATTGTAACTTTGAGTAGGGGAGGGAGGAATTTCATTTTTAAAAAGGGGTCTCTGCTTATGTTTCTTGTTGTCACGATCGTGTATCTACGGACCGACCGACCGATCCCTTTTTCCAAAATTTGTTCGACTTTGGACGTCGTAATAATTGTGACGGATGGAAAACGGACAAAGAGAAAATATATGGAAAAATAATGGAGGGGACGCGTGTTATTTAGACGGGTGGGTCCAGATGATTATATGGGCTCACTCTGCCCAAACCCTAGGTTGGCCCATCTATTTCTACCAAGGGCCCAACTAAGTCCGGCGTCGTTTTACCCACCCGAATATTATTACACAGAAAATCTAAACCATAACCACATGTAGGGTTGAAAATGGAAGCGGCTAAAATCCCACCCGAATATTACACAAAGAAAATCTAAACCATAACCACACGTAGGGTTGAAAATGGAAGCGGCTAAAATCCCAACCATCGCGGAGATTTAGTTGTTTTTTTGCATTTTACGAAGTATTTTCGTACATTTTTATGAAACAGTAACTCCCTCCTTTTCTTACAAAAGATTTTCGTAATGAATCTTGAGACTTCGTAAAAATATGCTAAATTTTCTAAATTTTGAAATAAACTTTGTAGAAATTTACAAACTCAAACCGTAACAATTTCATAAAATATGAATTTTATTAATTTTACGGAAACATTTTCGTAATGGGTTCATAAAAATATACGGGCTTTTCAAAAATTTATAATGGGCTTCTTAAAAATATACAAACTAAAATAATTATATTTTCGTAAATTACAAAAAGATATTAGTTAATAAACAGTGATTGGGTTCATTTACAAAATTTTTTTTGTAAAAATGTACAAAATATTTTCTTAAATTTTCGAAATTTTCGAATCGGACTCCAAAGCAGAGAAATTATGAAAATCTGAAAATTTATGAAAAATTTTCGTACATTTTTAGGAAATTTTTTCATAAATTACTATATATTTACGAACCGCTGGCTCTATTTATTAACCGTTCATAAGGAACAATAACTCCCTCCATTTTTTTACGAAAGATTTTCGTAATGAGCCTAGAGGCTTCTAAAAACTTCATAAAAATATACGGGCTTTTCCGAAATTTTGAAATGGGTTCGTAAAAATCTACAAGCGTTGATAGTAATAATTTTGTAACGAAAATTTTTCGTAAAACTAAAAAATTTTATATTTTACGAAATTATAATGTTTGCATTTGTACCATTTTACAAAGCCTATTTCAAAATTTCGTAAAAGCCCGTATATTTTTACAAAGCCTCTAGGCCTATTACGAAAATTTTTCGTAAAAGAATAGGAGGGAGTTACTATTTCGTAAAAATGTATGAAAAAAATTTCGTAAAATGAAAAAATCGACTTAATCTCTCATGAATGTGATTGTAGCCTCTTTCGTTGAAAATGGACTGAGACCATAACGAACACTCCTCAAACTCAAACCCGGCCCAATAATATAAATACAGAACTCGATCGAGCCATAAAAAAGTCGAATTCGAATTCGGTTTGATTAATTAAAGAGAGTTCGAGCTCAGCTCGAAAGCCTCGAATATATATCGAGATAAACTCCGTTCGAAAATAAATATACCTTCAATTCAGCTCGATAAATTCGAACTTGATTTGACAATATCGAAAGCAGAGAACATTATCGACTCAAAAATAAACATAGCTTGAAACCCAAAAGATGGTCAATGACATGACCATCAATATTTATTTTTATTAATTAGATATTATTATTAATTATGTCGAATTTGAATCAAAGTAGCACGCCCGCGAGTGGCTCGTCCGTTTTCACGCCTAAACCACATGCGTTGCGCGGCAGCTACCGCCCCGTACCCATATAACATGTAGTAACAACTTTGTAAATACATTTCAAAGTTTATTATTCTATACATATTAACAAAATGTTTGGCATGTTAATAAAAAAAAAAAACTCATTCGCCTCGTAATACTTACATGAATGAATATGGATACAATACAAGTAGGAATTGCCCACAGGAATCCACCGGCCGACCCCAGTATTTTCTGAATCCACTTTCCTTTGGTTGGGTTTCTGTTCCCAACGTAAATAACTTACCTCCAACTATGGCCCTTGCTACTTGTAATAAAATAATAATTTTCCTTGCTATCAGCTCCCATTGGTGATTGGGGAAGGGTTGGTGGGATTAGGGGGTTCCAAGGTTGTCCTCGTCTTGTCCTTGTTTGGTGGTGGGGGGTGGGAGTTTCAATTCCCAGCATCCTCGGGGTTCACTTCCTCACCTAATCAGCTTTCTTCCTTCATCTCGCCGTGATATCCAACAGCTCCCCCGTACCTAGCATCAGCGAGGTTATCTAATCGACTGGGCCTCTCTCTGGGTCTGCTTTTGGGGAGTGGGGGTGGGGGGTTTGAGATGGAGTTATTGGAGTCCCAGGATTTCCAGATTCTCGCGGGAGTCGTGATTGCCCTCCTTGCACTGGCAGCTGCCCTCGCCTTCCTCAAGTCCTTCAACAAGTCCAAAGGTCCATTTTTTCTTTCATGCAATAAACTTCAGTGATGGGATCGAGTGTTTTTCGAAGGATGCTCTCGTATACGATTCTTTGCGGATTCCCGGTTGATGTCGTCATTGTTGGGCCGTTCTCTTGCTTGATTTTGTTTTCTTCCCAGTTGCTGTTGTGTGGTTGGCATTAGAAGAACCTGGATGCCGCGGCGTTGCATGGCGCAGGGACTGAGATTGTGGGTGTTTTGGGGGAATTTTGTTATATTTAGTTTGAGGACCGAATGTTGGGCTTGTTGGGTTTGGTCTGATGTTGTGGAGTCTCGACAATGCATGAGTTTGATGATTACCCATGCTTCTCTGTGCTAATGCAGGATGCTTGGATCCAGAAAACTTCAGGAACTTTAAGCTAGTCAAGCGCACCCAGCTAAGCCACAATGTGGCAAAGTTCACGTTTGAGCTACCTACTCCGGCTTCAGTGCTGGGCCTTCCAATTGGACAACACATAAGTTGCAAGTTAGTAACCTTTTCGTCTCCCCTGTTTGCTACCAATCATACGAGGTGTCAGACTGGCATCCTCATCGTCTTTGCTCAGAACGTATATGCTAAACTACTAGTGTGGCACCAATTTCATGTGAGACGAATGGATGATTGGCACATGTGTCCTGGTAGAAATTATTGTCGTGTCCATTTTTCGATGAATTGTTCGTGAAGTCCTTTCCCCAGGCTATTATCTTTTCAAGGTGTCAACTAGTAATATCCACGTTGGCATTTGAGATAGTTCACCATAAGTCTGCTTCCTGAGCCAGCATCTCATCTTGACAGGGGTAAGGATGCCCAAGGGGAAGAGGTCATAAAGCCATACACCCCAACCACATTAGACTCAGATATTGGCTACTTTGAGCTTGTTATAAAGGTGCCTTTTTTTCTAGATAATTTTATGTAGTTGTAGGTTATCTATTTTTTTATCACCATTCTAAGCCTAACATCAGATTGTCATTGTCCTTATGTAGATGTATCCCCAAGGAAGGATGTCTCACCATTTCCGTGAATTGCGTGTGGGTGACTACCTCGCTGTAAAGGGCCCAAAGGTACTCTATTGCCTGAGAAAAAGTTGCTCTTTTCCATTTGTAATGGGAATCTCGTTTTGAATCTGCAATATTTTAGTTGTTTGCCTGTGCATTTTGATTTTGTGTGTTATATAGGTCATCGAGAAACCTACTGCATTCACGCGAATCTTGACCTGAAATGTGCAGTTTTCTTGCTCGATATTAAGTACCACTTTACTATATGTCGCTATATTTTCCAGTTTAGTTATTAATCGTTCCTAGTGGTCAGTGAAAATCATCATTATACATGCAAGTTTCTTCTCTGATCTTATTTTATTCATACATGTTAATCAACATAACAATAAGTAATTCTCCTTCAGTATCTTCTAGTTTTCCAGTAGCTTGAAAATGGCTGGCAGTACTTAGTGTTACGATCTAATGCATTCTGTCATTTTTGTCTTCTCCATTACCCCATCTTTCATTTGCAGGGCCGTTTTAGGTACCAACCAGGCCAAGTTAGAGCTTTCGGAATGCTTGCTGGTGGCTCTGGCATCACACCAATGTTCCAGGTGATCTTTCTTTATTGTAGTACTGTTATGGAGCTGCCAAATTTGGAGCCATTCCATTATAACATTTTAGCTCATTATTCTCTATAATCCCAGGTTGCCCGGGCAATATTGGAGAATCCAAAAGACAAAACGAATGTCCACCTCATTTATGCCAATGTCACGCAGGAAGATATTCTTTTGAAGGTAAGACAATCTATTTCTGTTCTATTTTCAATGTTTGTGATATTGTAGGACTAGAAAGTATGAAAAATTTGAAGTAATCCTTCTTCGTAATTGGTTGGTTGTACCTAATAATACTATGCGGCAGGAAGAATTGGAGGACTTGGCAGCTTGTTATCCTGATCGTTTCAAAGTTTACTATGTTTTGAATCAGGTTAGCTGACAATGTTTTGCCAACTTTTGCCTATATTTTGGCTACGGTATTTTTCAAGTGATGAAGCTTTTTATCGTTCTAACTTGAAGTGGTTTCTTGTGCTAAGCCTCCTGAGGTTTGGAATGGTGGTGTCGGATTTGTGTCAAAGGACATGATCCAGACTCACTGCCCAGCCCCTGGACCAGGAATCCAGGTATGCATTGAAATGTCCTTCAAATCAGAAAGATTACTGTCAAATATCGGTTCTGTTGGATTAATTACAAGTTTTTTGGAATGACCTGCCTCCAGATCCTGAGGTGTGGTCCTCCTCCGATGAACAAGGCCATGGCAGCTCATCTCGAATCCCTTGGATACATGCCCGAAATGCAGTTCCAGTTCTGATTAACTCAATATGAGATTTTCCCTTTTCATCTTCTTCCTTCAGATTGGCTTGCCTTGGTGTAGTTTAAATTACAACTTTCAAAATTTCGCATCTGATCAAGTATTGTCAACTCTATACATGATCCTGCTCATACTCGGTTTACTTGGTTCATTCTGTGATTTTAATAAAGATTCTTTTTTGAACTACCTCGTTGTTACTATAATTGGGATATCCATCCTTTGAGTATCGAATGCCGATATCGTAAAAGTTTCTTCTCGGATTGCCATAGATGGATGTAAAGCTTTCCTGAGCATCGGAGCCGTAGAGAGTTAACGTGGATCAATCGCAGCCAGTTTGATTGACACAGGCACTGAGGTTAGAGGTTCTGTAAGAAGGGATTATCAAAGGGACGGACTAAGGATGTACCTGGTTCCCATTTCACCGGTGGGGCCGTTTAGGCTAACGCTAAGTAAATCCACTCCGAGAACAGCCCCCCCATCAAAACTCCTTCATTTTCTGCATAGCCTTTACTTTGAACCTCCTCCGGGTGTCCTGCAATGAGATCTGGGGCCCAATTCTACCACGCACGAACTCGACATGAGGTTCAGAAAAAGCTGATGGAACATTCTCAAGGACACACTTCCACCACCTCTCCTCCATTCCATCCCTTCTGAAAAATAAATTAATTAATTAAAAAAAAAAGAAAGAGTTAGAGAAAAGGTGGGAGAAGACAGAATGCCAGGAGGAGACCGCTTCTCACGTTTAACCTACCTATTCCCTCGCTTCTTTCACCTTCCCCATCCCCATTCCATGCCTGCCAACCTTCCGGCCTGACCCAGACAACCGCCACTATTAACCTTTCTTTACCTGTACGCCGAGCCGACCGTCGCTTTTTCACCAACCCCAAGTAGCATTTTCTCTGGGTTTCTTGGATTTTCAGACCAAGTTCTTTGTTCTCCTCCCTTGATTTCTCATCTGGGGTTGTCCCGTTTTGGGTTTATTAGGCTTTTCTTTCTCGGATGAAGAGCAGGGAGGAGGAAAGGTAGAATCTTTTTCTACGTGGGAGCGGGAAATAATCGGGTCTTGGGGGTCTTGTCCAGTTGGTATTGTTGGATTCTTTTAGGTTTTCTCTCGGTCGAGCGCTGTGAGATGGTGGGTTGGGAATCGAGAGGGTTCTTTGCTCTGGATTTGTAGTTATGGCTAATGAGAGGAATGCCTCGTCCGTCGGGCTGATTTCTAGGGGGTCGTTCTTCTGCCTGTTTGCGGTTACTTTGACGCTTTTCGTGTTGTCGTGGTTCTTCGTGCTGCGGTCGACTGGTCGGCCAAGCTTCCTGGACTATTCCCTGATACCCTCTTCGAGGCTATTCTTCACGGTTGAGAGCAAGGGCTCTGATCAGGGTTCAAAGGAAGTGGAAATCTCAAGTTGGGATCAGGGAGTATCTGTGGATAGTGCAGAGGAGGGGGATCGGAGGCTGAATACAGGGGGTGATGAGTGTGAGGATGCTAACAGGGCTAGTGTCCTCAGGGTTTACATGTATGACTTACCACCGGAGTACCATTTCGGGCTGTTAGGATGGTCACCTAAAAGCGGAGAGATCTGGCCGGATATCCGGAGTCATATTCCTGGATATGCTGGCGGGCTTAATATGCAGCATAGTATAGAATACTGGATGACACTAGATCTTCTTTATTCAGAGTTTGCTCCTTCTGTAGATGGTCGTAGTGCGGTTAGAGTGCATAATTCGTCTGAGGCTGACATTATTTTTGTCCCGTTTTTCTCTTCATTGAGTTACAACCGTTACTCGAAGGTCGAACCTCCAGAGAAGTCAAGTAAGAATAAGTTGTTGCAAGATAAATTGGTTTGTTACCTGACATCTCAAAGGGAGTGGACTAGGTCGAATGGGAGAGACCACGTAATTTTGGCTCACCATCCGAATAGTATGGTCGATGCCAGGACAAAATTGTGGACATCTATGTTTATACTGGCGGATTTTGGGAGATACCCTCCAAACATTGCGAATATCAACAAGGACATCATTGCACCTTATAAGCATGTCGTTCAAAATTTCGACAATGATTTATCGGGGTTCAATGACCGCCCAACTTTGTTATACTTTCAAGGTGCCATATACAGGAAAGATGTATGTCTTCTTCCTTTCAATCACGTTTCAATTTTGCCTGATTCTGTCTTCTACAAAAGAAATGCCTAGATCTTTTCGAATTCTTGGGTACCATTTTTCTACATGCATTACTCATTTTGGCTTATCTGTGTTGTGTACGACTTCCTTGCCTCTCCATAATCCTGGCTGATGCTGATGCCTCTGGATTTCGAACTTCCATATCGTGTTTGAGGTTATAACAAAATTGTTCTTATGGAATGCTTGTAATTGTCATTGTCATATACAGGGTGGTCTTGTACGGCATGAGCTTTATTATCTCCTGAAGGACGAAAAGCACGTACATTTCGCCTTTGGTAGTGTCCAGAATGATGGGATAAGGCAAGCCACAAGAGGAATGCGCTCTTCCAAGTTCTGCCTCAACATAGCCGGCGATACCCCCTCTTCGAACCGCTTGTTCGATGCCATAGTCAGCCACTGTGTCCCGGTCATCATCAGCGACGACATCGAGCTACCCTTCGAGGACATGTTGGACTACTCTGAATTCTCCGTCTTCATCCGCACCTCAGATGCCCTGAAGGAGAAGTTTGTAGTGAATCTCATCAGGAACATCACCAGGGACGAATGGACCCGAAAGTGGCATAGACTGAAAGAGATCGAGAGGTTTTACGAGTACCAGTACCCTTCCAAGGAGGGGGATGCCGTGCAGATGACTTGGCAGGCGGTCGCTCGTAAGGTACCTCCTGTCCGGTTGAAGATAAACCGGGCGAGACGGTTCTCGCGATTCGGCAACCGGCAGGAGAAGGCAGCGACGGGGCGGATTCCTTCCCCTAGCAACTTCTGGTAAGAGGAGGATTTTTGCTGTCATTGGTTCTTCCTCGATTGGTTTGTCAGCGGATGCATCACGTGTTTTTGAGGAGATGCTGTCGAAATTTAGGTGGGGCGGAAAATTTCCCATTAAACAAACAGGAAAAAAGTTTTGGAGGGTGGTTCTTGTTCATTCTCTTGAAATCATCCAGAGCCGTTATTTTCATAACTTGAAGTACCGGCAGGGCTGTGGTGTTGTAAAAAGCCCGTGGGATGGGCCCATGGTATGGCCCAAGGCCCAATTGGTCAAGGAGTCCGGCCCAAAAATCATTTGTTTACAACACCAGGAACGAATTACGTGCTAAATTAAGGAGGTGAGATTAATCTTTTCTCGTCTTTCTTGTAAAGGATTAAGACAGAAGCCAAATAAAGGTGGGTTTCTTTCTTTCAATTTTGAATATAAGATTGAATAATATCTAAAAGTTTTGTCAATAATTTCGGGGGAGGTCTAAAAACATCCATTATTTGACCCAAATAATGTTGAGACAGGAAGGGGGGGGGAAGAGTTATTGGCATTTGCCCCAATAAATTTAAGGCTATAGGACCTAATTTTGGGTTGGTTGTTATTTAATAACCTCATTTCTAGGATGCCAAAGAGAAAGGGCTTGGAGAGAGAACGATGCGGCCGACACCCCCCCAACTGCTATCTTTTGATGTTGACCCCTCCCCTTCCACAGTGGATGTTCTCGGGTCCACTAACGCCGATCATCTTTGGCCCATGATTGAATACAACTAAGATCATTACCAAGATTTGGCATGGAGTCTGTGTTACGTGGATGATCTCACCGTTTTACACGGAAATTTCTTATGACCAAGTGCTATCCACGTTTTCGTGATCACCAAACAACAGTACGAGTAAGTTGTGGCTGTTAACCATTAACAATATAACATCAATCATCAGATAATTGAAGGTAGTTTCATCATCTCCTCCTCATCCAACAGCCATTTCTCGAGGAAACTCAGCGGCGGCTGCTCGCCCTTCGCCTTCTGCTCCTTGCCTATGGCGGACTTGGACTCGTTATCTTCGATGCACTTTGCCATCCCCTTTCGACTGCCGTCGCGCGGGACGTCTTTCGCGTCCTTGAGCTTCATCATTGACTCCCACTCTTCTTGGCCCATCAGATCATCCCCCTTGTTGCACTCCTCATCCTTCGTCGGCCCTTGTGAGTTACCCCCACTACTGTTAAGGTTAGGTTTAGGGGGGCACCTCATCCAACCCTCGAGAAGCTTAGAGATGTTCTTTGCACTCGACGTGTAAGTTGCTGAGGTGGAATGCGCGAGCTTATTCCCATAGTTTGAAGCCACAGAGGAGGAAGCAGGAGGGCTCCTTGCAGTAGGGAGCAATTTCCGATCGCTGTCCTTGTTTTCGTCGTCGTTCAAGCATCCTTGGGAGGCTTCTATGCTCAAGCCCGGTTCTTTGGCTCTCTCTGCCACCGTCGTGGCCCCCGGCAGCGACTTCTTTAGCTTCTTCTTCAAGTGTGTGTTCCAGTAGTTCTTTATGTCGTTGTCTGTCCTCTTCGGAAGGTACGAAGCTATGGCTGCCCATCTTCTCACCAAAAGCGCGGAAAACAAATCAACACAATATGGAATTTTTCGCCTCTCCTCGTTTTTTTTCGTTCTCAAATGAAGAAACAAAAAATTTCAATAGATCGAATAGTTTACTTGTTCCCCAACAAGGATTGGAGATGAATTATCAGTCCTTCTTCATGGGGAGTGAAGTTTCCTCGCTTGATCCCGGGCCTCAAGTAGTTTGTCCACCTCAGCCGGCAACTCTTACTGCACCTCAACAACCCTAGGAAAAACATCTGCAGCGGATGAGTCCAGCGAAGAGGAAATCTGAAACGACAAAACGGTCTATGCTATATATGCACGATGGAAATGACGACCTGTGTTGGTCGGAACGGATCTCCAGTTGCGGGGACCGTGTTGCTGGACGTAAGAAAGGAGGATGATGTCCTCCTCCGGCATCCACGGACCTTTCTTGATCCCTGGCTGATCGCAACAAGGCCGCCTTCCCATGAAAGCCAAAGTAAGAAGAAGAAGAAAAAGAAGAAGAAGAAGAAGAAGAAGATGATGATGATGATGATGATGATGATGATTGTGTCTGGTCAGTTTAGGAGGAGTGGACTGAATGAACTCTTACAACCAATAATTGAGATAAATAAAACCTTACTTTTAAAGGATGCTTCATTTTAAATCTTTTATATGATTTATTTTTTTATTATTAGATATATATTTTATAATAATAATATTATCATTATTATTACTTATTTCAATACTCAAATGGTTTCAAGGTTGTAATATGCTTCAAGAATGTACTGAGTTAGACCATCCTTATACTTTAAAAGAAGAAAAATTAACAAAACTTTAACAAACATATTTTATGTATATTAATATCTGAAAATATAATATAACAGTACTATAAATTTTAAGTCATGAAAAATAGTTGGAGCTTTCATTAGTTGCTATGTTGATTGACATGGTAAGTAAACGTGGCGCTGATGACATTAGTTGCCATATCAGCGCCGTTACATAGTCCTCCATTAGCAGGTACGACTAACGAATGACATAATAAAATGTAAGGTGATATTTTTGAAATATTGAATTAAATCGGAATGTTAAACTTTATGATATATTTGATCATTTTACCTAATAATAATTTAGATATAGGCTTTACTTTTGGAAATTACATTTTGAGACGTGGTGCTTTAAATAATACGAAAACTTTCAATATTTAATATGTATTATTAACCCTTAAAGAAGGGTATGGAGTGCAGTTGGCTATGTTCGTCCGACGAATTGATCAAAATTCGACGGTTGGTAAGATCGAGTGATGCTACAGCCATGCTTTGCTTTTAGCACAGAAAGTTTACACCGACGAAGCTACGGAAGAGTTGCGTGTTAATTTGGATCCGCAATGTTAAGTCGCGTGATGGTGGGGAGGGATACTGCCCTGCAGGCTTCGGAAGAGCGACTCCCCGGATGAGATCGTGCCCGCGACTCCTAGCACGGCTCCTAATACAATGAGCACGAGGTTGAGCACCAAGACGGGCTTCGAGACGTTGGGCCAACATATCTTGGTGTAGAATGAGCAGGGAAGTATGACTAATATGCAGATGCTGACGAGGGATCCGGTGAGGCCGAGCACGTACTCAAAATATGGGACAGAGAGTGCGAGTGTCAAGATGATCAGGAGGAGGATAGATCCTATTCCCCCTCTCGTGATCATCTTCATCCGCGAGCTCATGTACCCCGAGAGGTTGTGCTCGAGCTGGATTGCAAAGGGTGCGAACTCCAGCGCGTACTTAGTCAATGGGGTCAGGACGGTTGCCCACAGTGCTATCTTTGTGTAGACGAGGTTCTGCGGCAGGCTGAGGGTGATCTGGGAGCTCACTCCGGCGCCGAACATCTTCGCACCCATGAAGGCTAGGGCCGTGTACAGAGCCGTCACCAGTGTAAAGCTCACGATTGTTACCTGCCATTACAGACATCACGGGTTAGAACGGAAGCGGATCACAGTCAATGCTTGCAGTAATGCATCCAAATGCACTCGAGCTATTCTCGAAACCTACCTTGGTGAAATTGGAAGGATCCTTCATGGATTTCTGCAGGTTTGGGAAGACTATGTGCCCAGCATAACTAAAGATGTATAGGCCAGATATCGCGGGAATGTTGCGGAGACGAAGTGCAGGGATGTGGTGGTCGGACCGAACTCCTCCGAAGATTGCAGTCAAGGCCACGGAGACAAAGATGAGGATAGACATGAGGATTCCTCCGGACGACAGGAAAGATATAGAAGAGAGATCCCGTATCCAGAGGCTCGGGAGTGCCACCAGGACGGCTATCATGGTCAGCAGCTGGGAAGTAGACAGGTTAGGCCATGGGGCCACTATTCGAGTCCCTGCGAAGACAATGGCGAGGTTGTCGTGGAGGGATATGGTGTAGGACACGAGCGCCATGAAGATCTCCAGGTAGATGAACGTGGCCGCAATCACTCTGCCCCGACAGCCATACGCAGCATCCCCGATGTCAGTGTAGCTCCTCAACTTGGGGTTTCTTGTCGAGGCACCTCCCGAGAAGGTGAGACGTGTAGGCACCGATTATCCCGAGCGAAACAAGCAGGAAGGACGAAGCCCAACCACCGTTCTCAAGGGCGAAGGGTGTGGACAGCTGCCCAAGACCAATGAGCATACCGACCATGTTGATGACGGCATGGATAAAGGAGCTGTTTGCTCCAGCACAGGGCTCGTCAAGGGCCTTGATCTTTGCCGGGTCAGGGCAGGGGCCTAGGCCGGACGCATCGCAACAACTACACGCTCTGCTGTTCTCTTCCAGGCAGGAATCGCAGCCACCACGAGGGAGGCCTCCCACGGCAGCCATCCACAGAGCTTTCTTCTCCTTGTTTTCGGCATCCACCATCATCACCGAACCTCGCACAACCATAAGCCGGTTTTTGTCTGAGGCAGGCGTCCCGAGTATGAATGAATGAAGTGGAAGGGTGGTCATTCTTATAGCAGGGCGGAAAGAGGATTCGCATCATCGCCATTGGAGGAGCATCTGATGCGGCCGCCATGGTGGCGTAGTGGAGGCCATTTGCCAACAGACTCTCGGGGGGGTCGTCACCCGAATACTCTTGGCGAAAGAGAAAAAGTTGGGGGGGGGGGGGGGATTTCATTAGTATCGATCTAGAGGGAGGGGAGGGGACACAAACCACAGCCACAGTGTCTGTCGTGGACTTGTCAGTGCTGTAAGGGAAGAACATGAATGGAATAAATACATTTGACGTAATATTCTGCTTCTTCCTCGTTGTCAGGGGGAATACACACTGATTTATTCTCTTTCCTTTAATTTTTTTTTTCATCTTTTAAATCAAGCTCGTGGATTCCATTCTGCTTCACCAGGGGAATTATTAACTTATGAAATTCGAATGATGGCCAAAGGTGAAGTGACCCTCATTGTTATTATTCTCTTCACACTTGAAGTTTTTGCCTTAAAATAAAAAATGTCATCCAATGAGCCTCTCACGACCCACCCTTCTAATTTTCGTTACCTTAAAATTCTCTAATTGGAATAAATGTCCGCTTTCAATCTTATACATAGTTTTTTCTGGCAAAAATTTGGATGAATTTGTATTAGCTTTATTTGTTATATGATTTTTTTATTAATTTTATTCTTTAATTAAATTAGGCAAAATCTTAATCACGTAAAAGAAAAATTGAAAAACGAGAATAATATTAGTCCGACCCATCTAAAATTTGTTAGTTTTAAATTTTGATGGCTTGATCACGAATGAATAATGTTTTTATCGGGGAAGGCGGAGTGTAACAACTACCAAAAATAACAAGAGGAGGAAAGGTTGAAGGGACGCTGGAGGGCAGAGGATCTGTCATCCATCCCTTCTCCGTCCCCATCGACACCATCACTTCGGGGATCTTTCTTAACTTAACCTTCGTCGGGGTCCTCTGCCGTTTTCTCTAAAGGGGTCCCGATCTTGTTCTGGCAGGGTTACTTGGTGTGTTCAGGGATTATCGTCGTCTGTGAGTTGGGAGAATGTAGTAAACAGGGACAGGGACAGGGACATGATCGATCCGGCGGAGACATCACCGGGTGAATGATCCAAGGGACAATCATGAGGAGACCTCGTCCAGTGAGGGAGTGTCCTCTTCCGAGGAGAATTTTTTGAGCCATCGGATTAGAGATGTGGAGATCCAGGGAATGTCTCCCTTGGTTGAGATGCTTTGGAGATCCAGTTTCGGAGGACTCTGGTCGGGGCATCCGGCTTGGGCTCGAGGATTTCATATTTGGCAGGGCAGCGATGTATGATCTCACGACGGCGCATTGAACGCTCCTTTTGCTGTACGCATGCCGCTGAGCACTCCCGGCGGCCCCATATCGTGTCATGTTTTACTTCCTGATGAGATTGTTGATGGAGCCGCCACTAAATTGGTGATGTTTTAGTACATTTTGACTCGCCATGAACCCTGCATTGTAGACGGTGTTGGTAGCCATGGCTTATTGGATACATATGGCGTTTGTTGCCCAGGCATCGCCATGCTCACTGGATTCATGAACATAGAGTTACAAGTAATCAATCCCAGCATAACCATTTATTTGGATACAAAGCCAGAGAACACAATGAATTTCCAACAAGCAATTGACAAGTCTGGCTTCCGTCTTGAAAGAAACCGCCTACACTCAAGGCTGATGACAACAACTCTACACGATGTCTGGCTCATTTACAAAAATTGAGAAAAGTAACAGGATGATCAAACTGACTGAAGCAGTGGAAAAGCGCAGGGTACACTACAAAATGACAAGGACAGGCAGCACAGCATTCTGCAAACTTGGAATATTCATGCGAAGGGATTGCCTCCTACGGAAGCAACATGACCCTGAGCCGGAATGTTCCTGGAGACGTAACAGATTTCAATACAATATGAGATGAGGTCATGGACAATTTTTTTTCTGGAAACACAATGTTCGGCAGAAATAAGCACTGTTTGCTATCTAGACTATGATTTTACTCACGGAATCTGAGGATTCGTTACTTGGCCTGAGATAAACGTCATGCTAACTGCAAAGTATGCCACAAAATATCAGGCAAAGTTAAGCACTGTAATAGTCTACTACATTAATTACATAATCACATGTTTTCTTATTGTTCTAAAATCTGCCTGAAGAATGTGCCAAAATCTGTCTACTCACAATGACTCATCCCTAAGCATACCTTGTGGAGCAGCTGGAACAAAAGTTTCCATTGGATTCTGTGCATACCACGATGAAGTAACACCAAGTAAGGTGGACGATAGCTCGGCATGCGGTAATGCAGCGTGGAGGCTGCTCATGTCCAAGAACTGTTGAATGAAGACGTAGGTGGAGGGATAATCGAAGGGAAAATAACTTTCCATCAATTGCTTGTCTGGTTCGTCATTCGTGAAATGTAATAAAAAAAATTCTTATGTTCCATTTCGCGAACCAAACACAAGCCAGGTGCATTATTGTCCCAGAATAAACATGACAGACACAAACCCTACCCGTCTTAAGATAACACATGAGATGCAAAATGACCCAGTTTGATTCCATACAAGTGACAAAAACATACCATGTTACTATGCTCTAAATCAGAATCATATGGGATATCAAACGGGTTTGTAGATTTGTAGCTAGTGGCACCGACTTGTGATAGGGTATTCCCCTGTGGAAGACAAGACATTGACAAATCAACATCTGGATACGATATTCCACAAACTACAAAGGATAGTAGCATTCTATAAGGACGTAAAACGGAAGTCAAAAGTGCACAAACCATTTGAGGAAGAACTGGCGTCATCTGCAATGACCCCACAAAGATGCTTGGAGTCATAGCATCACCTGGAGGTCCAGGGGAGGATGCAGATATTTGAGGAAAACAACGTGATCCCTGACATATAGAAAGTAGATATTTCTTTTCTGAGCACCGAGCATTGCAAGAATTCAGAAGTAAATATTAATGTTACTAACTAAGCATGAACATGAACATATAAAGTGTACCTGGGTTATTTCAAAACCACAAAGCTGGTCAGCATGCGATGCTGAGTTCTGTGGAAGTAGCTGTGTCTGGTTTTGGTTAGATTGAGCCGAAGGAAGCTGCTCGATGGACCCTCCAAAAGCATTCCATGACTGTATGGCAAGGGCAAAAAGGAAAGTAAATTCTTATGAAAAGGGATTAATTCTGCTCACAACAAATTATCAAATCATCAGACTGTATTTCCAGAGTTCTAAACAGCTGAATCAAGTCCAAAAAGTAAGAATGCAGCGAACCTCATTTATTGTTGAGGCAATAGGTTCATGCGAGGTAGGCCAATCAAGGGTGAGCTGAGAGGAAGGAAGAGGGCTGGTCCCTTGGTTCACGGGATCTACATTTATGGCACCCAAACTTTCTGCAGAAGAAAATGACGGCTTCAGATTAGGTGAGTCAAATGTCGCCCAACCCTCATTCATGGAGGGCTCAGGTGTTCCCTTCTTCAAGCTTGCATCGGGATATTGCTGTGGAAGTTCGGCAAATGAATCCAGTGGCAAGGATGAAGATGCTTCGAGCGGCTTATTTTGAATTTGAACTGTTACTGGAGCTTGATCTGTCATATTTGAACTAAACAAATCCAAAGGTGTTTTGGCAGTTGCTTGAACTAGATTAACAAAACTTGCTTCAGGTGCCGATTGTTGTTTAAAGAGTTCCATGCAACTGAAACCATTGGAGGCAACTGAAATGGCTGAAGCAGGATGACTTGGAAAATCTTCTTGATGGTTCCCAGATGCTAGGTCACCTTCTGAGAAGAAATCCGCCATGCTTGTTGAGTTCGATGACTGAAGAGAAAAGTAATTGCTGTCAAATGAGCCAAAGCTTCCCAAGGATGCTGTCCTCTGCATAATCATCGAAGGAAAGCTGTTGTATTAATGGATCAGCAACAACAATAATAGCAATCAAGCCTTTATCCCACTAGGTCAGTTATATGGATCCTTTTTCCCCATTGTGCGCTATCTCTACTCATAAGTGGCATTAATGGATTTAAAAAAGTGAATAGAGGTTAAGCAACAACTTCTGCTCGAAACTGATCAAATCCTGTCTATTTCTACACACTGCACTTCAACATTTTCTAGCTTCATGAACAACTCCACCTCAAGGGAAACATACCAGGCCGGCAGCAAATAGAACAGATTTTTGCTGCATAAGGAATGGTATGCAACATGTAAAAAGTTTAGAGGGCATCGTAGAAACCCCCCCAAAACACCAGAAAAAAGGTATCACAGAACTGGGTTATCCATTTGGTTAAGAATAGTCTTTAGTAAAAGTAAGGAAAACATCCAATCATTATATTAAGTGCAACCTGTGGATTAGGAATTCCATTCATCTCTCTTATGGAATTTCCATCAAAAGATGTGCTTGAAATACGCCGGTTCAAATGACGAGTGTCAGGACCTTGCAAAGGCTCTGGATGGGGGATGTTAATCTCATCCACCTTCTGAAATCTGGGAGACTGGGGCCCAGATCTAAATAAATCACCTCCACTAGAGACAGTATAATCTGAATTTCTAGGAGCAGATCCTTCATTCGCAAACCTGTCTTCATTAGCACGTCCACTCAAGCGCCCAGGACTGTAAACTAAGCTGGAAACCTTCTTCTCATATAGACCTCGATCTGACCCAGGCTTCCTGGTGAGAACAGCGCCATGTTTTCCATAACGTCTATCTTCATATTGATAATCATATGGTGGGCTTTGGGAAAAAGAATGATAAGAGCTAGCACGTCTAGTCTCTTCTTCTTGCATTCTCATGTTCTGCAAGATCCAAAAAGAGCTTATAGTTTTCAGTTCCTTCAAAGAACACACGGAAGAAGCTTAAAACAAACTGCTCTACTACCAGGAAACCGGTGCATATGAACGGATGACAAACGACTGGAAAAGTCAAATCCCGGTTGCTGAAATATACTATGGAAATGTTGAACACAGGGAGAAGTAGAAAGGACGGCATATTTTCAAGGTACTAACAAACTTACTTCTGCAAGGACACTAGTAAAAGCACTGGCTGCTGAGGACCCCAGAAACAAACAAAATCATGAAGAACATAAAAAGCCCGACACATTTTATCAACGAGCATGACCTGGGTATCTTTTGGGGGCTTTTCAGGATTATTTCCGCTGGCATATCTTCGTTCCACATACACATGTTTAATGAACTCTCGTATGTTATCGGCATTACTGTGATCCAAAGGAAGATAAATTGGGATAAAAGTCATTGACACTGATACATCATCCCACAAAAAGAGAACCACAAATGACTCAAACCTGCTATCAGGTAGTCTCTGCCTTTGCATGTCCCAGTCCCTCAAATACGTGTCCCTCGCATGCTGAAAAAACAAGAGCCGTCAGAAGTTATCCGGGAGCCAGCCAAACAGCGAGCTTAACTGCATTGGGTCAAGCTCACGTACCTGATTACCCCCATTCTGAAGCGCTTCGACTTCTTGGGAAGTGAACTTCGCCATCGACACGGACTTAACACGGTGAGTGAATTCACGGCTGTTGGGAACATTGGGGAACGGCGGTTACTCAAATCACTCAAAAAACGAATACCCATCAACCCATACGTGCTTCTTTATCCGCGCAGGGAATCGATCAGGGATAAAAACAGCCGATACCCTCCTCTACTGAGACAGAAAACCCATTAACAAGAAACAAATCCACCGACAGCAGCGTCCCTCCCTTCCACTCCCAATCGAAGACGACGACAACATACTCAAAGAAGCTCGTTGGGGAAGGGGAAAACAAGAAAGTAAACTCACTGAATCCCGCTGCAATTCACGCAGACGAACGTCCAGAAATTCGTACAAACATACTGCGGCCCCTGCGACGCATAAGAAAAAAAAAGATGGAAGAAGAGCAAAACAAAATAAAATCACCGACCAAGGGAGACATCTAACTTCAACGCTGAAAACAAAAAACAAACATCGACCCCAAGGTACCATGCCGTTGCAATTGATACATCTCCGATTTGGGGGCAACTTCATGAGTCCCCTGATGACCTTCTCGTTGCGCTCCTCCTCCCTCCTGGTCCCCATTCCCTCTCCGATCGAGACCCACCGACAATCTCCTCGGAGAGGGAATCTAGGGTTCGGGGAGTGGATTCGTGGAGGGGGATTTGAAATCGCGTCGGAGGGATGAGTGTGTCTTTTAGGGGGGGGGGACACGAACCCAACAGCAAAACGGTTATTTAATTGATTTAACCTTATTCTTATCTCCTTTGTTTAACTTTCTCCGTCTCTTTCTCTTTCTACTAATACCAAATTGTTTTTGCTGTCGCGTAGTGTTAGAATTACGACGAACCCCACCACCATCGTTAGGTCCCAAAATCAAGAAGCTGTACGTGCCGAGTTAATTAAATGTCTTTTTTTTTTTTTTGGTCGGATCCAAAAACCTCAGATTCCAGGGCGTGGTGGCACACAAAAGGGAAGGGTGTCTGATCTGCGTTTTTAATTATGTGAAAATCGTGGGGCATCTTTCTTCACCAGCGCATGACAAAGCCATGGCCGAATCCCCAACAAAAAAGAAAAGGGGTGGTCCATGTTGGTCGATGATTGAGTCCCCCACATTGAATTTGTCACTTTCATATAGCGGTTTTGGAGAAGTTGGATCTTTTAGCTACTCTGTGTGTTTTTTCTCTCTTTTATTTTCTATACAAGGTAGAGAGGAGACCCGTTACAACTCATCCAAACGCCACCCTTATAAAAGATAAGAGATGTCATGTCATGCCTCTCTACTTCCACTATCCAGCCAAGTTTTGGTCCTAACCGCGGCCCCTGCAACCCCACCGCCTCCTTCTTTCCTCTTGCCCCCTTACTGGAATATTTTTCTGTCTGCGAGGATCCCATCGGAGCGCCCGATAAACTCCTATGTTTCTTTCATTATAGTATTTTTAAACAAGTTCCGGAGAATGTCTTAATATGTATATATTTATATTAATATTATATCAAATCAAGGTGGCCCCCATCTTCAGGCACCCAACCATTTCCCCCGCCCCTCCACCCACTCCTTCCTCCGTGCTTTCGTCCATTAACCGCTTGTCTTTTGATGCGAGGGCTTTCCTTCCCCTCGCCTCGGGCGATTGTTTTAAGGTCGTTCTGGTCCAGTGGAGCTTTGGATTCCCTGGTAGCTAAGAGATTCGCGCCTCTCGGAGCTTCCGGAGATGCGGTGGCCGTCGAGACTGCTGAAGGTTTTTGGAGGTATAGGTAACAAACTCCCTCCTTTTCGATTTCTACCCGAGGATATTGTTCTTGCTAGCTGGCTAAGGTTTTTTATGCTGTTACTTGACATGGATGGGAAATTTAGCTATTTATTGATGCCATCTCGAAAGACTGGTTTGGATCTGTTGGTATAGGATTGCACTAACAAGGGGTTCAATTAGTGCCTTAAGAATTTTAACACTTTTTCAATTATGTCTGATTACAGAAGCAGTGCTCTGTCAGACTACAGAAACTGGATCTGCTGTACAGATTTCCATTTATGATGTATATCGTTTTATGTGTGGATGGCACGAGAACTTATAGTGGTTCAACAAATAATGCCTACGTCTACTCTTCCGGCGCTCATCCCAATTAGGGCGTATTTATTATATGATGATCAAGGAAAGTTACAGATGCACACTTCTTATCAGAAATGTGACTAACTACTTGCACGTACACACGTGACTAACTCAACCTTCACGGCTGCCACCTGCCCTCATGGCTTCACGGCTACCATCTGCCCTCGTGGCTTTACGACTACCACCTGCCCTTGCACACACAACTCGTGTGACTAACAACCTGCATAAATAAAACTACTACAGCATAAACAGTCTGCATCTACAGAAAACGCCCTCTCTCATAGGTGATTGGCTCGGTGAATGAACAATGGATGCTCGAAGCTTTTGCATCAGTGAAGGAACGAATGTTTCTGGTAAGCTTTCGGGTAGAACGACGAATTGGAATTATGTCTTCACTCTTGCTTATAAGCTTGTCCACATAAGAAGCTTCCTAATCAATCATAATGACTAATTGATATCTTGCCAATTGCTTCAAGATTCGATCATGTAGGATAGCTTCCAATAATATAAACATTATCCATAAAAAATTAGATAAATAAATAAGCCTTCCAATCAAGAATAATGCATTTTGCACATAGATTATTTTCTACAACAGTAGAATCAACACTTTTCCATATATGGAATTTGCAATGGGATTGATTTGTTTCCTTTACACGAAAACATTCCCATTGAAAATATTCTCACCATAAAAGGGAGATTTCAACCTGATTAGGTCGTGGTCAATTTCCATAATCATAGATACACTTAAGTTTAGGAAATATATCTCACGATATCTTTTCAAATTAACTTAAAAATTGATCTTGATAAATAAGTCAAATCAAAAAGCGAATCTAGATTTATTCCCTTAGTTAATTCAATAAGAATTAACTTTAGGTCATATGAGATCATCATCTCATGTACTCGCTTAAATAACAATCTCCAACAAGGAAATTATCATTCACAAAAGTGTCATTCTATAACCCGTAGTAAGTACTCCAGTAAGGAGAGTTATAGCGACTATGACATAGAAGCTCATCTCTACAATAGAGATAGTGGACTCGATAATAGATCTTATCCTCAGAACACCATTTCTGATGGCTAGAACGTTTCTTCTGTTGAAGTCTTCCACATAACTTTTTTATGTATTGCTCAGATAACAAAGACCAGCTTCTACACTCGAACATATGTTCTTCTGTACACTTAAATAGCACATTAGCAATATATAACATTTGTCATTATCAAAATCAGATTATATCAACAATCTCTCCCTTTTTGATGATGTCAAAACCACGCGTATCTGGAGAATAATAATTAAAGAGTTAAACGGTCTTACAGATTTCTTTGTTGCGAGATGGTTAATACAGAAGTTACTTAGTATTCCCCCCGAATCTAAGCGGATTAACTTCGATCAAAATTATTACTAGCTTAGATAAATGATTAGTACAGATATGAACTTTCATTTTTTAGATTAGTTAATGTTCATTAATTTACTCGTTTAGAGCATTTGTATGATTTAATCAAATCAACGCTCATGATTGCAAGAACATTCATTGTGGACATAAGTATTGTTCTATCATTGCTCTCCCTGAACAAGTGAGTAAGTTCTAAGACGAACTTTGATCTTGACTTTCAGTCAGAAGGATGATGTTCTGTTCTAGTAGTTCACAGAAAATGTTCCTGTAGAACGTCACACATTAGTTTTTCAGAAGGTGATGATTGTTCAGTCACTGTCTTCTGCAGGAGTAGAGGATGCACCATCCTTTCCCTTGATATAGGCAGTGAGATCAGTAAGATCCACCGGCACCTTTGTTATCAGGGACTTGATCTTCTTTTGCTGGGGAATGCACTTGTTCAGTTTGCGAGACTCTTTGGGATCAGCAGAAGTAGATGCCTTAGAAGGTGGAACAATCATCCATGAAATCTAAGTCACTGCACTCTTCTCCTAAGAGTTCTAAAGCTCTGGACATAGAGCAGGAGGTGGAACAATCATCCATGAAGGAGGACTCTCCTACGCCAAAGGTTTCTGAGAAATAAACTGAGGACATGGTGATTACTCCCGCAGAAACTGCTGAAATGGAGGCTTTCGCACCTCAGCGCAACATCCTTCCTCTGGTGTCTCTCTCCATGGCTATTGTGCCCTATGATGAGATTCAACTTCCTCCTCCTCCTCCTCCCATGTAGATGTTGGTTCCAACTTCATCTTGTGCTGAGGACATGGCTGAGCATCCTCTATTGGCGGCACCCAAGTAGATAAGAAAGAGACAGAAACGCCCCTTTACGGCACCACATAAGTAGTCCACAAGGCCTAGAGATATTGCTCTTACCTTTACTCCTGACACTGGGGAGTTTGTTTCTGATTAGGAAATCAAGGTTCTTCTGGATAGTTCAGAGTTTCCTACTTGTGAACTTGAGGATAGGAAAATAGTTCCCTGCCGATTCATCAAGTTCAGCTTCTTCACTAAAAATTCACTTGAGCAGTTAGAACACCGCTTCCGTGAGCTGACCTTTGACACCTTCTGTGAGCACAGAAATACTGCTTCTGCCTACTTGGTTAGAAAATTCTATAGACATATCACCTTTCATAGGGTGAATGATATTATCAAGTACATCAAGGTGTTGATCAATGGGAATGTCTACGTATTCTCTCTCTTTGATGTGTGTCGAGCCTTCAACGCAACCTGCCATCCTCAACTCCAGCTCTTAAAGATCTCAAAATCTATGGCATACAGGATGACAGGGACCGAAAAGCCGATCAAGTCCAATGTCTATCTGGAGAGCACGCAGTTGCCTCTGGAGCTCCGAATTCTGCATCGTGCTGTCATGTGCTGTCTCAATCCCCGGACCGGGAGCACATATAGTATCATCACGAAGGATGCCATAATGATGGTACACTTGCCGGAGTGACATCCTGTAAATCTAGGCTCTATTGTCTTTGAACACATGGAGAGATGCACAAATCTGGCTAACAAGGGATTGTCCTATGGTCACATAATCATGAGGCTTCTACATATCTACTCTGTTGATACGACTCCTAGGAGTGATGCAGACACCTTCATTGTCGAGCCTTTCGATTGTACGACTCTTGATCACATAGGCTATGTCTTTACAGGGACTCAATGGATCCACAAGAGGAGTAGGACAGAATGGTCCACCTCACACAAAGGGAAAAGTGTTGCTGCACCTGCCAGACGCATGACTCGGGCTGAAACCAGTAAGCAGAAGAAGAAAGATACCAAGTAGAAGCAAGCTTCTGAGGCATCTACTTTTGTTGATCCCAAAGAGTCTCGCAAGCTGGACAAGTGCATTGCCCAACAAAAGGAGATTAAGCCCCTGATAACAAAGGTGCTGGTGGATCTTAGTGATCTCACTGCCTATATCAAGGGCAAGGATGGTGCATCCTCTACTCCTGCAGAAGACAGTGATTGAACAGTCATCACCCTCTGAAAAATTAAAACTCTAGATCTGTTATTTCTAAACTTTCTCATCTACATTTCCTGCATGATTTTGCTACTATTTGTTTTTGAAACCTTGTTATTGCAGACTTAACTTTTGTTTTCAGCATTTTTTTATGATGCAAAAAGAGGGGAGAAGTAGCTTGCTAGAAAATATTTTAGACTTAGGACAGGTTTTTGTGTGTCTTTGTATTTCCTTGTGTTTGTGTGTGCATGCAGGTCATGAAGACACCGAGGAGATTTCCACAGTTTGTTGCAGGTCTCAGCAGAATTATTTTCTGCTTGAGAAATTCTCGACAGAACGATGCTTCTGAATGAGATCACTTTGACATAGTTACATCTTTGTAACCATCTTGGGATTAAGCAGAATTTCGATTGAAATTAACTCCTTAAACTTAAGGGGAGTTAGAGAACTTTCTCTACTCTAAATTTTTCTACAGAATACTACTTCTGTGTGACGTTCTACAAAAATGTCTTTTGTGGATTACTAGAACAGAACATCATCTTTTTGACTGAAAGTCAAAAGTTCTTATCAAAGTTCATCTATGAACTCACTCACCTGTTCAGGGGGAGCAATGACAAAATCATACTTCTGTCCAGAATACATGTTCTTGCAATCATGAGCACTGATTTGAAAATCAGACAAATGCTCTGAACGAGTAAGTTAATGAACATTAACTAATCTTAGAAACGAAAGTTCATTTCTGAACTAGTCACTGATCTAAGCTAGTAATAATTTCGATCGAAATTAATCCGCTTAGAATCAGGGAGTTATTACAGAAATTAACTTCTATGTCAATAATCTTGCAACAAAGAAATCTGTAAGACCGTTTAACTCTTTAATTATTATTCTCCAGATATGCATGATTTTGACATCATCAAAAATGGGTGATTGTTGGTATAATCTCGTTTTAACGATGACAAATGTTATGTATTGCTAATGTGCTATTTAAGTATACAGAAGAACATGTGTTCGAATGTAGGAGCTGGTCTTTATTATCTGAGCAATACGTAAAAGAGTTATGTGGAGGACTTCAACGGAAGAAACGATCTAGCCATAAAAAATGGTGTTATAAGGACAAGATATATTATCGAGTCCACTATCTCTATTATAGAGATGAGCTTCCGTGTTATAGACGCTATAACTCTCCTTATTGGAGTACTTACTACGGGTTATAGAATGGCACTTCTGTGAGACAATTTCCTTGTTGGAGATTGTTATTTAAGCGAGTACACGAGATGATGATCTCATACAACCTAAAGTTAATTCTTATTGAATTAACTAAGGGATTAAATCTAGATTCGCTTTTTGATTTGACTTATTTGTCAAGATCAATCTTTAAGTTAATTTGTAAAGATATCGTGAGATATATTTCCTAAACTTAAGTGAATCTATGATTATGGAAATTGACAACGACCTAATCAAGTTGAAATCTCCCTTATATGGTGAGAATATTTTACAATGGGAATGTTTTCATATAAAGGAAACGAATCAATCCCAATGCCAATTCCATATATGAAAAAGTGCTGATTTTGCTGTGGCAGAAAACAATCTCTGTGCAAAATACATTATCCTTGATTGGAAGTCTTATTTATTTATCTAATTTTTTATGGATAATGTTTATATTATTGGAAGCTATCCTACATGATCGAATCTTGGAGCAAATGGCAAGATATCAACTAGTCATTGTGATTGATTAGAAAGCTTCTTATGTGGACAAGCCTATAAGCAAAAGTGAAGACATAATTCCAATTCGTCGTTCTACCTGAAAGCTTACGAAAACCCTTTGTTCTTTCACTGTTGCAAAAGCTTAGAGCGTTCATTGTTCATTCACCGAGTCAATTACCTCTGAGAGAAAACGTCTTCTATAACTGCAGACTGTTTGTGATGGAGCAGTTTTATTTGTGCAGGTTGTTAGTCACACGGATTGTGTGTGCAAAGGCAGGTGGTAGCCGTGAACCCACGAGGGCAGGTGGTAGCCGTGAAGCCACGAGCTCAGTGAGAAGCCGGAGTCAGTCACGTCGGTTACGGAGTGAGGGCCGGGAGAGTGGACGTAGACATTGTTTGTCGAACCACTATAAGTTCTCGTGTCATCCATACATAAAACGATATACATCAGAACTGGTAATTTGTACAGCAGATCCAGTTCCTGTAGTCTGATAGAGCACCGGTTCTGTAATCAGACACAATCGAAAAAGTATCAAAACTCTTAAGGCATTAATTCAATACCCTTCTTAGTGCAATTTTAAACCAATATGGTCATTTCTTTATCCGACGTGTGATTTTGTGCTTCCACTTGCAACCCTTTCGAACATCCTAAAGTTTTTCTCTTCTGTTCTTTTCAGTTACATGAAGCCATAGTGCGTAGGAATCTCCGGAGTTTGAAGATGGTATTATCCTCGAAGAATACCGTAAGGGATTCAAACTCGGGGATAGGCTGTTACATCTGTCAATGGTGAAGGTGTCTGCCGGTGCAGGACCTGCAAAGAATGAACTGGATGAACCAGGGCGAGATCCAGACGACGTCAAAGAAACCTTCGAAGAGAGTACAACAGAGAACGTATCCACTTGGAATCCTCCACACGATTAACATTCAATTTTGAGAGAAAATGGCTGGAGTATCGTCACTTAGCAGGGACTGGTCCATTTAAGAGAAGATCATAACGCCCTCGAGCGAGAGCGACGTCGACGTGCCGTCGTTGTATTTGTTGTTCAGTGCGAGAATGGCCTCGTGTAATACCTATTTTATTTTCAAAAAATATTCATTTCCTTTAATTGCGTTCATTAAAATCTATTTCCTAAATGTGAGCATATGTGCACGTTACAGAAGACGCAGGGATAGATTGAAACGCTTCTCCCTTCAGACATTTCAACTTGCAAACGTTATGACTTTCAAACTTTAATTCTACTTTCCTACATAGAAGAGACACACACATGTAAAGAAAAAAGGGACAGAGACAAAAACACAAAAAAGCTCCCCTTCCAAGCATTCTTCAAGCTTCCCCTTTCCTCCCGACGAGCCTCTCGATCAAGGTAAGCTCATGGAGCAACGGAGACCCCCCCGACCAGCCTAACCGCGGAAGACACGTTCCCGTTTCACAAGTCGACGGCTGTGGCAAGAAGAAACAACGGCAACCCCGGACAACCTCCGACGTCCTCCCTTCGCCGTCTCCATGCTCGAGGCCATCTCTCCGGCATCTAGGATCTGCCCTCCCTCGTCTAGAGACGAGAAGGACTCAACTACAACATTTCTTAACCTCGTAGCTTCGCGGGAGGGCTCCCTTTTTGCCTTGACGTTTTCTTGTTTGCGCAGCCGCAAGGATTGGACAGCCGAGAACCAACTCACGAAGACATCTTGTGGTCGCCAAAACAGGCCAAGACTCTCACATCCCCTTCCCTTCACACGTCCTAGCATGTTGGGATGTGTTGCAGCCCTCACATCGAGCCAAAATAGCTCGGTAAGTCCAAGCATGTTTTGGATCATGTTTTGGCATGCTGTATATCTTTTTGCGTACTTATCGAAATCGCGCGAAACCACTTGCATTTGATTTCTAACTTAAATACGGTTCTAGGACACCAACCAAGCTAAATTTGAGTTCCCAACCTAGGATTTTCGAATGAAACATTGTACTGGTTACAAACGACCGAGTTTCGCACTTTTGAACATCACCGTTTGCATTTTTTTCTCGTACGTCAAATTTCAAATATACTCTAGACATGTCACACTAGCTGTATATGATGTTTCATGTACAAATTTTTAGTGGTTTTAAAATGACATGGCATTTACATATGAATGGAATGTTTTTTCGAAGAATCGGAAGACTTGTAGGCTCGGATCTGCGTGTCGACAGTGCACTCTTTCACTCATAACTTTCTTTCTGGAAATCGTATTGACCTAAAACTTACGCCATTAGATGCTTGACTTCAAGAGATTTGTTTTGAGTATAAGTAAGTTCATTTTTATGAACTGAGTTAAAAGTTATACACGTTTTTCTGAGAGGTAATAAAACTGTCGGGGCTCGGATCTGCATGTGGACATCTCACTCTTGCATTCATAAATTTCGTTACAAATCTTAGATTGACTTGAAACTTGTTCTACTGGATTATTGACTTGAAGAGCTTTCTTTCAAGTATAAATACACGCATTTTCATGAATTGAGCAGAAAGTTATGCATCTTTGTTTAAAAGGTACCAAAGCTGCCACGGTTGAGAATCATTCGATTACGATTTTCCGTCATGTCTTGAACTTGCTTGCTGTCATTGATATGTTTCTAAGTCCATGATTCTCGCGTTTATCATGTATATATTACTATTTACTAATCATTTTCCTATCCCGACATTTTCGCATGTGAAAATACAATCTCGTCAATCCGAGTGACGTTCGGGATTGGAGGTCGATGGGCTCAAACACCTCACCTCGTTCGCTTCCGTTTTCCAACCTCAAGATGATGCACGATGGATCATAGCGGAAACGCTCCAGATGGCCCCAACCGGCAAACCTCAGGTACATGAGGGAGGTGCGGGCCTTCCGTTTTTTCTTTCTTTCCACATGTAATGGATTGTGGGCCCAAGAGCATAGGCCCACGATCACCACCCTTCCCCGCTCCCTTTGATCTCAATAATTGTCCGTGCTTGTCCGCATGTCTTAGTCCCGTAGATTTATCATCGCATGCTGTTTGTCAAACACATATGAGTTCGGGCCTAAAAAGCTCGAATCGGGTCCAATTCCCGTAAAACATTGACATGAGTTCGGAGTCATGCCCGGATCGGGTCCAACACCCGTCCGTTAAACAACAGAAAATCTTTTGAAGCAAACGCCATCTCTTTTTTTTCGCATGTTAGAATGTAAGAGTTAGTAAATAGAAATTCCCGAACCAACTGTTTTCCGACTTAAACAGCTCTTAAAAATAAGTCGGTGGCGACTCCGTAATAGTTTACCTAGGTTAAACAACAACATTTTCACGGAGCCATCATGGATGGGTAACGGCGACACGAGCCGCTTCCGATTTCTCCCGAAAGTTCCTTCTTCGGATCATGCTCCGCCTTTCGCTTGCCGCCTCTTAGGAAAACAGGGACGGTTGGCGAGGGCCCGAGCAGGCCTAGTTAGGAACCCAAGGAGGGATCACCCAATTCCCTTCCGCAGCGTCCGATGCTCGAGTCGCGACGTCGACAGGTTGGGCCTTGGGGAGCGGGCCCGGATCCTCGGGTCGTCCGAACCACCGCACGCGTCCTAGGCCGGAAGGCGCGCGTACATCCCGGATGGCGACTCCGCTGGGGACTCTGCATGTGGATTCCTTTTGAACGCTCTTACATTTTTAATCCACATGCGGAGATGAGGTCTTGTTTACGCATGTAATTTCTTGGCTCGGTACCCTTTGTTTGCCCTTATGATTGTGTTTGTTTACCGCTTTCCTAGGCATGTCTAGGTGTGCCCGAACCCGGGGCTAGGATTTTTAGGGGGTCACCGAGAGGCTCAGCCTGCTGCTATTTGCAGTATGGTTTTTGGTCGGGGCCCCGCCTCCCTCAGTTCGAGGGAGGTTTAGAAGCCTTCATTCGAGAGTCTAGTATTGTTTGTACACTACAGGTACCAGACGCTGCATATGCATTTGTTTGTTACTAAGTGACTGTTACCTGTGCAGGGACAGGTCTCAGGTATGTTTTGTATGTGATATATGTAAGAACTAACCTTGTTCATTTTGCAGCGGGTTGGGTTGGTTGCGGGGAGTTTCCTCGATTCCTTTTCTCCCTTCCCTATCTTCCCTGTTTACGTTTCTACATTCATTCACATTCTTTCTGCATGAGTGTCTGTTGATCAATAGTCGATGCATCAACATATTTGTTCAATGTCATCACTCTTCAAACATAAAAAAACTCGTCTGCAAATACACCTCATATTAGGTTTTGGATTGAATTGTCGTTACAATTGAATGACGTCCAAGCTTGTAGGTTGATCTCATGGAGTCAATAGCGCTACGCAAGGGGGTTCCATCTACGGAATTGCTTCGACGGTGGCTCGATGTGCTCAGACCCTCAGAAAGGGAGTTCGTGCAACAAAAGCTTGGAGGTCTCTTTCACCTCATCCGCATGGAAGTCGACTGGTTCCTGCTTCAGCATCTCGTCGCTCGCTGGAATCCCGAGAGCTATACCTTCAGATTTGGCACTTTGGAACTGACACCGACTTACGAAGAATATGGGGATCTATCTGCACTACCTCCTCACTCGGGAATCCTTCCCCTACCCTATGACGACAAGCCAAGGAACTACATAGCTCGCCTTCTTCAAATCTCTCCAGCAGTTGTACCTAGCTTGTTTACCGCGGAAGGACATATCAACGTCAACAGGCTCTTCGAGTTACGCAACACGCCATATGAGCCATGCATGGGAGACGGTCAAGGATCAGCGAGGGCATTTATCCTCTTGTTCACAGGGACGATACTCTACCCGTATAGTGAGGCATTGCTCAACAAGCGAACAGTCTACCTGACAAAAGCAATCATTGAAGGAAGTCCTTTTCTTCCCAACCTGGTCGGCGAAACAAATTACAGCCTCACCCGGATTGCGCGCAGAGCTAGAGAGGGTGTGCAAAATCACAAGTTTACGTTCAGCCCGACATTGCTCCAGGCATGGTTCTATATCCACGTCGGCATCACCGGAGAATCCTTCAGACGAGAACAATTTCCAGATTTGCTCGACCGCATATCAGGGCGTGCTCGCCTTCCGACTCGTACCTTTGCTGGTGTCCGAGCTCTCTTCCGCTCTCTGGAGCCAGAGGACTTCTACCAGATGGCTAAGTGCTTCGACGTAGACTGGGCCATCATAAGTTCCCTTGATGGAGATTACATCCCGATCGTCGGGATCACCGGGAGGTCTTACTACTGTCCGGCACGGGTCATGCACCAGTTCGGAGGAATTCCCCGGATCAGAGCAGCACCAACTAAACCATTTGATCCGATCGACCTAGATAACCCGCCACCAAGGGGCGTAATTCGGCGAACAACGACACACTTCGCACGCGTGTGGATGACTCTCACAGAGAAAGAGTTCGACCTTCCCCCAAAACATCAGAAGGACATCGACGCCCAGTCAGCCCGTTTCCAGAAGAAGCGCATTACTCCTTGGGATCGCATTTGAAGATCGACTTGAAATCCCATTTCATCTTTTATTCGTCAAACTTTTTAATACTCTTTGTAATAAACTTCAGCTTAAACGTTGTTTTGCTGACTTATTTTCTCTCTCTTGGATTGTGTTCATTGTAATTACAATCCAATCCATGCATTAGCATGATCATGCATCATTACATATCATGCTTCCAAAGTATCACATTGCTCGATGTTGATTCAACTCTTTTATCCTCCCAAGGTACCGAACGGCCAAGATTGATCCGCAAAGAAAACGTCCGAGAACCCGCTCCACCCGAGAAGCTATGGCCGCCATCTCTCCAACCCGCACCTCCACTTCTTCAACTACTTCCGCCGTTAGTAACTCTCTCGTGACCACTGAGGCTATCCCAACTACTCGTGCTGCTGTCTCGGCTGTCACTACCGCGGGATCGGTTCAAACATCAGCACCGGTTTCGCCTCTTGCTAGGTCCCCCGTTCTCGCCGAGCTATTCCCTAGAGCCCCAGTCTTCACCGTCGGGCCTTCCACAGCTGGGGTCAGTGCTCCAGTTTTCATCCCACCTTTGACGGCTTTCATAACGCCGGCAATTGAGTCATCAACTGCTCAACCAATGGTATCACCACTCAACCTCAACACGTCTGAAGCGGCCCAAAGCACAACCAATACTTCCCTGAGAGTTAAGGTGGAAACCCTCACAACCGAGCTGTCATCTCTCAAAATGATGATGGCTGAGTTCCTCCAGCGACAACCAATGGCTACACATGTCGTTTCTATTATCTCCCATAACCCGCACCTACCGCCCTACATGCCTGGGTCCTTGGTGCCAACAAACGCACCACTTGCATTCAATCTTTACCCACACATGCGTGGACCGCCTTTTTCGTCAACCACAACACCACCATATCTCCCACCATACTACCCTCAACCGTCCGCACCAGGGCCAAATCCCTATCAATCAGCGCCACTTGGGCCATCTCCCTATTATCCTGCCGCCCCTACAACTGCCGGCTTTCCAGTACCCTGGGCTCCACATGTGGAATCGATTGTGCCAAACCCGACAAGCCGTAATGCGGCCATTATCGATCAGTTATTCGGTGAATAACAGTAGGCCAATGCTTTTGAGACAAGGCTCGAAGCTAAGATTGCCATGATACAGGAAGAGGGGGCGCGTCGTATGGCGAGAATGGAGGAACGCCTCAATGCCATTCAGGGGCACCAGGCTCACAACTGGGAATATGCCAACTACCATGTCCCCTAGATTTAAGTCCCGCCGAAGTTAAAAATGCCTGAATTTGAGAAGTTTCGTGGAAATGGCTGCCCGGAGTTACATTTGAAACACTTCTGCCACAAAATGGCTGTATAACCGGTAGATGATAAGTTTCGCATCGCCATGTTCCAAGAGAGCTTAGCGGAGTCGGCGTTGCACTGGTATTACACCAAGGATGTGAGGCAGTATGCAACATTTAGGGAGTTGGCTCTCGTCTTTCTCAATTACTATAGTTTCAATGTAGAAATGGTACTCACGATATCAGACTTGCGGAAACTAAAAAGGTACCGCTCCGAGGACATCAAACAATTTGCTTATCGGTTCAGGGAGGTGGCTTCACAGATTAAACCAGCTTTGAAAGAAAAAGAGCTGATAGATGAGTTCTTCCAACTCCTCCCGCGCGAGTATTTACCATACATGATTGGTCAGACCATCACAACCTTCGCCCAAGCGGTCATCAATGCCGATAAACTCGATGGGGCAAGCCGGGATGGGCTAATTCCTCCCCCTTCAGTAAAGCCAGCCGTCAAACCAAAGCCCAAGGAGCTCGTCGCGGCTGCAGAGCACAATAAGAGTGCCGACTTCATATGCGCCAAGGTCATATGCCGCAGTTACCTTTAGACCCCATGTGCCTGTGGTGGCCAATCCTAGACCGACCGCTCCCATGACAATGCACCAGCAGCCAAGGCCTGCACGGCAAGAGCGTCCCCGACGCAGATTGGAGGACCTGGTTCCGACTCCCGATCCATTAGATGTAATGTTCACACGGCTGAGAGACATGGGCTTCATCTCACCCTAGACCCTAAATCGACCAACCCTTCCTCTTTCGGCTACAACCCCAAGGCGAGTTGTCAATATCACTCTGGAGCACTGGGGCACGACACCAAGGACTGCATCGCGCTCAAGTTTAAAATTCAGAACTTGTTGGACGACGGCGTCATCACGTTCGCAACACCGGCCACAACTCCAAATGTCATGAGCAACCCATTGCCCGAGCACGTCAACTATGTCGGGGCAAACCCCTTCGCACCGCTGACTGATCATGAAGAAGAGATGCATTTACACGAGGTGGAGCAAGAAATCACTGAACATGCCAATGTAACTGAGGTCAATCGAGGACAAAGCTGGAGACGCCGACCTCGCATGCGTACTCACCATATACCACCAAATGTGGCTGTACCCCTGAATCTCATGCCGGTATATATTAGACGGGTCAAGAAACCGCACTTTCGGGTTTCAATTGTTCCTCCTAGAACTGAAGTACAACCTCCGAGAAAGCAAAAGAAGTCTGATTTTGAGAAGGTGGATGATACAGAGGTCAAGACGCATGAGTCTGAAGGAGAAGAATATATCAACATGATCGAGTCCAATCGTGGTCGAGGCCGAGGCCGAGGACGTGGACGTGGGCGTGGATCCTACGGAGGAGATACACACCTTCTACAGGTGCATGCCGCTATACCAGACATTTTCCCCCAAGTACTCCCTCGAGTACCATATGTCTACATCCCATTGTGTCCAGCGCAACCAGAGATGCCGCCTCAAGCACCCGCACTGATACAGATGGAACCAAGGAGTCCAATTGTCATTGGTCCAAGTACCATGACACCCAGCCCAGAAGTCGAGCTCATCACCCGTTCAGGAAGAGTGGTGCAGGCTCCAGAGCCCCAACTGCAGCCTGAGTCTTCAAAGCCCAAGGGGCCGTCGAATGAGCAAATTCGCAAGGTGATCTACTCGGTGAAAGAAAGCGACTACAACATTGTCGAGCAACTGAAGAAGCAACCCGCCCATATCTCCCTCTTCGATTTGATCCATTCTTCTGACAAGCACAGGGAGATGTTGGAGAAATTTCTGGCCGAGGTACACGTACCGGAAGAGATTGAGGTCAACGCACTGGACTCGTACATGAACGGCATGCTGGCAAACAATGCCATCACCTTCTCGGAAGATGACCTCCCAGAAGGAGGACGGGACCACAACAACGCTTTATTCATCACGCTCAAATGTCGCGATACTATTGTTTCCAAGGTGCTCATCGACGGGGGGTCCGGAGTCAACATCATCCCACTCGATGTGGCTCATAAGCTCGGTATCAACATAGAGAAACTCCCACCTTCCAGTCTGACCATTCGAGCTTTTGACGGCACAAAACGTCAGGCCCACGGCGAGGTGACTCTAGAGATCAAAGTGGGGCATTCTCTTCTCCTCCGCATTCCAAATTCTTGAGACCGCTGGATCCTTCAACATGCTGCTAGGACGTCCGTGGATCCATCAAGCCGAGGCAATCCCTTCGAATCTGCACCAGATGGTCCGTTTTCCTTCAGATGGCAAGCTCATCACAGTCAAAGGGGAGTGTACCATGGAATTGTGCCATAAAATTGGCATGCCGTACGTCGGAGAACCAACTGGCGAACCATCGACAACTCAAGCGTTCGAGATGGTAAACATGGTCAGGAGGGACTTCAGGTCAGATCCCCTAATGGGCCGGGGCAACCGCAGCGCTGCTCGACAGTTCATCAGATTCGGATACCAGCCTGGTCAAAGACTCGGAGCTCAAGGGCAAGGCATCCGACATCCGATCGACATACCTACCCAGGTGGGGACACGCGCTCTCCAGGACATGTGCGCCGGCGGTGGCAAGTCAGCCATCCGTTTTGTTCGTTCGTCAGTAACAACAATGGAAGGCGAGATCCTCTCCGAACAGATAGAGGATATAAAGATTGAAGCACAAGAGTCCGAAGAAGAAATCAACATGATGGAAGCGTCGAACCCAACTGAGTCAGACATGCCGCTCGAAGAGGGAACATTTCCAACTTTACTTTTTGCACTTAGAATAATTGAGTCTAGAATAAATTGCCTTGCTACATTCTGGTCGCGGACTAGTAAGGTTGTCCGTATGTAACGCGACTCCAGTTAGTGTCTGTGGGATCGGGACACTGATGATAAAGGGCGAATCTGAGGAAACAACGAGGGCCCCGCTGAGGCCTGATCCCACAACGTTTTATTTATTTTTATTTATGTTTGACTTATCATAGTTGTCACGTCGTATTCAAATTTCATGCAATTCAACTACAACCACGACCTTGACTTGTTTCTTACATGTAGGAACGACGCTTCGGACATACCTGAAAATACCCTAGAACATGACGGAGTGATCGTAGATAACCCGAGATCCCTCGACGGCTATCATGGTCTTGAGCTAGGTCTCCAACGACATGAGGAACCACATGAGATAACATTACAAGAACCCAGATCAATCAACATCGAAACAGATGACGAGCCTAAGGAGCTACATATTGGGGCTGATCTCCCAACAGATGAGGCCGAGAGTATCGTCAACCTACTCAAGGAATTTTCAGATATCTTCGCTTGGACGTACGCAGATATGCCAGGACTAGACCCGGAGATAGTGGAGCACAAAATCCCCACTGATCCACTAATTCGTCCCACCAAGCAGAAACAACGTCGGTACAAGCCCGAGCTAGCTCTAGCGATCAAGGAAGAGGTCGACAAACTCCTCAAGGTCAACTTCATCGAGGTAGCCAAGTACCCACAATGGGTCGCCAACATTGTCCCCGTCATCAAGAAAAACGGGAAGGTTCGAGTCTGCGTCGACTATCGCGACCTTAACAAAGCAAGTCCCAAAGACGACTTCCCTCTACCGCACATCGACCTGCTAGTAGACAATACTGCTGGTTTCAACAGATTTTCTTTCATGGATGGATTCTCCGGGTACAATCAAATACGTATGGCCGAAGAAGACAAGGAGAAAACGACTTTCACAACACCATGGGGCACGTTCTGTTACCGGGTCATGCCCTTCGGACTCAAGAATGCTGGGGCAACTTATCAACGCGCAATGGTAGTCCTATTCCATGACATGATGCACCGAGAAATCGAAGTCTACGTCGACGATATGATCGCAAAATCCAGAGTAGAAAAAGACCACATTGTTGTTCTCCGCAAGCTATTTGAACGACTTCGCAAGTACAAGCTTCATCTCAATCCGGCTAAATGCGTCTTCGGGGCAACGTCAGGGAAACTTCTAGGGTTCGTTGTCAGCAGAAAGGCATCGAAATCGACCCCGACAAAATCAAGGCAATTCGCGATCTCCCAGCACCAAAGTCAGTTAAGGAGATTCGGGGTTTCATGGGTCGCGTCAATTACATTGGAAGGTTCATCTCTAACTTGGCAGATACATGCAAACCGTTGTTCAAGAAACTAAGGAAAGATGTCAAGTTCGAATGGGATGATGATTGCAAAACCGGTTCGAACAGATAAAGGCCTACCTAACAGAACCACCCGTTCTCATCCCGCCAAAGCCGGGGCACCCTCTCACGCTCTACCTCACAGTTCGAGAAGAGTCATTCGGAGCCATGCTTGCCTAACAATTGCCAGGCACAAAGGAACACGCGGTGTATTACTTAAGCAAGAAATTCACGGATTGCAAGTCTCGCTACACGGTGTCAGAACGTACCTGTTGCGCACTCGTTTGGGCGCTACATCGACTCCGACAGTACAGTCTCCACTATGAGATTTTACTAGTTTCCGAGAGCGATCCCCTCAAATACCTCTTTGACAAACCAACCCTGATCGGAAAATGGCAGTTGCAGCTAGCTGAATTCGACATCAGATTCCACTCAACGAAGTCAATTAAAGGAAAGAACAATCGCTGATCACATTACGGAATATCCAGGGACAGACAATTCGCCTTTGGAAATTAAATTGCCAGACGAAGACATCTTCCTCACCGAGCTACAACAAAGATGGACAATATATTTTGACGGCGCTGTCAACTCTTCTGGTTCAGGCATCGGAGCAGTAGTGATATCCCCAGATGGACAATACTATCCAACAGCTGCTAAAGTCACCTTCTCCTGCACAAACAACATTGCTGAATATGAAGCATGCATCCTCGGCCTATTACATGCACTTGACATGCGAGTCCGATTTCTTGACGTTCATGGAGATTCGGCACTCATTATCTCCCAAACAAACGGGGCATGGCGCACACGGGATCCAAAGCTCATCCCATATCAGGACTACCTACAAACACTAGCCCGCCAATTCATTGATATCGAATTCAATTACCTCTCATGGGCAGATAATCGTTTCGCCGACGCTCTTGCTGTTCTTGCATCAATGATTCCATTAGCAGGAGAATGGACATAGAGCCTCTTCGCATCGACATCGCCGAAGACCCGAGTTGTATGCATGTCGAGCCTTGCCATTCTGAGGACTCACCACCGTGGTTTGCAGACATCAAAGCTTACCTAGAAATGGGCGTTTTTCCCCAAGGTAGCACAGGAAATCAACAGAAATTCATCCGGAGGATTGCAAGGAGCTACTTCCTCAATGCTGACGTGCTCTACAAGAAGTCATTCACGACAGCCCTCATGAGGTGCGTCACCGAACAGGAAGCCCAAGACATCATCTTCGAAGTCCATGAAGGTGTTTGTGGACCACACATGAACGGTTATACTCTCGCCCAAAAGATCATGCGTCAGGGATACTATTGGCTCACAATCGAGGCCGACTGTATCAAATACGTCAAAACCTGCCACAAATGTCAGATCTACAGTAACAAGGTGCATGTCCCTCCAACAAGGCTCTACCCACTGTTCGAACCGTGGCCATTCTCAATGTGGGGCATAGACGTCATCGGACCGATTAATCCTAAGGCATCAAACGGGCATCGATTCATATTAGTCGCCATCGACTACTTCACTAAATGGATCGAAACACAATCTTTCAAGGAAGTCACCGCGAATAACATCATACGTTTCATGCGGGCAAACATCATCGCCAGATACGGAGTTCCAGAGCTGCTCGTCACCGACAACGGCACAAACTTCAATGGCAAACAAATGAATACTCTATGCACTGAATTTCGAATCAAACACCTCAACTTTTCACCGTACCGTCCACAAATGAACGGTGCAGTCGAAGCCGCCAACAAAAACATGAAAAGAATTCTTCAGAAGACAGCGATCACATATCGCGATTGGCACGAGAAGCTCCCTTTCGCACTACTCGCCTACCGGACTACGATGCGCACTTCGACTAGGGCAACTCCCTTTGAACTTGTCTATGGCGCTCAAGCAGTCATTCCAGCTGAGGTCAAGCTACCTACTCTCCGGATCTTGTCCCAAAGCAACATGAACGAGGAAGAGAAGACCAATCACCAGCTCGCCCACCTCGACTTCATCGATGAAAAACGACTTGCCGCAATCGATCACATGCAATGTTATCAACAACGCATGTCCAGGGCATTCAACAAAAAGGTCAAAGAAGTCAAGTAAAAACCAGGAGACCTTGTCCTCAAAAGGATCCTTCCAAATGTCTAATATCCTAGGGGAAAATTTGCTCCGAACTACGAGGGACCATTCGTCGTCAAACACGCTTTCTCGGGAGGAGCTACCATTCTAACAAAGATGGATGGAGGAGAACTGTCACAACCAATCAATACGGACGCTCTCCGACGTTACTACACTTAAATGGGTGGTAACGCTTCAAGCAAAAGACTTGTGGCGGTTTCGTCAATCCTTTGGTTCCTTCGGACGAAGATGCAATGACGAAACACAAAAAAGGGGAAGTATCAAAACTCTACTTCGCCTTTTATATAAATAAAGTTACATGAGCAAACTTCATTTTAAAAGAAACAAGTTACATGAGCTTACTTGTTATATGTCATTTGCCTTGTGTAGGTACATGAGCATCCTACATTACAGACAAAGGCGTGGGCGGTCGGGTGGAAAATTTCGAACCAAAGCTTCGAAATTGCCTTTGTTGTCACCAAGGATTACCATACCAAAAGGGAGTATCATTTATACTACTCTTTATCAAAATTTTTGATCATTTCCCAGATGGAGTCACACCTCCATTTTTCCAGCTGGAGTCATGCCTCAATTTCCCTACACTGTAGGCACATGAGCATCCACACGGTACGGTATAAACTCCTAGGAAACGGCGTGGATGGTGGGTGGAAGCTGTTCCGTCTAATCTCAAATAACATGACTGGGGACATGAAAGTACAAACACTTTCCCTGCGAAGATTGCATAAGAGCACCACTTCAGTATGATGTCTCCAATGAGGTTTGCGTACCTGAACCTCTTCATTTTGTGTACCCATTTGCATAAAATTTGAAAATATTTTTGATAATAAGAATGCTTCTGAACGAGAGTGGAGAAGGCAAACCTCCTCCTAAACACCTACCCAAAGTGATGAGTGCAAACACTATTAGGGTTCGCCCACACAAGCATCCGGGTGGACAAGGAATCCTTTGACAAAAGATGCTCAAACTAGGATGAGATCGAGCATTTCTTCTCTATCCCAAACACAGAACATCAACCATTTGTAACCCTTTTTCCAAGCCAAATTTGAAGTTTCTACATACACTACTCCCACAGAGTTTAAGGACCACCTCACATTGAGGTTAAAGGAGATCCTGTAGTTAGGAACCGGAAGCAACGGACCATAGAGGCAACACTTCCTTAAGGTTCAAGCGAAAAGTTACCATCAATGGTCAAGCTTGCTAGTTGAGTTGTCCCCAAAAATGAAATTTTACCAACACCACGTCAAAGCATACAAATTCCCAAGGAGTCCAAAGCATCTCCAAAAAGATTATCAAAAAAGAAAGCGGGGCAAATCCCTATGACCTGACAAAGCAAAAGTAAAATCAGTTGAAATACCAAACTCCTCAAAAGCAAAGTGCAAAATGAAAGTCAAAAGAGCATAATAAAGCACCAGGGCCGACATTGACGGTCGCAAAAGCAAAGGTATCATATTCTCAACAAATCAAGAGAAAACATTCCCAAAGCGGATCATCAACACCTCGACTGGCGACCTGTCTGAGAATGAAGGATTTATTTGAACGGTGAAACCTCTGTGTTCAAGTAGCTTCCAATATGATCATTAGACTCTTTCTTTCAAACGATGAATTTAAACCTTCAATATAAAAGTCTTATGCCAAAGCCATGTTACAACCTAGACAAAGACTCCTTCGACTAGTACATGAGCATCCAAGTCAAAGGAATTCTGCAAACCCACCTGGACACTTTTCAGAAGTAAGAATAAACTTTGTGATGAATCAAAAACTCCTTCTCCTATCTCATTCAGAAGCAAGTCTTTAGAGAGAAATCATAAACGTCGTAATCATACAAGCTTGATTACCTTGTATCTCATGAAATCTTTATCATTGCTAATTATCTTTTTGATGAGCTCTCAGGATACATGTTGGCCAAAGATGACCCCGAAACATAATTTGAGGTATTTATGATATCCTTATGAGAAAATCTTTTCAGATTTCCTCGCAATGAGGGGCAAACTGTAATACCTCAAATCTCCTTTCCTATTTTATTTTCAAAAAATATTCATTTCCTTTAATTGCGTTCATTAAAATCTATTTCCTAAATGTGAGCATATGTGCACGTTACAGAAGACGCAGGGATAGATTGAAACGCTTCTCCCTTCAGACGTTTCAACTTGCAAACGTTATGTTAATTCTACTTTCCTATATAGAAGGGAGACACACATGTAAAAAAAAAAAGACTAAAACACAAAAAAGCTCCCCCTCCAAGCATTCTTCAAGCCTCCCCTTTCCTCCCGACGAGCTTCTCGACCAAGGTAAGCTCATGAAACAATGGAGACCCCCCAACTAGCCTTACCGCGGAGGACACGTTCCCGTTTCACAAGTCGACGGCTGTGGCAAGAAGAAACAACGGCAACCCCGGACAACCTCCGACGTCCTCTCTTCGTCGTCTCCATGCTCTAGGCCATCTCTCTGGCATCTAGGATCTGCCCTCCCTCGTCTAGAGACAAGGAGGACTCAACTACCACATTTCGTAACCTCGTAGCTTCGCGAGAGGGCTCCCTTTTTGCTTTGACGTTTTCTTGTTTGCGCAGCCGCAAGGATTGGACAGCCGAGAACCAAGTCACAAGACATCTTGTGGTCGCCAAAATAGGCCAAGACTCTCACATCCCCTTCCCTTCACACGTCCTAGCATGTTGGGATGTGTTGCAGCCGTCACATCAAGCCAAAATAGCTCGGTAATTCCAAGCATGTTTCGGATCAGTTTGCGCAACCTTCGGTTTTTACTGTATATCTTTTTGCGTAGTTGTCGGAATCATGCGAAACCACTTTCATTTGATTCTAACTTACATACGGTTCTAAGGACGCCAACCAAGCTAAATTTGAGTTTCTATCCTAGGAGTTTCGAATAAAACATTGTACTGGTTACAAACGACCGAGTTTCGCACTTTTGAACATCACCGTTTGCATTTTTTTTTTTCGTACGTCAAATTTCAAGTATACTCTAGACATATCACACTAGCTATATATGATGTTTCATGTACAAATTTTTAGTGGTTTTAAAATGACATGGCATTTACATATGAATGGAGTGTTTTCGAAGAATCCGAAGACTTATAATCTCGGATCTGCATGTCGACAGTCCACTCTTTCACTCATAACTTTCTTTTTGAAAATTCTATTGACCTAAAACTTGCGCCATTAGATGCCTGACTTCAACAGCTTTGTTTTGAGTATAAGTAAGCTCATTTTCATGAACTGAGCTAAAAGTTATACACATTTTTCCGAGAGGTAATAAAACTGTCGGAGCTCGGATCTGCATGTGGACATCTCACTCTTTCATTCATAACTTTCGTTACAAATCTTAGATTGACTTGAAACTTATTCTACTGGATTATTGACTTGAAGAGCTTTCTTTCAAGTATAAACACATGCATTTTCATGAATTGAGCAGAAAGTTATGCATCTTTGTTTGAAAGGTACCAAAGCTGCCACGGTTGAGAATCATTCGATTACGATTTTCCGTCATGTCTTGAACTTGCTTGCTGTCATTGATATGTTTCTAAGTCCATGATCCTCGCGTTTATCATGTATATATTACTATTTACTAATCATTTTCCTATCCCGACATTTTCGCATGTGAAAATACAATCTCGTCAATCCGAGTGACGTTCGGGACATATTGGAGGTCGATGGGCTCAAACACCTCACATCGTTCGCTTTCGTTTTCCAACTTCAAGATGATGCACGGTGGATCATAGTGGAAACGCTCCAGACGTCCCCAACCGGCAAACCTCAGGTACATGAGGGAGGTGCGGGCCTCCCGTTTTTTTTTTCTTTCTTTCCACATGTAACGGATCGTCGGCCCAAGTGCATAGGCCCACGATAACCACCCTTCCCCGCTCCCTTTGATCTCAATAATTTTCTGTGCTTGTCCGTATGTCTTAGGCACGTAGATTTGTCATTGCATACTGTTTGTCAAACACACATGAGTTCGGGCCCAAAAAGCTCGAATCGGGTCCAAAGCCCATAAAACATTGACACAAGTCCGGAGTCATGCCCGAATCGGGTCCAACACCCGTTAAACAATAGAAAATCTTTTGAAGCAAACGCCACCTCTTTTTTTTCGCATGTTAGAATGTAAGAGTTAGTAAATAGGAATCCCCGAACCAACTGTTTTCCGACTTAAACAGCTCTTAAAAATAAGTCGGTGGCGACTCCGTAATAGTTTACCTAGGTTAAACAACAACATTTTCACGGAGCCATCATGGATGGGTAACGGCAACACGTGCCGCTTCCGATTTCTCCTGAAAGTTCCTTCTTCGGATCATGCTCCGCCTTTCGCTTGCCGCCTCTTAGGAAAACAGGGATGGTCGGCGAGGGCCCGAGCAGGCCCAGTTAGGAACCCAAGGAGGGATCACCCAATTCCCTTCCGCAGCGTCCGACGCTCGAGTCGCGACGTCGACCGGTTGGGCCTTAGGGAGCGGGCCCGGATCCTCGGGTCGTCCGAACCGCACGTAGGCCGGAAGGCGCGCGTACACCTCGTATCATCGTAAGTCTGTGAGTTTATTCATTTAAAAGGGCCCCATTCCCCTGTCCGACGTTTCCTGTGGACTCAAGTAGTAACAAGTCATGAGATGGATTGAATTTTGTGGGGGACGTCCTTAACTCCTGTCACGCATTACTAGCCCTGCCCCCATGTCTCTCTTTCTCTTGTCAGAGAACATTAAACATGCTCAACCAAACCATCCGTGCAAAGGCTAAAGAAAGATCGAAGCTTTATGCATGTATTATTATGTAAGCTCTATGCTTAGATAGCGGACAACAGCAGCCACATATTTTTGGTCTGCGTCATCGGCAACCCACCCTTGAATTGGCCTCCGTGGCTTCTTCCACCGTCACTTGCTAGTCTAGAAAATCGGGAATCTCTACTTTCCAGGCAATTCTCCCAAAGTGTGGAAACGGGGGAGGATCCTGAGGTTTTGTTTCTTTCTGATTTCGGGATGAGCAGCATCTTCTTTCCGGGGGTTATGCCAACCCCCGTTGATCCCAACAACCATCAGTCAGTCTTCCCCAACCCCCATTCAGCTCCCATGGGAAAATCTCTCTTGGCCTTGGCCTTGGCCTAGGCAGGCTAATACTTCCATTAAATCCTTTTGTAGCTAAACCTCGACGGGATATAAACATCTAAGGGAGCCACGCCCCGAGGGTGACCTGATAGTAGTACCTCTATTTGTATAGGTAAGCCAAACCATGCTTAAACCTCGATCGTTGTTGTTATGCTCTTCCAGTACGTGTTTTGTAGCTTGCTTGTCCTTTGTGATGATGTATAGGATCGGTATCTCGTGTCTGCAACCCTTTTGTCGCCATGCTTATCGTCCAGGTGCTTTGGTGAGTACATGGAGGGGAATGGAGCGGTGCAAACGGCTGTCGGGAGTGTTGATCTCAAGGGGAAGATTTGGGGAGAGAGTAAGATCGTGTGGAGCATCATCCTCCCCACGGTCGTTGCGAGGGTCACTTCCTACAGCACCAGTCTTGTGACGCAGGTGTGGATCGGGCATATCAATAAAGTGGAGCTTGCGGCGTTCGGGCTAATAATGAGCGTCCTAGTACTGTTCACCAACGGGATAATTGTGAGTTTTCCCACTTGTATTCGTACATGATTGATTCTGGATGCAGCGATGATTTCCTTGCCTTCTGCTTCTCGAAGTTGGGGATGTCAAGCGCGACCGAAACATTCTGCGGCCAAGCCTTCGGGGCGAAGCAAAACAACATGATGGGCATTTATCTGCAACGATCCTGGATCGTGAATGTGGCTACAGTCACCATTCTGGTCCCTTTATTTGTGTTCGCCAGTCCAATCTTCCGAGCAATCGGCGAGAGTGGAACAGTGTCAGACGCCACCGAGCAATTTGCTCTCCTCTACATCCCGGTCATCTACAGCTTTGCCTTCTGCTTAACCAGTCAGATGTTCCTGCAGTCACAGATGAAAAATATGGTGGTCGCATACGCATGCCTAGTCTCTTTCCTCTTGAACCTGTTATTATCCTGGATTTTTGTCGGGAAGCTCGATTTAGGCGTTGCCGGTGCAATGGGGTCATTAATCGCATCTTGGTGGTCATTGGTTGGCTTGTTCTTCGTGTATATTTTTGGAGGTTGGTGCGCTGACTCTTGGAAAGGGTTTTCACTGGCTACATTTACTGACCTGTGGCCCATGATAAAGCTCTCTGTATCTTCGGGCGTGATGCTATGGTGATTACTGAACTCTCAGCTCATGCTCTTCCCATGAAACTGTGACAAATAGATCCCTGAGTTTATTTCTGTCGTGGTCGTTTGATTTGCTTCTGCAGTCTCGAGCTGTGGTACCAAGCAATACTCGTCTTGTTAGCAGGGTATCTAGGTGATGCAACCGTTGAGATATCAGCTTTCTCGTTTTGGTAAGAGGCAACTGATCATCATTTCGCTCCCTGAAACCATCCTATATCTGATACTTCGACTTCTTCTGCAGCATGACCATCAATTCTTTGGAATTCATGATTTGCCTTAGCTTTTTGTCCGCTGCTTGGTACAAACTTCTCAGCAATATCTCATCTGTCAAGAGGGCTACTCTTCCTAATAACATCACTGACGATTCTCCGTTCTGACTTCTACGTGCAGCATACGTGTGGCAAATGAGCTCGGCAGAGGCAATGCAGAGGCCGCGATGTTCTCGGTTAAGGTGATTTTGACCAATTCCCTAATCATCGGGATTTTGTTCTCCATCCTGTTTCTGGTCTTCGGGAAGGATATCCCGCGGCTATTAACGAGCGACGTAGAAGTTCAAGAAGCCATGGCCGACCTCTCATACCTTCTCTCCATCTCCTTCCTCTTCAATAGCATCCAACCAGTATTTATAGGTAAACTAAACTCTAAACTTTATTCAACAAGAAGCATTTCTACTCTCAAACAGGGGTTTGTTAGCTGAGATGTTTTGCATTCAAGGTGTTGCCGTGGGCTCTGGTTTACAAGGACGGGTTGCTATCATAAACATCTGCTGCTATTATCTGGTCGGGTTGCCTGTCGGGTTACTGCTGGGGTTTTTGGCCAACTGGGGAATAAAGGTTAGCGCGTGAGAACCCCTGAATTTTGGCCATTGATGAATGAATCCTGATCGCGATGAAATTCGCCCGTGTTCAGGGTTTGTGGATAGGACTTCTTCTGGGAATAGTGGTGCAGACGATGGTCCTTGGACTCATGATCTGGAGAACAAACTGGCAAGAACAGGTAACATTCAAACACCGAAAAACGCAGCCTTCTTAAAGTAAGAACGAGAACTAAAACTACTTATCTCTCGATATTCTGCAGGTGGACAAGGTGTCAAACCGTCTAAACCAGTGGCTCCTTGAGCCGTCAACCGAAAATGACGAGGCCTCGGTTCCGAGCTCATGACGGAAACTGTCTCCGGCATGCTTGGCAGTGGGAGATTTTCTTTTTCCGAGGCTATCGGTGGTTTGTTATCGAGACGGCCTCCTGGTTCGAACTCTGCCAGTCGGAGGAGTGTTCCGCGATTTCATCTTTTTTTGCTGCTGCATTTCAAATGCATACCCATGCATAATTTTCGGACCAATTCTACGAAGCCTGTATTCAATCGAGTTTTTAGCTGACTTAAACCGGGATTTGATTTTCTTACCGCTAAAAACAAACAACGCATTTCCTAACAAGGAAGGAAAGAGAAGGCGCAGCTGTTCGCCTTTCTTCGGTTTTGTCGGTCCGAAACGTAAGCCCCCCCGCCCCCCCAATTCGATCCGTCTCCCTCGGGACTGAATTCTCAGACAACTTCTCGACCGATCTCGTCGGCGACGCCCCATCGCTGGACCGCCGGGGGGGAGGGATTTCGTGAATGGCCCCGTAAATCTTCCAGTCCTCCGCTCCTCGCATGCTGTTCTTGACTCTGCACCTTTTCGTTCTCTCCGTAGGTTGATTGATGTTTAAGTTGATTTCGGGTTTCGCTATTGACGTGTTTTTGCCACCCAGGGCTGCATTCGTCGGTGTAGGGGTGGAGGTCAAAGGAGTGATGGAGAGATATGGTGGTTACGTTCCTCCTGCGTATATTCAGCTAGGACAATCGGATCCCGATGCCTCGACCATTCCAAGGGTAGAGGAAGTTTCCGTTCAGAGGGCTGCGGCAGCGGCAAGGTGGTCTTCCGGGATTTGCGCATGTTGCAACTACATTCCTAGCTGTATGCTACTTGTTCCCTGACCTTTATGATTTATCTGGTTTAGGAGGCGCATCTGGATAGTTGCCTGACCTGGTTGTACTTCTTTGTCATCCCCTGAAATTCTATACAAGTTGTAGTAACTAGAAGCGAATTGCCGGACTGAAGGAGGATGTTTGCGAGCTATCATTGACGGCATTTGGGTCTGCAGGGCTTAAATGTGGTTCGCCGAAGCTTTTCCCTCCATAATTGATAAAAAAAAACTGCTCGATGAAGTTCGACAATAATTTCCAACGAGGGTTGATTCAAGTGGTCGCCGGCTTGGTATCGCTTAACTAAGGTCTCGGGTTCGAGACTTGGGAAAGCAGCTACCCGGTTCGAGTCTGGATTAGTCGGAGCTGGGTGGGAAAAAAAAGTTCTACAATAATGAAAAGATAATTTTGCTTGCAAAGTTCAGTCGGGTCATGAGAAATTCTGGCCATGACTTGTGTTCTAACCTTAATCTTAGAATGCTTAGCAGTGTCAGTAGTCTGGTAGCTGCATTTAGTTCTTAGTGCACACGTAAGGGGATTGATGGTGTTTTCTTCTAGCTGATTCTTGGGTTCTTGACATCTGAATTCTCAGGCTGTATAGGCCTGATCTGTCCTTGCTACCTATATGGAAAGAATGCCGAATTCCTGGGTTCTGGAACTCTGATGGGATTATGCACCATCCATTTCCTCTTCTGGGTTCTTGTTAACTTTGGATGTTGCTTGTTAACTGATGGTATCTTGTTGGGATTACCCGGCTGTTTACTGGCTATTTATGCTTGCAGTTACCGCAAAGCTCTGAGGTCGAAGTATGGCTTGGAGGTATGTGTGATAACCGTGACAAGTTCTCTAATCATACATTGAACAGCGATTCTTTCCAGCTGTGGGCTGTTTGTGTTATCTATGCTTTCACCATACATAGGAAGTGCCATGCGGGGACTTTGTAACGCACATCTTCTGCCACTTGTGAGCTGTTTGCCAAGAATACAGAGAGATCCGGGAACGGTCAGCTGATCCTAGCCACTATCTATCATCAGTGGCAGTGATTGCTCCACCCACACAGACGATGGAATCTCCTTCAAAGAAATAGGATATTGACCACACTAATTTCTTCATACTTACCCTTTTTGTCCAAGTAGCTTACAGGAATGCGCCTCTTAAATGTAATGCTTTAGTTGCCTTCAGACAAACGTTTTGTCTGGAATAATATGATAATCGGACCCCCATTCGGACATCATATAGCACATCAAAGTCTGACATCATGCTGCATGCATATCTTCCATGTAATAACCAGATTCTGACAACGAAATGGGATAAGCAGGTCTATTTCTCAGCATAGGTTAACAGTTCCATGGAGACGATGAATGGTGATCCATATCATCCAAACAGGAGCTGAGATGAAGACATTCACTTTCACAAGAAAACAAGTAGACGGGGGAACTATCATCCCCCAAGTCACTTAACCAGCGGGCCAGGTCATTTGGCGTCCACCAAGTAGGTGAACGTGAATGTGATAAACTGACTGACCTGCAGATGAAAGCAAGCATATATATTATTGAGTTGTTAACAAAACAATTATGATCCAACCAACCATCAGGTGTAACAGATGAAGGGCATGAAGCGGAAACTTACATCCCTTAGGCCCATCATTTATCACAATCCTGAAGCCATCGTCGAGGCCTTCCTGTTTGGCCACCCGCTTGGCAGTATACAGAAGGTAGCCCAGAATCTCGCAATGCCTCTCTTCAGCCTACAAGTTAATTTAAGGGAGAAGTCAGGAAAGTAAAAGGAGACGAAATCGTCCCCTGGGAAGGTGCTCGGGGTGCAATAAATTTACCTTGGATAATCCAGTTAAACCATCCTTCACTTTGGGAATGATGAGAATATGGATGGGAGCCTGAGGGTTTATGTCTCTGAAGGCAAGAACCTATACACAGACAGGATACAACAATTAGTGGAATATGGACAAACATCGACAACAACAATCTCATCCCATCGAAGAACACAAAGCCAAACAGGTTGAAAGCAAATGAAGGGAAGCAAAATAAGGGTGTACAACCCAGAGGTCAGGGTGTGCGAGAGAGTGAATAAAGGAGCATGGAAGATGCAACAAAGACAACAAGACTATTTACTTGAAGGTGTACATCCCAGAACTGAGTTCCCAATTCAGGTATCAGAACAATCTATGCAAGACCGCATTCCCAAACCCATAGGAGAAGAATAAAAGAACGGATAATTGAAGATATAGGGAAGGATGATGCATCAGCCGATGAAGAGAGCTTTCACTACCTTATCATCCTCGTATACAATGGTGGATGGGATTTCCTTCTTAATAATTTTGTCAAATCTGTAAAAAGCAAACTATAATTTATTAGTTCAGATAAAAATAACTAATGCCTAATACATGCGCAGTCAGCCAACCAACAAACAACCAACTGCCCCATAACCCAGGAATCAAGGCGAGAAGACCGGGCTCAATGATCAGTCGCAATCTCTCAGAAAGAAAACGCCCAAACCCAGAGAAAGCAAGGGTCGTCTACTTGTTAGCTTCAGACAAACCAATTCATCTACCCAACCACCTCCAATCAACTTCAGTACGGGCCAAAAATCAACGAACGATCACTACCCACAAACCCTAGGCTCGTCCCTTATCCATCTCCTACAATCCCCACTCCCCCTGTCAATCCACGCCGATCCAGACAAAAACCTGGCCATTCACACCTCACACGCACCCAAAAACCAAACTTGTCGAATAGCGCCAAGCACTAAAAGGACAGACGTTTAGACAGGATGAGAGGGAGGATTACATGGTGGGGGCATCGGATGGGGTGGCGGCTGCGGCGAGGGCTGCCTCCTTCTCGGAAGCCATGACCAACGTCGTCGGCAGCGGCGACGGAGGAGGAGGAGGAGTGAAATGATCCGTTTCTTTTTATTCATCACACAATTTCTTACAACCTACTACGTAAATAGACTACATCAAGATCTACGAAGTTTATTAATTATAAAATAATCATGATTCATCCTTCATTTATTTATATATATATATATATATACAAGTTTTATAAATAATCTAACCCCTAACTTTCTCTTCTTCTTAAACGTACAAAAGAAAAAGGTATAAGTGACACCCTTCTTTTTATTTATTTCATCAACCTGTCATAAATACATGAACGGATTAGTTAATCACTAAGTACATCAATCCATATTGTGATAATACGTACAAACGAGAATTCCTCCCATGTCTCTCAAACCGACGTCGTTCATCGATCTTACACTCACGTTCGCAATTAATATTTCACGAATTGAATTATCTAGATCATTTCCCTCAGCTTTCGCTATATCTTATTTTAGTTGCAACACGATAAGCACGCTCGTATCATTTTATTCGATCTAAACCGATCACGAAAGTTTACTCCCGTACCATCACTTGGACGTACGTTTACGGCCCCATTCTTTAGCCTCTTAGATTTTGTTTTTAACGTATTCCGAGGGCCGATTCACGCCCGAATCCCTCGCATCAACCTCATGGAACAACAAAGAGGAAATTCCTCTCCTTTGTTTGTTCTCATCCGGCCACACATTCCGGCCAATATTTTTCAGCCCATTTGTCGTCTCTCCTATCTTTTAATACCACTACTTATCTCTTAGCCTATTCAACATTCACGCTCGTCAAGAATTATTCATACAATACAATAATATACATCATCAATCGCATCAAAACGAGGCATTTCTCACCACCGTCGAGAATATCATTTCTTAGTCAACCGAGGTTCAAATGGTATTCTCATTTTCCAAGAATATCCAGCTAAATGACATAATACGGCTGCGAATTCATCTGACCTTCGTAATAAACAGAAGAGAGAGCAAGGTTAAGATGACCTCCCTTAAATCCAAGGGATTCCGGCCACTCGGCACCTCTAAAAGAGGGAAAAGAGCCTCCCTCTAGTCTGAGGCGTCACCTTTTCACTCGTTTTCCTCTCTGTTTATATTCCTCACCAACAATGATATAATAACAATATGACAGCAAGTGTATAGCCAGCAGAAGAACATAAAGGAGAAGGGAATGAAGCAGGAGACGTACCTTGTCCCACTTCCTCCGCAAAATACTTCGAGTTCTCGACGTCTTCGTACAATTTCGCTCCGGGTTGGACGGTCTAACACTCTTCCTCGAGGTTCCTTTCTCCTTCGTAAGACTTCAATTCGCGGCAAACGAACTTGGGTTGCCGTCTTTGGTTTCTTCGAGTAACTCCGTCAGCTTCCCCTCCCCCAGTCATTTTCTTTTTTCTTATCTGCTCCGTCGAATCCCTTCCCCCCTCCAAGATGGTAATCTAATTTCCTTTTTATTCTAAAGTCACCGTTTTACTGGAATGGGCTTAGTGTCCCCTAATAATAGCCACAGGGTCCCATCCCCTTTTTTTTTCCATTTTCTAATTACTATCAATTTAGTTTTAATAAGTTGTCGGCCAAAGTGACCAAAATCTACGGGGATTTGTCCAAAAGGTTCGATAATATCCTAATTTAATAATTTAAAATTAAAATCTTCAGATCATTACAAGAAGGGCCAGTCGACAAGTGGGAGCTCAGTAGGGCTACTCCAGATGATAACTTGTCGTTATTACCGGAGCCTCCTCTTGGGCTTCGACTAGAACTCATCTCATTACTCTTCCCACTGAAAATATCCGGACCCAATTTACTTCGCCTTTCCTCCACCGAAGCGGGCCGAGAAAACGACAAATTATTGGAGAAGTCAGAATCGATCAAGCTCTTCGAAGCATCTCCGAACTGGATTCAGTTCGATTAGGACATAGGTGCCGTTTTCCGTTTCCCGATGTTCTTGTCCGTTGGCGGAGGTCGATGTCATGTCATCAGTCAATGAACAGTGAGATCCCCTCGGTTTTTTCCTGATAAAAGTTTCAATCTTTATTTGTCCCCCTGCCCGGTGGTGGTGACTTCCATTCCCTTTTTCTTTTTCCTCGTGGTTTATCTTTTCTGACGCTCTGACGCCCCACCACCTCTTTTTGTCTTTACCCGAACTCGAACTAAAAACATATAGCTGTCGGGGGGAACCGGATTCGGGTATAAGTACGAGGGAGTTCTGTTCCTTTTTTGCGTGTGCCTTTGGGCTTGTGCGGCTGGATGAATCTTCCATTTGGGTTACTGAGGGGATGAATCAAAATGCGTTGGTGCTGACAAAAGATGTTATTTTTCTTAGGTGGGTTGTTTTTTGGTGGACTGAATTGGAATCCGAGGACTGACTCTGTGGGTTTATTTACTGAAGCTGACGTCAAGGTGAGTAGCGTAGTGGAACGGTCCTCGGTGATGGGAGGTGGGGGGAGGGAATTGAATCGGTCTGATGAATAACGATTTTGATGGTGCTCACGAGGTGTTTGTGGAATTGACCCATAGAATGGAATCTAATGGTGGTGGTGTTCCTGGTGGTGGCGGGATGCAGGATCCGAGCATGAGGTCTCTGTCTAGGCAAGGCTCTCTGTGTGGATTAACCCTTGATGAGGTTCATAGTCAGATAGGGAATGTGGGGAAGCCGCTGGGTAGCATGAACCTCGACGAGCTCCTGAAGAGTGTTTGGAGTGCAGATGTGACTAATCAGGGATGTGAAACTGCCGAGGGGATGGAGAACCCGAGAGGTCAGCATGTGCAGGGGAATCAACTGCAGAAGCAGCCGAGCTTCATGCTCTCCCGGGCTCTCAGCCAGAAGACGGTCGATGAGGTCTGGAAAGATATTCAACAAGGACAGGCTAAGAAAGATACTGGAGTGGCTTATGATGTCCAGGAAGGGGCGAATCGAGATAGACAGCCTACGCTCGGGGAAATTACCCTCGAGGATTTCTTGTCGTTGGCAGGCGTGGAGGCTGAGCCACCTGAGGCTAATAGAGCAGAGCCCAAGACTGGAGTTCTTCTTGCTGCAGCAGCGCAGCAGGAGAATAATTTGCAGCACGGCCAGTGGATGAACTACCAGCTTGCTTCGGTTCAACAGCAGCAAAATATTGTGCCGTTGTTTATGCCAGCCAACCATGTCCAGCCGCCAATATCAGTTGTTCCTACCGCTGCTCCCGCTCCCTTTTTGGACACTGGATTTTCCGATGCCCTAGTTGCGCTGTCACCATCTTCATTTTTGGGATCAGTATCAGATACACAGAGTCCTGGCCTTAAAAGGGTTGCCCCCGAAGGGGTTATTGAAAAGACGGTTGAGAGAAGGCAAAAGAGGATGATAAAAAACAGGGAATCTGCTGCTCGATCAAGAGCAAGAAAAACAGGTGTGTTTTCATGTGTCTGCTTGCCCAAGTCTTGATGATTTTTTTCATCGATTTGTAAAGGTTACCTTGTTGTTGACAGGCGTATACACAAGAGCTGGAGAACAAGGTTGCTTTTTTAGAGGAAGAAAATGCTAAACTCAGAAAACAGCGGGTATGAGGTCCTACTTAATCGGTCTGTTTACAAGTGTGAATTTGTAATTAACATTGGTAAGTAGTTTGAATAAGCTGAAGCACCACAATCGTCTGTACATATGTTGCAAAGGCAGATACTGGTGAAATAAATTACTTTCTACGTGTTAATATTGTCTTGTCTCACTATTTCACTTGATTGCAAACCCTGTTTGATTTGTCATATTTATATTACTTCCACATCAGAAGGTGACTGGTACTTTTTCTGCAGTCAAATTGAAATCCCGTAAGTGTTATTGGTGCTACTATCTAGTTGATGTCGTTATTCCATCATTGACATAAGGCTCTTTTAATCAGAGATGTCATGTGGTTCTTCTTCGGAAAAGGGAGTGGGTGAGATTCAATTGAGAATGTGGTAGTTGGCCAGTTTAGCTTGTGAAACCTCTGCTGACAATGTAGCATTTCTTGTGCTGGATGCAGCACTGACTTAGGAAGCATAATTCCTTGTTGATATGGGAGCCTGATCTTGTACAACAAACACATCTTCATGTGCTATTTTCGTTCTTGGATGTCTCTTTCTAAGCATAAGCCATGTTGTGATGCTTTTGGTTTTTGTGTGCATACCTGGCAGTTGATAGGTAGGACAAACATATTTAGTTCTTCATTGGGAAGTCTTAATATAATCCTCCTCTCATTCTTTCTTGTGGATTTCTCATACAGGATCTCGACAAGGCATTACTTCCGTCTACTGAGCCAAACAAGAAGCTTCGCAGAACAAGCTCGGCACCTGCACCCCTTTAACCTGACGGGGCAATAATGTCATTACAGCCCAATTTCGCTTTCTTTGTCATACATCTAAAAAATGTCAAAGATCCTGAGACCTCCTTGGCTGAAAGTAACTTCTACACCTGAATCTCTTAACCTTTGCCCCTTTAATCATCTTGGGCATCACTCTAACTTTCGGGTATTCCTTTCACATATAGCTCCCACACAAAACTGAACTCGTGTCAAGTTCATATATTTAGTGCAGCAACCTGGTGTATCACTTACTCCTAGTGCATTCCCGGTTTTTAGTCTTTTTTCTGGCAATGCAATGCGTCCAGTAAGGCCATAGGGTCATGGCGTTGTAAATCAATCAAACTGCTCCTTTTACTACTTATAACTCTTCTGAATGTGAACATGTTACGCCGGAAAGATGTTGGTTTTGGGAAAAGAACATGAAGTACGGTGAGGATACATTGCGAGATTCCTGCACCGGGGCATGGAATTTTGCCGTGACCGCTTTCTGGATAGAGCTTCTCTTCATAAACCAAGCATTGATGTATTCCCTTTCTTAACTAAACTCGTTGGATCTGAGTTTGTTCTGGGCTACTGGGGATGATCATCTTCGATCTTGTCATTTCTACTCCCCTAAAGTTGTAAGCAATTGGCCCAAGTTTTGTTGTTCCTCCATAATCTTTTGCGAGTATTGTCCCCGAGCTTGTATCCTAAATTAGTTGCAAATGCTGTTGTGACTGAACGAGTGATGCGCAAAGTTAAGAGTATAGTGAACCGACACCGCTGTTATTCTTAGACAAAGCTGACCGAGTTCATATTCCGGGCAAACCTTCAGCATGCTGATTTGTTATTACGTTTTGAGGGCAACCTGTAGTTCGGACAATTCCAGTGAGCTTCTAAGGAATGCAGTGCAACAAGAAGTTTGTTTCCACGGAAGATAAACGACGATATTGGACGAGGACGATCCTATACCGTACCGGATGATGCGAAACCTACTAAGCAGACCAGATAACACACAGAGAAATCTCCCAAGGCACTCTGGAAAGCAACCTCTACATTCAGCCGAATCACTGCAGTAACGTGCTATGGATGGATATTGTCCCAACGTAAACCACACCGAAAAAGGAATCCCCATTCCTAGAACCGAGGAACCCTCAGACCGACTCGGTGTAGGACGGGCATTCGTAGCTAAAGACATCGCCCGGCGTCCGCGAATTCATCCCACCAAACTTATAAACGAGACTCGCCGCGAGAGTATCTTAAATTTGGATGCACATCATCTATGAGGCCCGAGACAAGCATCAGTTTAAAAAGGCCAAATTAGCAAATATATCATGTACTATATTCAATTTTTCCGATCTATCCCGTCCTTTGAAACGTATCGTACAATAACCCTAACTTAAGACGTTACTTCGACGTTATCCCCTGTTAGGTCCCATCTTGACGGAGTCCGACGTGTCGCACACGTGGCAACAACGGCGTTAAAAAGTAACCGTTATCCAAGGAAAACCCAATTTTACCCCCACCCCCAATCTATTCAATCGGGGATGCCCTAATCATGTTTTTAAAATATAGTCGAATCCCCAGATATAACGAACGTTTGAACATGTCTTTGTCCGTTCTCCTTCTGATCGTGTTGTTTCGGCCAAGTTCTTCGTCATTGGACATTTTGACTGCCTCCCAGAGCTTGAAGGACGGAGATGTCCTGGTCGCCGGGGAAGGGAAGTTTGCATGTGGATTTTCCACCCCGGGTAACTCCGGGAGTTGTTTCTTGGGCATATGGTACGTAGAAATTCCAGTGCAAACCGTCATTTGGGTCGCCAACAGGGAAAATCCCCTCAATGACACCTCTGGAGCCGTGTCACTTGATTTTCAGAGGAGCTAGTTCTTCGCAGAGGAAATGGCAGCACCCTTCTTTGGTCCACCAACGTGTCCTTGCCTTCGGTTCCGAGTAGTTCTAGCCCCGTGGTTCGGCTTCTGGATTAGGGAAACCTCGTCCTGTACGCAGATGAGAATTTCATCAGGTGGCGGAGCTTCGATTACCCGACGAATATCCGTCTTCCTTACATGAGATTTGGCATGAACAGAACGAGCAGCTTTAGCTGGTCTTTCACATCTTGGAGGTCCTACGATGATACGCGGCCAGGAAACTGCACTTATAAAATCGATACGGCAGGTAATCCCCAGGCTGTCATATACAAGGATGGGAGGACATATTTTCGGGTCGGGTCATGGACTAGTTCAAGGTGGAGTGGCCTAGCAAAAATGGACCCTTTAGAGGAGGAATGGGCGTCGCGGTCGCAGTCGCCGCAGAGCGTGAGGTTGTCAGAGGTACAGAGGGAGGCGGCGACGACCTGCGATGACCATCGGAACTGACGAAAGGCCCCCGTCCCAACCCAAAATGGTGTGTGGCTATCTGGGTCGGCCGACGTGTGCTGGAGGTCCAGTTGCTTTGGCGGTGGACTTCTGAAAGATTAAGACGGGAAGGAATCACCTGACAATGACCCAGATGCTCGAACTCGTCTACTGCTTCCCCCTGAAGCAGCTCGTGATTGGGAGTATAATTCGTTCTCTAATTGATTTTCTGGGGACAGGGGAGTGTTAAACTCGCGATTGATTTTGTTGTTGTACAGTCGGATTGGGGAAGAATACGAAATTGATAGCTGGGTTTTATTTCATTATTTCTTCAAAAGGTTTAGACGCTCGAGCTAATTTTGGACTCAGTGGATCTTTCATATTTTTGGCCAATTTAACAATTCTATTATGTACTTTTTCCATTTTTTTCAATATATCTCATCGTTCGGCTAACGGTGATTTGTAATGCCGTCATAGCCACGTGTGCGGACACGTCGGACTCCGTCAGAAGGGGAGCTAACGGAGGATAACGTCGAAATAAGGTCTTAAGTACGGGTTATGTAAGATACGTTTCAAACGATAGGATAGATCGAAAAAAATGAGTATAGTACAAGTTAATTAAGCCGTTTAAAAAATATAAGCAAACAGCAATATTTTTGAAAAGATAGGCCGGGCCAAGGTTTTGACCTTGATCGGAGAATGTCGTCGATTTGATGTGAAGTGAAATGGAGTAAAGTAAAAATGAAATGCCAAGTTGCGGAAAGAAAAGGAAATAGAGGTCGCATGCTAAATATGTCAGATTTCGCAGGCACTCCATGAACCTAACGGTCCGAAAACTCAGAGCCGGCGACTTTGCAAGGCCGTGAGCGTGAGAGCCACCCTTGAATAAGAATAAAAATAAGCAAAACGAAAGACGCAAACTTAGACCAAGCAAAGGAATGGAGAAAAGGATGAAGATGACAACGAGGACGACCACGACGGGGTGATGGGGGGGAACGGTGGTCCCCCTCCCTCCGGGGGGCCATTTTCCTACCATTCCATGAGACCAACGTTGTTCCAATGTCTATGGGGGAGAGAGAGCTGCATTATTGGGGTCGACGAACACGTGACGGCCTGCGATTTGTGGCCAGCGGATGCCTGTTATTATTGCCCTAACATATGGACCGTGTTAGAGGTAAATGAGATAAGCGATGGGTCGCGTTCAAAATAGCTTTGATGATGTTGGAATACGATGAAGTAATGACAGCTAAGATGGATTTGTTTTGGGATTCGATTAAACTCAATGATGACCCGGCATTGGTTGACAAACGAACGACAGACCCGTAAGAGAAGGAATGGAATCTTTTTGGTTGGAGTTGTCTTTTGACTAAGTGAAAATGTGATAATGTAATAACCAAACGGTCAGAGTCAAGAGATGCCCCGAAACCCTTGAATTGTCATTTAACAAATAGTCCAAAATCTCTCCCTTGTCTGGAATCACGCCTGTTTTTTGTTTTGTGGTGGGTTCCATTTCTTTTGAGGGATATCCTCAAGTATTTGGAATGTTGCAATGTTGATCAAACGAGAAACTTAGATTCGGTAAGTAAATCCAATCGAAAAACGTCGGTAACGATTTTCATGTATTTAGTTTGAGAATGTAATTGCCGTGAAAAAAGAATAAAAAAAATATAATTCTTAAATAAGAATAAATACTTATAAAAGTTTGCAAAGTATATTGAGAAAGAATGCAACGAAGAATAAGAATGTTTAAAGAAGGGTAAAATAGCACCACAATTTATGTCATTAAAATTGTATTTTGTTTTCTACACTATCTACAAGAATACTATTAAATCATAAATCATAACTAATTTCTAAAATATTAGAGTGTTCTTCATGTTGAGTGTCCACATTTCTTCAGCATTGTTTCTCAACATCTTCTTATTCTCGTGCACCGGGCCTGGGTCTATCCGTAGCCGATTATCGTATTATGGCCGAGAATCTTCACCAGAAAACACCCCAAAATATTTTCATACATATTAAAATTGTGCGAAATAGTTGCACATCCATATACTTATGAGTGTAGTCATTCATTAGGATAAATATGTTTGCACTTTATTTTCGTTTAATTATTTTATTTTATTTTATATCAATCATTAATTTTCATAAAACGTAATGTGTTAAGACATATGACACAATGTATGATAGTCCGGTTTATGTGATCATTTTAGCAGGGCTTTTGCGCATCTCAAGATTTTTTTATTAATGTGATTTGGATGACTCATGATGTATACTCGTGTGTTGACGTAAGCTTGTAATGGAAGGATCTGGCTAACAATATATTAACAGGTATCAGTTCAATATTATAAAATATGGGTAATATTGTTTTGTACCGTCTGATTCACTCGTTCGATGATGACCCGTATGGATTTTGTCCAGTCCCACACAGTTGAGCAGCGTCACCTTGTGTTGTTGTTGTTGTTTGTGGTGGCTGAATGATGGAAGGATTTAAAATATCCCCCATGTGGAATAATTAAATGCCTCGTAGCTGGAACATCTCCGTATGTGCCATGTCCTATATATACTCAAATTCCCTATTAATATGCAATGTGTCTTCTGCATCCATCCAAATACCGTGCCTTTTGTTTATTGTGTTTGGTGGTGATTGTGGAATCCATGGAAGCGGCTACCGATACGTGCACGTAACGGTTACGTAGTTTACTAATTAATACTAAAGGAAATTAGTAAATTTTATTAAAAGTTGACCGTTACTAACGAAGTCAACGCAAAATTAGTAAAAAATGTAGTAAAATTTACTAAAATCCGGTCAACTTTTAGTAAAGTCAGCACAAACTTAGTAAAAAAGTATGGAAATTTTACTACTTTTTCACTGTTCATAGCAGTTCAAGTTTACTAATTTTGCGTTGACTTTACTAAAACATTTCCGTTAGTAACGTCAACGCAGAATTAGTAAAAAAAAGTAGTAAAATTTACTCCTTTTTTTACTAATTTTGCGTTGACTTTACTAAAATTGTTCGTATTTTAGTAAAGTCAAACCGGTTTTAGTAAAAAAAGTAGTAAAATTTACTATTTTTTTACTAATTTTGCGTTAACGTTACTAACGGAAATGTTTTAGTAAAGTCAGCGCAAAATTAGTAAAAAACGTAGTAAATTTTACTACTTTTTACTGTACGAATTATACCGATAATTAGTAACTGTTTGCTAATTCTGGTGCTTTTTTAGTAAAAAACTCTTCCACTTAGTAAATTTTACTAATTTTGAGTTATTTTTACTAAAAAAAGTAGTAAACAGTTACTAAAAAATGAAGGCGTTTACTAACAAATTTACTAATTAGAACAGTGTTTCCGAACCTATTTATGTAGTGAAATTACTTGTCTACCCTGGTTACTAAACTTATTACTAATTTCGGAGGACCGAAGTCGTGATTCCGTTCGTAGCGTTGGTAACTCCCGGCGATTGTCCCCTTCGTGCTCCGCTTTCCTTTCCGGCCGCCGTGTGTGGTGTTATGGATCAATTTCGAGGGCGGCTCTTCTGCAGGTTCCCCCGCTTCCGTTTTGCAGTATGTCTTTTCGCGTGTGATTAGGGTTTGGGTCGGTGGTAGGTGTCCTCATTTGTTTGGGTCTGGGTCTTGGTTGTTGTTGGTAGTCCTTCTTAGTTGTTGTTTGTTGGTAATCATCCTGATTTGGCTCATGCTTGGGTTTTACTTGGACTTGTTATTCCGTTTGTAGCGTTGGTAACTCCCGGCGATCGTCCCCTTCGTGCTCCGCTTTCCTTTCCGGCCGCCGTGTGTGGTGTTGCGGATCAACTTCGCGGGCGGCTCTTCTGGAGGTTCCCCCGCTTCCGTTTTGCAGTATGTCTTTTCGCGTGTGATTAGGGTTTGGGTCGGTGGTGGGCATTTTCATTTGTTTGGGTCTGGGTCTTGGTTGTCGTTGGTAGTCCCCCGTTGTTGTTGTTTTTTGTTACTCGTCCTGATTTGGCTCATGCTTGGGTTTTACTTGGTCTGGGTCTGTGCTGTTAAGCGTGTACCTAGGACCGGGAACGGTTTGGTTGTTTTGGTTTAATTTGGTGAAAGCACAATCGGGTTTGAGTTGGTTCGGTTTTGATCTGGTTTGGCTTTGGCTTTTAGTTTTGTTATGGTTTGAATTTGGTTTCTTTTCAAGGCGTTTGGTTAGAGTGGGGTATGATCTTCATTTCGTTTGATGTTAATTTGATATGGATTTGTGAGGGACTAACAAACCGTCAATGATTTCGTTGTTATTTTATATGTTGGAAAGTGCAGACATGGAAGGAGATTTTGCAGATTTGGTTGGAGAATATTCACAGGAGGCAGCGGGTTATGACCCTCCAGAAGCTGGAATTGAAGGCAACACACCTGGTTCTTCTGAAAAGGAGAAGGCGAAAGCTGTGCGAAAATCCAAGGTAACGATGATGACCATCTTTTATGAGTGTTGGTAGTATTCCTGATTGTAGTATTGAAGTATTCGCTGATATATTGTTACAGGATTACCTTTATACAAGGTGTAGTCCGCGAAAGTTGTTGGCTGTGCTGAATACATTTAACGATGCCAAGAGGGCTGCCCTTTCTGACCTAGGATTTGAAGGGCTACTGCATCTGGCAAGTCGGCAAGTTCATCACAACGCCTTGAAGTGTCTTCTCAAGTTGTTCGACCCCGTTAAGAGGGTTATGGTCATCAACGGTGTGGAACACCGAATGTTCTCTTCGGATGTTGAGGCGCTGATTGGCGTTCCGGCTACGAAAGACGGTGTCCCGTTTAGCGTACACATGGACACCGTCCATGACGAGTTGAAAACGCATCTGAAGAGGGGTAAGATTTTTCTCAAGTCTGTGGAAAGTAGCATGATGAGAAGAGATATTTCGGACGACGTATGGAAAGTAGAGGTAGTATTATTCATACTAGGTTCCTATTTGTGCCCGACGACGGCATTCGACATCGACAAGGAGTACCTACTCGCGACACGTGACGTCACCTCCATTTGTAAGTTTGACTAGGCCACTCACGTGGTCGATACTTTATGTAGCCAAGTGAGGGCCTTCAAAGGTCATCACGCAAAGTATATAGGAAGCTGTGTCCATCTATTGCTGGTGAGAATGTATAGTACAGTGTGTGTGTTGCTTATTGATTGTATTTAGATTGAATTCATTAATCTGAACTACTCATTGTATATGTGTTGGAATTGTGAATCCACCAGATGTTTTACGCTTGCAAAAAGTCAATGGAGGAGACCACGTCAAGAAGTACGAGCAGGAGTACGCCTTTGTGCCACGATTGGGATGATGACCGGCTTAAAGCCATTTTTAGAGTTGCAAATGCTAATCTTGCTGAACTTGTAGGTTTTGCCCTTCTTGTAATGCCTAGTACTGTATTTTTTACATGTCGTCGGGTGATATTCTTAGTAAGTCCATTTACAGGAATCCCGCGAGGTCGAAAGTAACGCAGAGGAAGAAGTGGACCCTGCGACCCAATATGGGCAGATGGATGTGGTGATGCGTCGTCTGAAGGTATGCTTGATTTCGTGTGCTGGTCTGTATGTGTTTATCATTTGGTTTATGTAGCTGATTTGCAAATACTGATTATACGCATTATGGCATAACCAGAACGTGGAACTTTCTGTTATGTGACTCCATGCTACTAATGAGCACATCATCCGCAAATTGGGATTGATTCTCAAAGAACTTAGAAGAGAAAGACCTCAACAAGGCCATCCCGTTATGCAACAAGAGCGTGGTAAGTCTCAGGAGAAGGCGGTAGGAGGCGAAGAGGAAGATCATGCAGCCGAGGATGTTCAGGAAGGAGTGACACGAGGAATGCCTGAAGTCAACCCGGCTGATAATGTGTCTGAGCCTATTTATCCACCTACGGACTCCGGTTTGCCGGACAGGGGCTTTAGTATTCCTATAGTCAAGGTAGGCTCCAATATGATGTCGAAAAAGAGCTTGGTCCCGTATCATCCTCCTCAGATGCAACAGAATTTGCCAGAAGGTTTCGATGATTCTTCTACATTTTTTTATGGATATTATTTGTTGCAGTGAATGTCTTTGTATGACCGAGTCCGCACACGTTAATAGGCATGCGATGCTATCTCTTATGCCACGAAGATGGATAGACAGCGATGTAAGATTACCTCTTTAATTACCAACCTTAAATGAGGATTAACCCATCTAAGTGTATAGGCGACTATTCGTTGTTGCAGATTATAGACTTCCACGCCGTCATGCTACAAAGTAGCATGGATCCCGAAATGAGAAGGATTTGGTACTTTCCAAGTTGGTTAGGGGTAAGTGCTGATTTACATGATTTTCCAAATCCACCAGATGTAGCCTGAACTAACCACGAACCGTTTTCAGAGTCTTGCATCGACGCAATATAGTGCAGCCAAAATGCCCGTCATAAGCAAAGCAAATGCCGCAGCCTTTTATGCGCACTTCAAGTCTCACATTGGGAAGAACCACGAAGTGCAATGGGTAAGCATCCAGTCCATGTAACTGTCTTCGTGCCTATCTCCAGCTACTTATAATTTAGTAATGGTCGACCTTTGCCATGTTCTTTGTTTGTAAACTGAATGCTATGCCCATTTGTAGATTTTTATTCTGCTTTCCGTCGCGGAATCACATTGGGCATTACAAATTGTGTCATTCAGGACAAAAGAAGTCCTCATAATGGACACAATGTACAAAAAACTGTCCAACGTCGGGGGCAGAGCAGAGCTTCATCATCGTGTATTAAAGCTTCTAAGCGTCATTATGGAAGAGAATCGGGTCAAATCAAAGGCAAAAGGGTATCAATTACCAGACATTTCCAGCTGGAAAATAATATATCCGACGAACGTGCCCGACCAGATGGCTGTCGGGAATGAGTACGTCCAACTACTTCTGACCCGATTTTCTTTTCAACTTTATGAACGTAAGCAGCCGTTAAACATATTATGCATTGTTGTTTATGCAGAAGCGAATGTGGAATATATGTCATGAAATTCATGACATTGGCTGAAACCCCGTTAGGTGCTGAAGAAGTGGTAAGTTCATTAACTCATTCCTAGCATTACTGTCAAACACTTACATTCTTCGCTGGATTAGACCGTATGATCCTACCTGTGTTAGACTGTCTTCGTGCTGGAATTCTGGATAGACACTTGTGTTTCTTTTCACTGACAGCTGTCCCGAAATGCATGTATGTGTGGGTTAGACCGTAGGCATTGCTGATAGGTTGCGGCTGGTTGTTAGCATGATCAAATGGCCTGGGAATGAGGTTAAGAAAAGAATACAGCAGAAAGTTAAAATGATGCGAACAAGAAGAGTAAGAAGCCGGAGAGCAGTGATGCTTCAACATGGGATGTAGGTCGATAGACACTTGACTGACCAGATGCATCCTGTACATTCCTTGAGCAAGACATGCCCAAATCCTGATTTTGACGATGCTGTTGTAGTGAACTTTATGCAGTCTTTGTGTAGTCCTTTGTTGTAATAGCTGGCAACCTGCTCAATCGAAGTTGCAATTTTGGAATATGTAAATGTTGTGACAGAATAGGGATATGTATGTTGTGGCAGTCAAAATACTGCCGTTATGCTGTCGAAATTTTAAATTAAGGGTACACCTTTAACTGTCCATAAACTGAGTTATCTTCACAGCGCACATCCTCTTCTATTTTAGAACAACTTTCACTACAGACGTTCTGTAGTTTCTCGCTATTGAGGCCACAATCATAAAATCGTTGAGAGGGACCCATGCCAGTTTCTTCCTTGCTACCGTGAATGACATACTCTTTACGAATCTGGTCACCAATATTATACGCGACGTGATAATCAACCCTTGTTAAACATTCATTCTCCACACTACTACTCTCCAACTCCCATTAACCTCCACTCTCGCTTTAAAGAAACAGTTGCAACCGTTCTTGACAGATGCTCTAACCCGACTTCTCGCTGTCAACACAGGGACATCGGAACGCTCGCCTTCCCTTGAACAAACCCACTTTCTCATGACGCATTCACCGTTTCTTAATTTCTGCCAATCTCTTTTCCGAACTGAAAACCCATGAACCACTGCATACATTTTAATGAACTCTTCAACTTCTTCGGCAGTACCAAATGACATATTCAACATATGTTCTTCATTCATATCACTGACTATATTGAAGAAGTGGTGAACATCCTGCTCACCTACATTCACATTAATGATGAAAGGTTATCAATAGATTAGGGATGATGAATAATAATTGCAGAATCAACATCATGTTCTTCACCGAATCTTGCCTTTTCCGTGTTCAATACACTTTCCATTTCTTCAGGCCAACGACGACGCAAACCCGAAATCCACCACAATCCGAACAAGATGAACCTGTCCGACCACCTGCAGCAGACGAATATCAACCCGTCACTCCACCTGCAGCCGAAGAACACTCCCCTGTCGGACCAGCTGCAGCCGAAGAAGATGAGCATGAAACTCCACTTGCGGCCGAAGAGGAGGGACGATGCCGAAGGCCTGGGATGATTAGTAAAAAAATGAGTAAAATTTACTACTTTTTTTACTAATTCTGCGTTGACGTTACTAACGGAAATGTTTTAGTAAAATCAGCGCAAAATTAGTAAACTTAAACTGCTATTAACAGTAAAAAAGTAGTAAAATTTATATACTTTTTTACTAAGTTTGCGTTGACTTTACTAAAAGTTGACCGGATTTTAGTAAATTTTACTATATTTTTTACTAATTTTGCGTTGACTTCGTTAGTAACGGTCAACTTTTAGTAAAATTTACTAATTTTCTTTAGTATTAATTAGTAAACTACGTAACCATTACGTGCACGTACCGTTAGCCGCTTTCGGAATCCATTCTCCTGTCCCTTCTTTTGACTTTCCTTTTTGTCTAAATTTTTGAAGGGACCCATGTGGCCATGGGGGTTTTCTTTAAATCAATTTGTTACTGTTAGCCTTAATTGTTAAGAGTTAACTGTTGGTGATTACTAGTTGGTTGGTGTCAGTCTCATGACTGGGTTTTTTTTTTTTGTTGGCAGTAGCTAATGAATGATTCGGAGTCAATGAACTGGGGAGATGTCACAGTTCCGAGGCGACTTCAGTGAACTTAGGTGAATGATGCCTTGGTTTTTTATTTGTCGTGGTTCTTCTCTAAGCTCTGCCGTGGTTTGATCGGGAATGTTCCGGTGATATATCTACGAACCCACAAGCTGAGACAAATAGAATGATCAATGAGAAGACAAAGCTAAGGGACATGTTGTGTTAAATCAATAAGACGGTCTTAATTTGGTCATCTTGGGCTCGGTGAATATCGTTTTCCTAGATTTACTTTCCTTTTAACTTTCGGGACTTTGTTTACATTTACACCATATAATTTTGAGCCGTGATTACAATCGATTATAATAGTTAAATCTAAGGAAAATCAATTGACTACATGCAAAATCTATTTAGGATTCTCAAGAACAAATCTAATCTTCCTCCCATCTATTTAGTCGAGCGGTATTCTCTCGAGAAAATCTAACGCGAAGAAATCTAATCGGATTTCCAATGAAGAAAATCTAACACAAATCTATTAGGCCAGATTTTATGAATAATCTTAAATATAAAATTTTACGTGTGAAAAAGATCACAATGAAAAACTTGTAAGATAACTCTCAAATAGAAATTGAAAAGAATAACCAAGATTCTCTATAAATAGAAGGCAAGAACAAAAAATCAAAACAATCATCAACACCTCGGTCAGATAGTTTGTCTTAGTTTTAGGCTTAGAATTTCTAGGCAATTTTTAGAAAATGTTTGTAATAATATCTTGTACACACGACAAGAGACCCCGAGCTGTACTCCGTTTTCTAGAAATGGAAGTAAGTATTTATGTTCTTGTGTTTGGATTCTTCAATTTACTATTTATCTAAAAGTCTCGACGACCACTTTTACTTTTACTATTACTTTGATTCTTTACCGAATATCGCGATGTGCTGTTCCACCCGCAAACAGAATTAACCGAGTTAATTTGCCTACTGGAAACAATAGTTTGTATACAACAAGTGACGTTATTTCGTATTTATATCGTAAGCGCTTAGCCGGCGGCTCGCTTGCAATTCGATTACAATGATTTGTCTTACTAAACATAAATCATGTCCCACTTTTTCAAAAGGAAAAGAAGGTACGTTTTGTTTAATATAATGTTTTTTTGGACTTTTATGATTCGGACCGGTGTTTATGGCATTAGGTCAGGTCCTAAACCATGCATGGCCATGGTACAATTGACATGTTCCACGTCCGACCCCCACCGCCAAAACATAAACATACCGTCAATTGTGATTTTTTTCTATTTCAAACGATTCGATTATTACTACTCGTCATTTTTTATGAGTAATCTGAGTGATGTGCGTGCATTTGTTTGTTTTAAAGAGAAGGTTCCGTGTATTAATTAAATTCTTCGAGAAGCCCGTCAATCAAATGGAACATTCGGTCATTGAAGACAGTAAGATAAGATTAGCTTTCGTTTCTTTTTTGGTTGATCCGACCGATAAAAATCAACTAGATTGTTTTTAAAGCATTGTAATTTTGGGCTATCGAGAATATCGTTAGTCCTCGATCGAGAAAATCTTACTATCGAGTTCGAGTTTCCAGCTATCGAGAATAACACTTACATAGACACGATGATGTTTTTAGCCAGTTGTTACTTTTCATCCCATGTTCCTTTTAACGTTTCTCAAGTTTGGCGGGTTATTGCTAGTTTAGTACGTCTCTGTTTTCTGAAACCGACGATCACGCTTACACCACCCTGTCCAGCGCTCCGACCGCCGATATTTTCACACCAGTTAAAACAAAATCCGTCGACTGCGACGACGACTAAGTCACGCAAGCATCTTGTTCTGAGCAAGAGCCTCGGAATGGGGGGCCATTATTGGTGGACATATTCGGACATGAAATTAATCACCACCCCCGGGATGAGTTTTGTACCATGATGACGTCATTTGGCAAAATATTTCGCCAAATGACGCATCTTTGAAAATAATTCGGCAACTAACTCACCAAAGTCGGCCTTTGTAAGGCCGACTTCGGTTTTCCAGCGGACGTGCTGAAGCGCCAGCGGTTGACGACGAGTTTGAAGCTGAGCCAGCCGATGAACCTAACTCGGAGGAAGAGGAGGATGAAGAGGAGGAGGCCGAGGAAGAGGAGCAACAGGAGGAAGAGGAGCATGATGAGCATCGAGACGTTGATATGTTTGACGTCGATGCGTTCATCATGCAATCGCAGGAGCACGAGGTATATCCGTCTCTCGTGATTGATCCGACTCCCGTTGATGCCGTTAGGACTCCGGCATTATATGCATCCACGTCGTCCACTCCCGAGGCACCACGGAAGAGTAGGAGGGATCGACCACCCGTTCGTGATGCAGAGGATTCTTCTCAGGTAACGCAGATGGACTCTCACCGACGGTGAGGATCATTCTTCTACTCCAGGCGCTCCCGAAGGAATTAGGATCATTTAGACTTCTCCTATGTACTTTCTTTTTAGTTGATTGTTTTACTAGCATTACGAATTGATTTTAATTGAGTTGACTTGAATTGATTTTAATTGAGTTGAGTTGAATTGAGTTGAATTGAGTTGACTTGAATTTGATTGAATTGAGTAGAGGTATGTGTTACAGGTGTGTGATTGGAATCGAAGTTTATTTTTTTTTTTAGTTCGGAGGAAAGTCGGTCTTACAAAGGCCGACTTCCTCTGCCATATTTATTTTTTTTTTAGTTATTGGAAGTCGGCCTTTGTAAGGCCGACTTTGCCCCACCGCGCTGAAGTTGGCCTTACAAAGGCCGACTTCCTTAACTAAAAAAAAATGGCAGAGGAAGTCGACCTTAAGGCCGACTTCCGTTCTGGAAAACCGAAGTCGACCTTACAAATGCCGACTTTGGTGGGTTAGTTACCGAATTATTTTCAAAGATGCGTCATTTGGCGAAATATTTCGCCAAATGACGTCATCATGGAACAAAACTCCCCCCGGGATACGAGACACACGTGACCGGCCAGACGGACCGTCACGAACTACCATCGTTTCCACCAACGCGTTCATGACATCCTTCTTCCGACGGTAAAATAAATAAACGCCAGCCACAACTACCACCCAACAAAGTAAATAGAAGGAAACATTTACTGTCGACTGGGGCGATCGGTAGTTGCGTCCATTACCAACCAGAACGAACAGTCTTCTCTTCTCAAAACCAGTCGGCAAGATGGACAGCACCACCAAGTCGACACCACGTGAGCCGACACGACAACCCTTCAACATCTCTCTCTGTGTTAGTAACTCTCCCCCTCCCCTACCCTTTTTTTTTTATTTTTCTCTCTTTGAATACAGACATCAAACTTGAGTTTTAAGTACCCGTGACGAGACGTGACTATAACCAGCGTGCTCATTATCTCTTACGAAATTTTCTTACAACCTGACTGGTTTTTGTTCCTTTAAGACGTGCCGTAGGTCACCGTCCGTGTTTATATACTATAAAAAGAAAAGGAGTTGGAAGAAGAACAGATGCGTCTGTAGCTTCGTTCCTTTACTTCTCTCATTCTTGATTTTAAAGGAAGGGAAAAACAAAAGTATATACGTTCGTGCTTTTTGGCTAGCTTTCCTTACAGAGGCCACGCCCCAAGGAGGTTAAGAAGGAGATGGCGCTGGCGGAGACCGGGAGGGAGCCCTCGTTTCCGCGCCCGCAGGACGACGGAGAGGAAGGGTTGTGTTTCGGCAAGTGCCCCGGCTGTAAGATTGAGAAGCTCAAGGATGAAAACACCGGGATACCTTACAAGCTCCTCTTTTACGTGTTCGTTGTCGTCCTCTCCGCTGGTAAGACCGACCGACTGAACGACCACCCGTCCCCCCTATCTCTCTCTCTCTAGCTTTGTGTCAGTACTCTTTCTTCCACCATTGGTTACGTGCGCCGGGAATTCATGGAAGACGAAAAACTTGTGCTCATAAATCAGGATGTTCTTATTCGTATAAATGTTTGAAGCGAGGAGCGAAGGAATAGTCCGAGTCGTTGTCGTGGATTCGTTTGCTTTGGAACAGGACCATGGTATCGAGCCAAGGGGGTGCAGTTTCAGTGGATATAACTAGCAGCATGTAAAGAACGCACTAACGTCGATTGGTTTCGATTTTTTTTTTCCAGCTCTGCCGATATCGTCGCTGTTTCCTTTCCTTTATTACATGGTAAATATATATCTTTATCTATTCTTGCTAGCTGATGTTGTTTTTCTCCATGTCTGACTCGGATTCATCTCGAACACATCCTCAGATCGAGGACTTTGGAATCAGTGAGGTAGATATTGGTCTCTATGCTGGTTTCGTTGGTAAGAAAGATGAATTTCAGCTGTCAGGATATCTTCTCGGTTCATCCTGTTTTCCGCCGGTAAGGTCACGTCTATGTTCTCACCACAGGTGCCACCTTTATGCTCGGAAGAGCATTGACTTCAGTCGGCTGGGGAGCAATAGCAGACCGAATTGGTCGGAAGCCCGTTGCCATAATGGGTGCCATTGCAGTGTTAGTATCCGGCAGCTCACAGTTCTGGTTCGGCCAGATTTTTGGTATACCATAAACTGATTGGGTAAGTGCTCTTTTTGGCATAACCCAGGATAGTCTTCAACACGATTTTTGGCCTTAGTGTGAACTACTGGATGGCAGTCTCTACGAGATTCCTCACAGGAAGCTTGTGTGGCATACTCGGACCGATGAGGGTAGACAATCTTCGTCTTGATCTGGCAGATTATATAAACAAACTAATGACGGCGGTAATCCTTGACCTTGTCAGGCCTATGCTTCGGAAATTTGCCGAAAGGAGTATCAAGCTTTGGCAATGTCTGTAGTAAGTGACTTCTTCCAAAACTGACAGGATGCATTTAAACGCCTCAGCGGAAAGATCAAACCTATGTATGACATTGACAGATTAGTACATCATGGGGAATCGGTCTGGTGCTTGGTCCAGCCATCGGAGGCTACCTCGCGCAGGTGACAGTCCAGCCCGTTCTTCATTATCTACCTGCATTGGACTGTCCTTAAAAATGCATGAAATGGGAGCGTAATACAAACACATATGCAGCCTGCAGAGAAGTATCCAAGTTTATTTTCAGAGGATTCAATCTTTGGGAGGTAATTAATCATCTTTGACGAGTCCTTGATACTATGTTCGATTTGCCTGCAGCTAACATTCTGTTCTAAAACAATCACAGGTTTCCATACTTTTTACCGTGTCTGGTGATATCGCTATACACAGTCGTGGCCTTGATAGTGTGTTTTCTTCTACCGGTACAAGACACTCTTATAGTTCTATGACACGGGGTGTTTCTTGGCAAATGGCATCTGACATTACTTGCAACTGCTTGGATAACTTTCTCAGGAGACCCTTCATTTTCACGGGAAGAATGGCGTTGAGTCTCTGAGCCCTGCCGATGTCGTGAATGGAGTTGAAGAAGGAAACAGGGAAAGGTTACTTGGAGAAGCAGAGCAAACGGATTCTTGGCGGGCTCTTTTTAAGAACCGGCCTCTTATAACTTCCATCATCACTTACTGTGTGTTCCAGCTTCACGACATGGCATATACCGAGGTATTCTAGACTGATAGCAGTCCGGGGTAATTTCCTCTATGGTTTTCACTAACGGGTATCCTGATTCTGCAGGTTTTCTCGTTGTGGACTATCAGTCCTCGGTCGTACGGCGGATTGAGTTACACCACTGCGCAAGTCGGCGCTGCTCTAGCAGTTTCAGGTGCTGGCCTGTTGATATTCCAATTAACATTATACCCTCCACTGGAGCGTCTTGTCGGACCCATAACGATTTCCCGCTATGGAGCGGTAACCCCTCATCCCTGTGCTGTTCTATGTCCAGCTCTCTTTGATGATCATACTAGTTGATTGCTTGACTACTTCTGAAGGTGTTGGCCATCCTGCTGCTGTCGACTTTCCCCTTCATGCCAAAGCTACACGGCACTCTTCTCACAGTGGTGGTCGACTCCGCATCTTTAGTGAAGAACGTCCTCGCTGTAAGTTTCCTCACCCCCTAATTCATCGATGAGAGTATTGCGTCCCTTTCCTTTATGTGGACCGATTCAGGGTGCCCTGTGAATGTAGACTTCAATCACCACCGGATTGCTGGTTCTGCAAAACCAGTCCGTGGTAAGAAATCGTTCCTAAATGATCAACTTCCCATTTTATTTCGGTCATTGGCGGTGTTCGTATGCTGATCACTCCCGAAAACTCGTAACCAGAAACAAGAACAGAGGGGCGCGGCGAATGGTCTCTCGCTTACATCTATGTCTGTCTTCAAAGCAGTCGGCCCAGCAACAGCAGGGATAATGTAAGCACCCCTGACCCCAAACTCCATCTAAGTAAAACGCTGAAGAACTGTGCCCGGCGGATCCATATCAAATCGTCGGTTTCACGACTTATTGCAGATTCTCTTGGGCTCAAAAGCGGCAAACTACTTCATTTCTACCAGGTGAAAATTCCCTTGAAAAGTATCCCACGTGCACCAACTGTTCTGTTCAACAACGATTGCTTGTTCTGAACATGAGTGCATTGGTTCTTCTTTCTTGGCAGGCGACGACATTGTTTTCTTCATCCTGTGCTGCATCGAAGCCCTGGGTTTCGTGCTGACCTTCCGACCTTTCCTCATTCCGCCTCCTGGATACTAGTTCTTTGCGCGCCCCGGATTCCCCGCACCGACATCAGGAGAAGAGAAAGGGGACGCGATACACCGGGGGAACTGCATACGCGGACAGAATGCTCCACCTCACCCGTTTTGCTCACTAGCGAGGAGTAACGGCTTTGACCTGCATCGGCCTGTCGGTCTCTCGGATCCGCGTCATCAGGGGTGTGCGAGAATCAAATAAATGAGGGACGTAGTTAGTCTTCCAGCTGCGTCTTCCAGCTGCTTTCTTCGTTTTCCCCAGGCATTATCTTATCGTCCCATAACTTAATTCAAGGGGCATGATTTCCTCAAAGTGGACCTCTAATCGGGCCTAATCCACTACTGATGAGAGATCGGGCCCAAGGCGAGGTCAGATCTGTAAATCAACGATGGGTGGGGGGGTAATTCCGGCATCTCCTGTCAGTTGGGATGACGTGGCGGACTATGGAGTTGACACGTTGCACCGCGTAAGGACCGCGGAACCGCGTACGCTCCCATGTGTCCAACCCCCTCCCCCCCTTAAATATTCAAAGTCAGTAACATTTTTTTCCCATTTGAGAATCCAATTAAAGAACGACTACTCGGACCAAAAGCGAGAATCACTGCTAGCCGCCCATTTCTGATAAAAAAAAAAAAAAAAAACCACATGATGAAATTGGGAGATTTTCTAGTCGGACTTTTAAAAGAAAAAAGAAATATCCACTAAACTGTTGTTGACGTGACTGACATTAAATCGCCAACTGGATATTTTCTTTTTTTATATACATAAAATTATAAATAAAATAGATTTCAAATTTCAAACCAATCTAGCGTTAGGAACGTTGTTGTAAGGAAAAGAAAAGGGTGGAGGGAGGTTAGAAAAAAAAAAAAAAAAAAAAGTAAAAGGAAAACGTGGAAGGGGCAAAACGGGAAAAACCGTCTGGAAACGGAACAGCGGACCAAAAAAGAGAAGGGCCCAACTTGATCCAGAGATCGTTAGATTCGTATAAATCGAGAGTTGTATTCGTCCCAGGACTCCCAAACCGAAATCATCCCCCCCCCCTTTCCCACACCGCCGATCTTTAGATTTTTGGGTCGAGAAAGGAAGAGGCGATGGCGGATCAGTTGACGGACGACCAGATCTCCGAGTTCAAGGAAGCCTTCAGCTTGTTCGACAAGGACGGCGATGGTATGTCATTTTCTTCCTTTGGAATTTGTTCGTGGGGATAATTGATCTTCGGGTGTCGAGATTCGATATGGGTCGGAAGGTTTTGGGGTTAATAGATCCGTGGGAATGGCAAAGGTTTGACCTTTTTTGGGTGACGTGGGGCGTTGGCAGGTTGCATCACCACCAAGGAGCTCGGCACCGTGATGCGGTCTCTGGGTCAGAACCCCACGGAGGCGGAGCTCCAGGACATGATCAACGAGGTCGACGCTGACGGGAACGGGACAATCGACTTCCCCGAGTTCCTCAACCTCATGGCTAGGAAGATGAAGGACACCGACTCTGAGGAGGAGCTCAAGGAGGCCTTCCGGGTGTTCGACAAGGACCAGAACGGTTTCATATCCGCCGCCGAGCTCCGTCACGTGATGACCAACCTCGGGGAGAAGCTCACCGACGAGGAGGTGGACGAGATGATCAGGGAGGCCGACGTCGACGGCGACGGTCAAATAAACTACGAGGAGTTCGTCAAGGTGATGATGGCCAAGTGATCCTTGGCCCCATCAACCGAAGCTTAATCAATTCTAAAGTAATTTTAAAATCCCCAGAAAAGAAAAGGTCACACGGGAAGGGAAGGGTAATGAAATGGGGCTGACTGATATATAGTTGGAGGTCCTGTTAGTATCTTCCTGTATTTTCTTCTTCTTTTCATTCACCTTTCTTGTCTTAGTGATGTCCTAAGGTTTAGCAGTTGGGTCCTTTCTGTCATCTCCTTCATGTTTGTGGGGATGTCTGGTTTATGGTGTGTGGTTGTGTCCTCGGATATTTTTTTTATCTCATCGGATCTCTGAAGTCTTTTTTGTCATCATGATTAAACAGCTTGTTCTGTAATACGTTCCCATGGTCCTGTATGTGTATGGTACTGTGTTGAACCATTTGCCTGATGACTTTCTGTCCAATCCCCTTACCCCAGATAAGAACACGGTAGATTAGGCGACCAACCATTGCAATTTTTCCAGTTTGCAACAGATTATTGAAAAGTGATGCAACATGATCTAGAATTGGATATGAGCGAAAGCGGTACCTGTTATTTTACAATGCTCCACGTCGTTTCGACCAATTGTAACTAGGAAGATGACTTAACGGTGATAGCAAAAGCCGTGCCCATTTCTTTTAGGCTGCTTCTACAGTCTTTTTAAGCTCTTCTTCCTTGCATCAACCTTCTTCTTGTCCGTCTGAACTTTTACCGACCCAGATTCCTTTGTCTGACCAGTATTTACCATGGGCAGCAGTCGACCCGCCAACACTAGCCTCTGTTATTGGTTGATTAAGAGGCAGAGATGGCTCCAGCCCACCAGCAGCCTTTGCCATCGCCGGAGCCACGTTGGATGCTAGAGGTAGCATAGGGGCAGAGTTCTTTTGGTCTTGACCAAAATTTGTGCCATTACTTTGATCCGTACTCAATGCTTTCATGGATACGATCTTCGGTTTCAGCTTTAACGCATGAATACCTGTTAAAAGTCTGAAGCCAGGCAAAGATAAGACACTCAGAGACAAGGAAAACTTCAACTCCGCAATTAAAAAAAAAAACGGAACACAGGTTGTCTCCATAAAAGTCTGACACCTCACATGAAAAGCAGACGGTTCCTGGACCCATGACTAATAAGAGGAACAAGATAACAACTTGTCATCACCTGGCATGCCTGGCACTTCATAATTCTCAAGTAGCATCTTGCCAGCCTGTTCGTTCAGGGCAGACTCTGGTAATGGCTCAATCAATAAGCACCTAACCACCTGAAATGAACATGATAAAGCAAAAGCAGATCCAGGAAGAGCTCCCCGAGAGAAGATCTTACTAGTAACCCAAAATGGCAGAAGACGAAGCTTACAAGAAGAACATGACGGAGGCCAAGACTAGGATTCCTGTAAAGACTGCAACTTCATTAACCCTCTAATCCATGATTAACGGAAGCAATTACTATTTTATGCCTTGACTCGGTTGTCTCTAGCCAACTCCATCTCAACGCGGTCTCTACGTTCTTCTGTTTACCGAGTACATAAATAGATTGTCCCTTAATGGGGTTAGCGAATAATCGCTAAGTACGCCTTATTCCGTGCACATACATATGAAAATAGTGTGAATCATATAATCATTCTATAGTGTGTAGTTTGAAAGCTTTTCATGCATTCACACCGTAATCACAAGTAAATACGTGTCCTTGAATCATCTGTTTCTCATACACAAGTATGAGAATGTAAAGACACATACGCAAAAATACATATGCATATAAATACATATGCACATATAACAAGCTACATACAATTAAAGTAAGCACACCGACTCCCTTCGTACGCCCTCACATAACAACCATTCACAAGGTGCCAGGATCACCGCAGTGCATCCCAATACGAATACTCATCGGCTTTTTCAATCTCATCACGTTAGAAATATTTGGCACGAATACTCATAGGGATTCGGATGTGGTCGCCAATATCAATGATGTTAAAACAATGTCTTACAAATAAATTGAAGAGCTTACAGCCATGAAAAACAAAGAAAATGTTCATGATGCGGATGGTGGTGACGCCGTAGACTCGCTGCTGGCTCCGTAGACTTGCAGACTGGAGTGGTGAAATCTGATCTCTGGACGGAGTGTGGACGGAATGTGGGTGAATGTAGCAATGGATTTGGATACTAAGGGCCCTACGAGCTCACCCTAGTGACGGATTGAAGGCGGAATTTGCTTGTCAAGGCTACGGTTGCTCACCATGATGGTGGAGTGAAGGCGGTGTTTGGTTATCAGAGCTATGGTTGCTCACTCTGATGGTGGAAGTGAAGACCAAAAACCCTTGCGAGTTCACCCAGGTCGGGGTCTGGACGCCTGTTCAACTAAAAACTAAAGGGTTAACGATCAATGCACTGTTTGGCTCAGAATGTTTGTCGTGTCTTTCTAAGGACATATCTTTTCCTTTTATACTAAATCTTAGTGTGCTCGGGATGTTTGACAGGTTCTCAGAGTATCTCCCAAGGTCGTGGTCTTCTTTAACTGACCTCCGAAAATCTCGGTAACAAACTGATCCTGGTAGACATGACTCTACCCCCATTGACTACCAGTCCGGACTCGTGTAGACTTAACGACTCCCCTCATATACTTAATATGAATCCGTGCCTTTCTTCTGGTCCAATGGGCCACAACATCACTCCGTATGGACCATACTTTATTTAGGCCCAAAATATTCCATCATGCCCCCCCTTTTTGCTGAGGTAACATGCGTCGCCTGAGCACTTGTTAGACTGTCATTCAAAATCGAAAAATCTTCTTCAATTCCCTCCCAACAAATTTCTTTTGCCAAAAAGACCTTCCTTCTTCCTCTCTCTCTCTACGAAACCCTAACTTGCTCCTTCCTCTAGCTATATCGGACTACGCTACTTTCCAATGGCATAAACACCGTGCCGGACCTTCAGGCGTGGTCTAGATTGCCGACTCTCGAGGCGAGGGTCTAACTCTTGGGCCCGTTCTCGCTTCAGCACTCTTTCCCAAGACTGTGCCAAATAATTTTCTAAGCACAGCACACTCCCTTGAACTGGGAGAAAAAGAGTGGCCTCATGTGCTTTCCTTCCGTGGAAAAATCTGTTATCAACAAGTGGTTTGCTCTCTCGCTTAGGAAACTCGAGCACAAGTTGAGGCTTTGTGATCTCTGGCAGATTTTCAGTTGTCTATTGCACCAAAAAGTGCGACCCAAGGATATTTGCAAGCCTTCTTCCTTTTTGGAATGATTTTGTGAATTGCTTCTTTTTTCCAGAGGGTCCTTTGTCTTATTACCTTAGAGGACATCAATTTCTTGACTAACTGCTCTGTATCTGGTACCCCTGTTCGTCTCTACCCGTCCAATGATGACTACAACCCGAGTGAAATGATCCAGATTGTTAGTACCGTAGAGAGTCATTTGAAAATGATCAACGGAGACAAACTAAACGCCTGGGGCAAAGAGCAAGAGGTTGAGTTCTTTTCCGTCTGGCTTAGCAAGTATGTCTTTTGCTTTACTGGGAAGAGGATTTCCAAATTCATTTATGGTATTGCCAACTTCCTTAGCACGACTACAAGCACGACTACAAGTAGTATACCAAAGTCTTCATGAGAATAGTGCGTCTACATAATCTTTCCCCAGGTTTCCAGTAGGTGGCCCCTTATGGCTTGTTCACTTATGGTCTTGCGTCTGGATGCCTGGATTGACTGGCTTCCAGATGCCTTCAGGGGCTACCAAGGTTGAGTGTTATGGTGCTTACATCCTACATTCCTGCTGTCGTTCAAAGGACAGCTGGCTTCGTGCTTCAGTAACAAATCATATGCGCCATCTGGCAGATCCTGGTAGAGGCGATCGACACAATTGGGTCCCTTTCCTTCTGGTCATCTCATTTTGAAGCGTAGACAGAGGCTGACCCCAGACTTGTACTGGGATGCCGTTCTGACCAGCAGGGTTCTGGTATGTGCACTCCCCAGCTTTGCACGAAGCATCTGGGCTTCATCCAGAGCTCTGCGGTTCCTTTTACGGATTCTTTTTGGTCTTCATCTGGGCTTCCCTCAACATTCACATGCATTCTAGAGTTAGCAGCATTCTTTCTAGAGAAAATTTCCAGGCCTCCCTTGTTCTCTGTGCAGAGAAGACCAAGCTTCGCCACATGGAATTTCAGTTAGAGACCACCCCGAGTCATACCACAGAGTTATTTTCTGTCCAGTGGGCAATTCTCAGGAACCAGATCTTCACCTCACCACAAAGATTTTGCTGAGGATTGGTCAGAAACCAATGAGTACGTCCTTATCTTTTGTTTCTGCGTCTTATGCGTTCCTTTTCACTGAACGATTTCTACCTCTCAGCTCTCACAGTTGATTCAGGAGGATCCTCTCCCGACTACAGCCCTTCTTCTCCTCCTGGCCGTATGACACGTTCTCGTCGTCCTTCCAAGCAAGTCGAGTTTAAGGACCAGCCCAAGAAGAAGAAGGTTTCCAAGAAAAGGGCCGCTTCAACCCCTGAGAACTCTGATCCTGAAGAAGAACCCCTGTCAGTTGCTTTTAAGCAACGTAAACTCATTTCCACCAGTGACCTTGATGTCAAAGCTCCTACTCCAGTTAACACCTTGGCATCTGGGTCTTCTTGAAAGAATGTTGACATTCCCCTTCAGGACAAAAACATGGAAATGTCACCTTTTCACAGTCTACACTTTCCTCAAAGTACTGGCTCTCTTACTACGTTCTTAAACTCTTGCCTTCGGGGAGATGAAATTCAAAAGTCAGAATCTGACCCTTCTAAGTTCCCTACTGAAGAGACCGATGACCCTTCGATAGACTCCGACATAGGACATGTAAGCATTTCTTTTTTTTTTCAAACTTCTGCTACTCATTCCTGACTAATCAATCATCACCTTCTACAGGGACCAAATCTCCTGGGAATGACCCCTGCTGAGTCCACAGTTTTCTTGGAGCCAACTGCTCCTAATGATGAGGTATTTGCTGATTCTGTCACTCATTTTCCTTATTTCTTTCATATATAACTGGTTATTACTCCTTGATGCAGATTGACTCTCCCAAGAGACCAGGCTAAGGGATACACCATGATGAGTCTGCCGCAGTTGCGGAGGTAAGTAAGGCTGCTAAGCAAGAGGCTTCCGGCACTACGGATGTTAATCCTGGTGTTGTTGAGGCTGTGCCAGCTGTAAGTCTAATCGGTTCATTCCCCAGTCTATCATCATGTGAGAAATTCCTTGGCCCATCAGGGGAAGGTCCTTAAGCACCAAGGAACTTATCTCTCAACTCAGTGAGCTTGAACAACTGTTGAAGAACGTTGATCAGATCGGCAATCTCTTGGAATTTAAGACCCTCCAAACCTGGCGGATATGAGGAGGAACTTAAGACCCTACGTGGCGGATCTTGACATACTCAGTGATGCCGAAGTCAAAATTCGGGATATCAAGAACTCTCAGGCCGAAGCAGCAGCCGATGTCCAACTCCTTCACCAGCAGAAGGCCGACCTGTCTTCCCAGCTAACAGAAGTGCAGAATCGTATTTCTCAACTCTTAGCCCGAAAAAACGACCTTACGGACCGAGTTGCTGTCATTGACTCACTGTTAGCTGACCGGACCTCTCATGACTCTTCTAAGGATCGAGAAGATCTAATGTCTTGGTTTCGCCAATGAAATGAGGTCATCATGAAGCGGACCAGGAAAAAGGTCCTGACTATGCTTTTCGTGGATGCTGCACATGCGATGCACAGATCCTAAATTCTAAAAACTGAGAAACGTCCTCCCTTTTTGAGAAAAACAAACTGACTTTCTCTTTTTTTAGCACTGTTGTTGCCATCTTTGTGGCTGGTTAATTTTTGTCGAATTAATTGTTGCCATTTACTTGCTTTATTAGCCCTCATTTAGATTTATCTTTGGGCAATCTGTTTCCAAATGCCTGGGAATTGATCTCTTAAAACCTTCTCGTGGGATTCCCAAATAGTTTTCTTGTAAAGTTTTAAATACTTACCATTGATCTTCAACGGTTGTTTGACCCCTTCAAGAGTCAACAACTTATAGCTATTTGCTGAGTAAGTTTCACTCACCTAATATGGTCCCTCCCAATTTGGGGACAATTTACCTAAAACCTGATCTTTAGTCTTCAATGGCAATACCATCTTCCAAACTAGATCACCGACTTGAAAGTGTTTATGTACCACCTTCTTATTCTAGTACCGGGTTATTCTCTTCTTGTGCACCTCTATTATGTCTATTACTTCTAGCTTCTTTCGCTCCAACTCCTCTAGAGCCACGTGCATGGCTTCGTCCTGTAACCAAGGTTGACTAACGCGAAGTGATTTATACCTTATCTCAATAGGTAACACTGCATCATGACCATATATTAACCCGAATGGAGATTCCCCGGTGCTTTCTCGCTTAGCGACTCACCAGCACTTCATGCCATTTCCGTGGATTAAGTCCAACCATTTTCTGAATGTTGTTTTTTATCAACTTATTGGTGGCCTCAGCCTGCCCATTCGCTTGGGGGTAATAAGGTATAGAATTGGTAATAGTAACACCGAATTCCTCTGCGAACTCCCTCACTTTCAAACTGTTAAAAGTCGTCCCATTATCGACAACGATATTTTGGGGAACACCAAATATGTATATGATGCAAGTTCGCAGAAAACCAATCATTTCGCTATGATCGACCTTCTTGTAGACATGTGCCTCTACCCATTTAGTAAAGTAATCAGTCACTACCAAAATGAATGCGTCCCTTCGACTAGAGTGGGGATGTATTTCTCCTATTATGTCCAGTGCCCAAGTCCTGAAAGGCCTTGGGCACTGGAATAACCGGAATGAGGTCTGTGGCTGGGGCACGAGTTGTTGGACCATGTCGCTGACACTCCTGACAACCTCTAGCCATTTCGATACAATTTTTCATCATCGATGGCCAATAAAAGCCATGTCTTCGTATTGCCCAGCACATCTTTATCCCTTCATGAGTTTCTAGCATAATCGGAGTTTGTTACACTAAGAGGGGGGGTGAATTAGTGTTAATCTCCAAATTCGGATTTTAACGCTTTTTCGTTTTACCCCGCAGCGGAAGAAAGCTTCTGTTAAACAGAACCGTAGATAGGTTTCTGTACAACAGAACGTTCAAGTGTGTTCGCAATTTGTCTGATTGGACACAAGTATTTTTATAGTGGTTCAGCAAATTGCTTACATCCACTCTTCACCCAGATATTTGGATGGTTTCCACTCAAATATATCTCTGTACAAATTACACAAATGATTGTAACTGAAATCAGATCCAAAGGCTCTGTACAATCGAGGCTTGAGTGGTAGAGCACAGACCAGAAAGGTTCTGTACCGTAGAGGCTCGTTATGTAGCACAAACCCGGAGGTTCTGTACTATAGTAACTTAGGCTCAATACAGACCAGAAGGTTCTGTATCGTAGTAAGTTCGGCACAACACAGACCGGAGGGTTCTGTGTCGAAGAAGGTAAGGCACAATACTAACCCGAAGGTTCTGTGTCAGACGTGTTAACCTTCTATAGCACAGATCAAGAGATTCTGTACTGTAAGCATCAACCTTCTATAGAACAAGGATTCTGTATCACAGAAGGTATAGCACAGACCGTAAGGTTCTGTACTAAGAATGTGTCAATCTTTAACAAACCAAAATGGTTCGTATTAGAAGTGACTTGAGATGTGTACAGACCGTAAGGTTCTGCACTAGAGTAGATTCAGACCTTAAGGTTCTGCTCTACAGGAGGTTGTACAGATCCGAAGATTCTGCACTACAGGAGGTTGCACGCGTTAACGTGACTAACAAGGTAGCAAATGCGCAATCCCTCAAGGATAACGACTTCGTGGCGTACCCCACGCGAGTACGTAGTGAACCCTACGCAAGTAGACAACGTTCCCTTTGTCTTAGGGTGGACAACGTATCCTTTGTCCTAGGATGAACAGCGTGCCCTCTGTCCTAGGGTGACAGCCTTCCTCCTGTCCTGAGGTGACAGCCTTCCTCCTGTCCTGAGGTTGAACAGCGTTCCCTCTGTTCTGGGGTGACAGCCTTCCTCCTGTCCTGAGGTGACAGCCTTCCTTCTGTCCTAAGGTGACAGCCTTCCTTCTGTGCTAAGGTGACAACCTTCCTCTTGTCCTGAGGTTCCTGCACACATAGCTCTACACAACAGAAGCTGGTTAGTCCCTCACCTTCTGTGCTCCCGAGGTTCAGCCCTTCTCTCCGACCCGCTGCACGTTGATCACATGACCTCCAGCCGTGCCTCCAGCCAACGTATCCTGCAGCTTCCAGTCGAGTCCCTCGAGCCCCCGAGTCACTCTCCCAAAAGGTTTCACCAACGATGCAGCTTCCGCCGGTAGTACTCCTCGTGTGACTAACTCGAACGAATGAAAGAACTTAAGCACACGCTCTCTCTTTCAGAATGGGATATTGAATGTTCTATATTTCTTTTTTTAATCAGAGAGCGTGGCCCCTTATACACGAAGTTCAAAGAAGAAAATACAAGAAGGAAAATATAAATACGTAATCTGTAAAAGAAGAAATTAAAAGTTAGTTCACAAAATAATTAATTAGTACACAATAATATTATGTATGTGCATGTATTCAGTCAGAAAATGAATCAGAATAAGATCATGATATATTTTCCATGAATAGTGCACCACAGAAGGTATCGCAGAAGGTTCTGCTTGATAACCTTCTATAGATGGAAACAATCGTTGATTTGTTTCCAAATGACTTAAAGTCAATTCCATCCTGATAAAAACACACGTGAGAGTGTATCCGGACAGGTGGTGGTGATTTGCAATCAAATAATGTTCGTATGTTGATCAAGTAAGCTTACAGAAGCCTGTAGACCAAATAATAGAACATTTCAAAATATAGAAGATACATTTCCTTCTACAAGAAATATTATCTCCAATATGATTATTTGAAAATCAAATCATGGTAATCTGATTAGACGAATATCTTAATCAGATAATATATATTTCGTAATTAAATAATTGATAACTAATTATTTAATTACAACAATGATTCTTACAAAAAGATCCTCATTATGAGAAGCTTCTGTAGAATAGAATGTTCGACCTTCTGTAGTACAGAGGGTCCGGTTCATCATCAAAACCGTCCCAACAGAGTTGCTTAATCTAAGTCGACAAAACTTAACAAAACTTCTTCTACATTCTTCTTGCAGAGAACGTCGTCTATTAAGACATACGATGGTGCTTGTACTTTAATGCGTTGTTTGGCCTTCTGGTTAGGGTCTGACAAAAAGTCTACAAGAGGTTTTCCTCAGTCCTTATCTTGGTCTATTATGTCTGCAACCAAAACAGTCTTTCCTGGATGTAAGTGTGATTGAACCTCAGGAATCTTATTCTGCTTGTCAGTGACCTTGTAGCCAGAGGCTAATTGCGCTAAATTATTGGCCACCGTATTGTCTTCGCGTCTTACAAATTGAAATGTTATCCGTTCAAATTGCATAGACAACTCTCTTACCAGCTCAAGATAAGGGATGAGCTTATCCAGGCATGCGCATTTTTGGTGACCTAATTGATGATTAATTGGGAATCACCCATAACCTGAGCGTGTCTTACTCCTAGAGATATTAGTTCCTTAAGTACAGTTACCAATGCTTCGTACTTAGTGGCATTGTTTGTCGGCACTATCATATGAATACCTATTCAAGCTCCGCCCTTTGTAGATGAACCATCAAACCATGCTTGCCAAATATCTTTATTCTCTTCTTGTTCTACAGACAAGGTTGGATCATGTTCGGCTAAGAAACCGGCTAGTCCTTGGCCTTTAACCGATTTGTTGAGGCTTATATCTCAGGTCATATGGTGAAAGAATCAAACTCCATTTACTAATTCGTCCAACTAAAAGTGGACACTCAAAAAAGTATTTAATAATAGGACATAGACTTCATTATTTCCAATGTAATGTCTAAGTTTTGTGACGGCATAAAATACTGATAGACATAACTTCTCCTTTAGAGCATATCTCGTTTCTATTGGTGACAGCAATCTTGAAAGATAATATATAGCCCTTTCTCGTCCATTTTCGTCTGTTTGAACCAGCATAACGCTAATAGCATGGTGGCTGCCACGTAGAGAATGAAAGGTTTCCCGCATTGCGGAGGTGCTAGCACTGGAGGATTTGATAAATACTTCTTGAGAGCATTGAAAGCTTCTTCATGTTTGGTAGTCCAGACGTATTCACCTTTTCCCTTCAACAGAGTAGAAAACACTTCCGTCTTTCCTGCTACATTGCCAATGAATCTTCGGAGATAATTCACCCTTCCTAAGAAGGCTTGCAACTCCTTTATGGTCCTTGGAGCAACCAGACTCTGAATAATAGCCTGCCTGACTTTATTTTGATCCACCTCTATTTCGCGCTGGTATACCAGGAATCCGAAAAAATGCCCTGCCTTAAACTCCGAGGCACATTTTAAAGGGTTAAGTTTAAGTTAATATTCCCTCATTTTCATAAAAGCATTTCCGAGATGATCTACATGTAAATCTTCTCTCGTAGACTTAACAACTATGTAATCAATATATACTTCCACGGTTTTTCCAAGGGAGGCATCGAAAATTGCATTCATAGCCCTTTGATAGGTGGCGCCGACATTTTTTAGACCAAACGGCATTACCACCCATTCAAAAATACCCAAGGGACATCTAAATGCGGTTTTATGCACACCTTCTTCTACGATGCCTACTCCATCGAAAGTTACTTCCCCTACAAAGTGACCATGAAGGAATTGAAAGCTGAACAAGAACGCGTCGAATCTACAGACTATTCAGAAGAGCCAAGTTCAAGCTTTGATTATAACCCTCTTCAGAGTGGGGCACCAAGTGATTTTGAAGGTAAAGGAGAGCTTGTGGTGAGTTGTAATGCCTTTACCAGCGGACTTCGTGAGTAATTGTAAAGAGACGCCTGCGAGAGGTAAGATTCATCTCCCTTATATGGTAGACTATCCGCTTGGTTTCCCACTATATTGGTTTATAAAGCCATCTGACACTATGAAGCAATACAACACATGCATTCTTTATATATTATCGCCACTTTTGACGGTACCCTGGTGAGCAGATGTGTTGCCGTCGTCCAAATTCAGAATGCTTGGATACAGCCTCCAGGGATTAGTTAAAACTGACATTTCTGTGAGTGGTTTTAATTAGGAGTGTTCTCAGTGCACCTGAGAGTCGGAAGACCGGGAAAAAAAAATCGCATTCTTCGTCATAGACATAGTCCCTATTTTTAATGCTTTGCTAGGCTGTGATTGGCTTCATAAGGCCGCGGCTATACCCTCTATTTTACACAAAGAATTGATGTTATGACTTGATTCTGAAATTGAAATCATTAAAGCAGAGTATTCGTGTTGTGATAAAGATATTTTTCAACGTGTTGTGATAAAGATATTTTGCTCGGGCGGGCGACAAGGACTGCGAGCACCTCGTCCAAGGCGCGGCGTCTTGGCGCTTAAAACCCCCAAACCCACGTCAGCCCCTTATTTGAAGCATAAAAGACAAAAAGAAAAATCGTTCCACTTCAATCCCAGTTTCGCTACTAAGATCGCAGCCCACCGAACTCGACTTTCTCCCTCTCCCTCTCCCTTTGTGATCACCGGCGGCAGAGGAGGCGATTAGGAAAGTCAGTCTCCTCTCTATCTCCATCCTTTTATATGGGTTTTGTGTTGTTTTGTTTTGGTTTTCTGAATTCAGATTTGGCGACCGCCTCCTGTTGGGATGAGGAGTGTTTGATTCGATCGATTCGGTGGGATGTCATGGTATAAGAGAGGGTAGGCGACGACTGATTGTTTTCTATATTTTTATGTTTTTTTTTTCCATTTCTTGGTGGATTTGTTTTGTTCCCTGAAGGGTAAGACCTGATTTCCTGTGTAAGGAGTGACTCCGAGCTTTTTTGTTGGTCCGCTGGGCATCGCTTTTGGCTTTGCTTGTTTTTTCCCAATAGATTTCATCCGGGCGTTGTTTGTTTTTGTAATTTATGCTGGACCTAACCGCAAAAGTGAGATCTTTTTCATTTTTTTTTTGAGGGGGGGAATTGGGGAGGGTAGAAGAGCCGTGTTTTGGTTGTGGAGCAAGTAACAACCGCAAGTGGCGTTAGTTCCCCGTACTCTTCCGACTATCATAAGCCGGATATGCACCGCACATCCCCACCCAGTCCTCCGGTAGCGCCCGAAAAAACGGAGCAAGTAACAACAGCGAGTGGCGTTAGTTCCCCATATTCCTCCGACTCTCATAAGCCAGATATGCATCGCAGTGCCAGTGGGATCGACCTCCACTCATACGCAAACAGTCGGACATATCATCATAAGCAACCTCGTCTTGGGATGGGTTGTCGTCCACGACGTCCATGATCAATCCAACCAAGAACTACAACACATTCCTCGGCAACACCGGCTCTCAAAGATTCATTCAATTCCTCGGCAACGCCAGCTCTTAAAGATTCATTCAGTAACCAACAACCATCAGACCACATTTCCAAAAAATCCAATAAGTCAGGAAATATCAGAGCCACCAAGTCTCAAGCAACTCATCCATACAACAATACATATAGAAAAAAAGTTCAAATCCCGCCAGGCATAACCCCAAGCTTCAACCATCAGATTCTCATGAACAACAAGATCATCTAATAATAGCCAACAAATCAAGGAAACAATAATCGGGACTTAGGTCCGACACAGAGGACAAGGCTGATGGGGTGAAAAGGGGGGATGAGAGTATGCCTCAAGTATTACGCCCTCACGACTCACGACTCACGCTCAGCTACACTTCGCATCGCGTCCCCCAAGACACAAGCAACCTTCTCCCTAAATGAATGGTGAGGGACGATCGACCCTTATCAATAAATACCTTTGTTGTTTCCATCCTCTAGTTTGTGAAATGTTACACTTATGTAAAAACCTTCTCACTAGGTCCATTTTAATTCACATCTCGAGATCCTAACGTACTAAACGAACCGATACAGTTACCTGAGCCCGATTACGTTTGAGTCAGGGTGTCCCTTTTCTCACGTGACAAAGTCACGCGTAATCGAACCCAAAACATCGATAAGGTTTCGCTAACGACGTCAGCAGTCACAAGAAGACCCTCATTTATAATGATTAACAACTAAATACTCTTATAATTACTCATATCATACCTTAAATTTTTTGGGTCTTTACAATTCCAGTCCTTCAACTTGTTGACGCAGATTTCGCCATTGGTAGCAATGTTAGGATGAAATATCTTGGTTAGAAAGTAACCTGCAAAATAAAACAGCACGTCGACCTCAGCAAAAGCCCCATTTCCCAAAAAGCTATCATCCCAAAAAGCTATCATATCATATAGTTTCTGTTATACCATGAATCAAATGTTCCTGGCTTGCTTTTTACCTCCAAAAAACAGCTACATAAACAATATCCCCAGAATGGTGGTTAAAGAAATACATACCTTTAGGAGGGGATTGTGGGAAGTCCTGAGACAATATCAACTTCATTCGGAACATACCATTTTCATACAGGGTCCCGGCTGAAAAGGAACATCCAAAGGACATGTGAGAACTATGATACTGGCTGGTCTCATAACACAGTATCACAAACTAGACAACAACGAAGAATGGCAAACACCTAGTCCTTCAATATCCGCATATATGGTTGAAAGGTTATCCTCATTTACTACCACTTTTATGGCTTCAGGAGGTGATTCGTCAAGGTTCTTCAACTCTTTTACAAGTTGCTTTACAACGTTTGGAGGAAGATTTTCATTTGTCTCCTGCATAAATAATTTTGTTCTAAGAAGTGGGACAAAAGGATATATAAACCTCTAAGAAACACGTTCAGAAACAACTAACCGACCCTTGTGATTGTATATGATTCCAGTGCAAAGGAAGACAGAGGAAAAGAAAGTCGTACAAAAGCAACATATATAAAAGAGCTGTTAGCTGCCCAACCGTTTTCAAAAATTTTCTTTTGCATTGTGTGAGAAAACAAGAAAGCACTTTAAAATATGCATGGAATCATCATTAAGATGTCCACTAACATCTTTAGAGGGTCAATAAATCTACAAACGATTTAAGATTTATCTACTTTATCGCTCAGAAAACCTACTGAGAGAAGAATATCGCAAGAGCAAAAATTGATATTGAATCCTCATGGAATTCATGCTTACCATGACAAAAAAATAATATGAGCAGAAAGCAAAGAAAAGTCTGCTACTTACTTATGAGTGAGATGTGGTATCATAAGTTAGAGTCCCGAAATCTTCCAGACAGAAAGCTTCCAACAGGGGAAGAGCTAAGGCCTGCAGCACAAGCAATCATCGGAACAATTGAGTGGTCGGTTTCAAATCCCTACAACCAAACTCACAAAACACGGAATGTCCATTATTCACTTAGCACCCAATACATGACTACTCACAACCAAGGCCACATCAACCAAATAAAAGCAACATGTATTTCCGGTGTCTGAAGGGCTAGAACAAGATACCAACTTTTAACAGCCAATAGCAAGGCAGAAGATCCGATTAAAACTCAGACACGAAAAGATAGAACGACCCAGCCACGGAAATTATTGTTAGATAGATTAACCTACAAGTATGAAGCACACCCCACGAGCAACATTGTGATTCGCAAACTCAGTAAGACAAGAATCAACATCTTGGAAACAGACAGGACGATGTAAGTAGGTTGAGCAAATGCAGGCACTGGATACACAAAACCCAGGACGCAATCACTGTCAATCAACCACTTGAAACAACTTGACGCCTCATTGCCAAACTCCAGAACGACAAATCACTAAACACAAAGAACCCCAAAACCCCAACTCCCAAAAAGGCCCAAATCTTGAGCCGATCAAATCAAGTAGGCGGAAGGAAACGCCCAGTCGGAAACCCCGAGAGGTTACCTCAACCACCCACTATACACAATCAAAAACCCCCCAATCAAACACCCAAAAAGAAGAAAAGAAGGGATTTTTACTTGTAAAACTGAAGTGGGTGGTGAGAAAATGATAGAACACCACCTCAACCGGAAGGAAGAGCCAGAAGGGGTGGTGAGTTGTGGGGGGTGTTGAAATTGCAAGAACAGGAACGGAAACTCTGGAATTATTTATTACAACCCCCCAAAAAAAAAATTCAGTAGATTCTCTTTCCATAAAATTCAAAAAAAAAACGGAGGAGGAGAAGAGGCGAGACTTAAGGCCTTTTTTGTCTTGGAACGGCGTGTCCGAAAGATTCTGTGATTTTCAAAAGAGCAGGATTTACTGGGGATGGATTTCCTCGATTTGCATTGCACCGACGCTTCTTTTGGGAGTTAATTGTAGTTTATCAAATCTCTATCTTTATGGGGGAGTTTTGGGGAAGTAGCCGTTAATAACTCATACAACACAGTCAGCCTTTTAAAGAGAAATGGGCTGATTTTGGGTGTTTAATGGGCCTCGGACAGTGGAGGCCCAATAGAAATTATTTTTAAGATTTAGGACCACGCGGTCGGCCTGCCCAAACAATTAATAATAAAGAAGAGGGGGGCAAAATGCTGGGGGGGTTCCTTTCCTCCTCTGTTCCATTGCCTCCTGCCAGTCACGCCTACGCCTGCCTGACATTATTCTTAATATATATTATACAACAAGACATATTTAAAAATTGTTTTTATCACACCCCTAAAAATTATTAAGAAATAAAAGTTTTGGTGGTTGTTTAAAAAAAAAAAGTGAAAAAGAGGGAGGGAAGGCAATGGAATGAAAATATAGAGTGTGCGGTATGTATGACTCCTAGTCCTGGCGTGTCCCTTCCACGACAATGCAGTCGTAGGATGGTAATTGTTTTTTTTTTTTTTTCTAAAGTTTGAGTTACGGTAAATTACAATTCTTTTTATTGCTCCTTATCAATTTTTTATTTACGGTCGTAAAAAAAAAAATCTTCTTTTTAATAATAAAAAATTATGTACGTAATTACAAAATAATTACTATTTTTACCAGTATTTGTTTTTATGAAAAAAAAAAAGTTTATGTGAGAGTATACGGAGTTTTGAAGAGGAATTATTCCATAAAAATACTAAATAATTGACAAGAAATACATTTATTTTTTGGCAAGTCGAAATTATTAAATAATAAAAAAATCCAAATGGTTTTTGGATTGTCAGTGTCACGAGAGGGGGAAGCAAAAGAAAAAAGGAGACATCTTTTTCATATCTTAATTCCCATTTCTCACTTGTGTCTCCTTCTTCTTCCCCAGGCGGCCCACCAGACCTTTTGATTCCCATCGACAATAAGGCTAAAAAGTGCGACAAAATACTCCCATCGATCGGATGTCCTCCTCTCCTATTCCTCCCTCTCCACCTTCCCAACTGGTCGTTGTCTCAGTCGTAGAGCAAGAAGAAGAGGAATTCAAGGGGTAAGTCAAGGTAGTTAGGAGGGAGTCAGAGTGTGGACGGCCAAGGAGGGGAAGAGGGTTCTGAAATGGAAGGTACAAAACGATATTTGAATTGTTATCCTGGTCTTCCTCTTTTTCGATGTTGACTACTTCTTTTGACGTGGGTTTGACTGCACGTGTCGGGGTTTTCTTTGGGGAGGGGGGGTTCTGGCTGTTGGGTCTCTGGAGTTTGGGCCGGTGGATCGAGGGATGCGCCCCTTTTGCTACACTTCAAGGTGGTTTTCGTTGTGTCTTGGATGGTGGTGGTCGATTGGGGGGAGGAGTTCTTTGGGGAAGTGGTTTTGGACCCACTGTGGAGGTCAGATTTCAGATGTCTGGATCGCCGTTTCCGAGTGATTGGCAGCAGCAGCTGCTGTCTTGGTTAGGGTAGGGCTACTTTTAATACTCTTGTTCATGCGGATGTGCTGAGTTTTGAACTAGACGCTCGGGTCGGATCTCCAATCTGATCTTCTTGTTGCCACCGAACATCGGGATCCAGTGTTTTATGGTAGACTCTTGTTGACTCGGGACATTCCAGATGATTGCTGTTACGAGTCGTCAGCACAGTGAAAGCATTGCTATGTGTATGCTTGTAGTATTTTGTCCGTGAGCTCGGATTAGAAAAACTGCTCGCGGCAATAGTTCATGAAATTTGCTTTTTTGCCTTCAATTGTTTTGGGTTGTTACTTACTGTTCTGGCCTAGCCAAGGACGTAGTCTAATTATCTTGTGTAATTGCAGGTAGATCTCCAGACCTGGATTCAGTGGGGTCTGGGACTAAAAGATCCAGTGTATCATCCAGTGCCAGATCTAGGACACGTAAGGAGTTTCTCGACAGATTTGTTAATTGTGAAATCTTGACGGAAAAGCTAGACCGATGGTTTAGATCGATCTCCGAGGATGTAGCTCCTAATGAACCCATTTTTGATGTGCCCTTTGAGTTGATAGAATTACAGAAGTTTGACTACGCCCTAGAAATGGTGTCGTTTGAACAGCTGATTCGGATGCCCAGTGCTGTTTATCCATCGGCAGCCAATGCGATGGAAGCTTCCGCTTTTCTAGCAATTGAAGATTTTTTACATGCTAGTGTAAAGGGATTGTGGGAAGCCTTTTGGAGTCAACACGATCTGTTGCCATTTTCCGTTTCCTGTTTGTATGGCCCAAACCTTAAGTTTTACCAAGCTGAGAAAGCAATCTCCAGTGGGAAAGTAGATGGCCTTCGTGCGACCGGCGTGTTTCTTAAGAACCCTAGGCATTCACACGGGAAATGGGATCACATGCTCGAACTGGCTCTGTTGAGGCCCGATATTGGGAATCACGCGTTGGACTCTGACAGGCAGCCCTCGCTTTCCGTTCTAGGGGAAGCCCTCTTTTATGGGGTCCGTATGTTGTTGTCACGGAGCGTCAGCAGGTTAACTTTCTCTCAGAATTTTAATTCTGCATTCATCCTTCTTGTCGATACGCAGTACGGCGGCGTAGTTAAAGTTGAAGGGGATGTCAATAAGATGGAGTTCGATGTGAATAGTGTATACGATAGTGTGGCTGATTGGATTGCGAAGCATTGCAGCATATCAGTCTCTCCGATTGATCGGATATGGAATAAACTGGGAAATGCTAATTGGGGAGATATCGGTTGCCTACAGGTTCTCTTTGCGACTTTCCACAGTATAGTGCAATATGCCGGGCTGCCTAAGCAGTCGATTGAAGATTTAGCCGCTGACCATGGTTCTCGGCTTCAGACAAGAAGAGTGGAGAGGCAGTTGTGGGAAGCTAGTCTTAATGGAAACGGGATGTTTCAGTTCCAGCAGCGGAGTGTTTCCCCTGAAATTGTAGAAATTCAAGAGGAATCGGCCAACATCGAGCACGAAGAGATTCTGAGGTTGGAGTTCGGATCGGTGTTATGGATAGAGGATTCAAATTGGCAAAAGGGCTATCGCGTGAATGGAGTCTTGAGTAACAACGAACATTTATATTACGTGGCGTCTCCAGTCGAAGAGCCAGGGAAGTCTCATTTCCTCTATGTTGGTTCTCATCCTTCTCTTTTGGAACCGGCTTGGGAAGACATGAATTTATGGTACCAAGTACAGAGGCAAACTAAAATTCTTACCATCATGAAGCAGAAAGGACTGTCAAGTAAGTTTCTCCCTCAGTTGAGTACCTCGGGGAGAATAATCCACCCCGGAGAATGTAGGCAGCCAAGCTCCGGCGGAAAATGTGACCACCCTTGGTGCGGGACGCCAGTACTTATTACAAGCCCAGTTGGAGAAACGGTCGCTGAAATGGTAGCCCAGGATCGATTTGGCCTGAACGAGGCAATCCGCTGTTGCCACGATTGCCTGGCTGCGCTATCAACTGCATCATCTGCTGGAATTCGCCATGGAGACATCCGGCCAGAGAACATAATTTGCATCAGATCCGGTTCAAGGCATCCCTACTTTGTCCTCGTGGGCTGGGGACATGCAATTCTCGAAGATAGGGATCGCCCTGCGATGAATCTGCACTACTCGTCGACATATGCTCTCCAAGAAGGGAAACTGTGCTCTGCATCGGATGCTGAGAGCTTAGTCTACATGCTTTATTTTGCATGTGGTGGGGTTTTGCCTGATCTCGATTCTGTTGAGGGTGCTCTACAATGGAGAGAGACATCTTGGTCAAGGAGGTTGATTCAGCAGAAGCTCGGAGATGTGTCGACAGTGTTGAAAGCTTTTGCTGATTATGTTGACAGTCTTTGTGGAACTCCATATCCGATGGATTATGACATTTGGATTAGAAGACTCAGGAGAAACATTCAGGAAGAGGATCACGGGAAGGAAGTCGACACATCAGGCTAAATCTGTTATTCGCATAATCGCAACACAAGCCTTTGAGGTAATGGAATTTTGGTCGCCGTGTTATTGAGGTGCATTGGATGATTATCGGCGAGTGGATTCCCTTCATCACTGCTACTGGGAACCGAAAGATGCCAGGTCGGCCGATTCTTGACTCGGTTCCCTGCAGCAGTAAGTTTGGTCTCAGATTTGGGTAAGTTATGCGTCTTTTTTCTCTTGATCATCATTGTTTATTGGCTTGAGAGGTAGTCGCTTCTGTGATTATTGAATGAAATGGTTACGATGGTAGAGATTCTGGTGTGTTCCGTGTATAGAGATCGGAGTTTTGGTTTATCCGTTTTACTGTAAAATGGGAATGAATTTATCTTATTCCCTGTTTGTTTGCGATGCGATGACAGAGTCGAACAGTCTGTCATCCAGTCCAGAACGTCCTCGGTCGTGTCATCTAACGATGAGGGACCAACATGGCTACTGCTACTGTTTATTCATTCTCTAATGGACTGTAGTGAGCAAGACAGCTCAAATCCGACTTTCAAGTTGTGACAAACATATTCTTTCGTAAAATTCCCCTACCAAGACGGCCGAATGCCAGATTCGCCTTCACGATGAGACAGTGCATGCCTTACAATGTTCGCCCTTGGTCGGAGGCAACGATGCTCATAGTCGTTCCCAAGTCAGTAGAGAAACACATGCTCGAATCCTTGAGTTTTGTCGATCCTCCGCTCCGGAAAAAATTTGCAGCAAAAACCAGTCATAGCTTGAACCACGTTATTCATTTTGGTAGCCTATATAAATGCAATGAATTACCAAGCATTTTCCATTCCAAATCAAAAGCCTTCTTCTTTTATTCGTCATCTCCATGGATGAAATTCCAGAGTCTACGGTTTTCGTCCTCCGTCTGCCTTACATGGTCTTTTCTTTTCCCAAACGAACACTGACAGCATCGGTTTTGTTCTTTTTGGCTGTTTCATCGGCTTATTTCGCTAACAGTCATATCATCGAGGCAGCCAAGATATCGCGAGTAAAGGTTTTCGGCCGACTGGTTTGCTCAAAGACTGGGAACCATGTTCCGGGATTCGACAGTCTCGGCTCGGGTGGAACCGACTTGGCTCTCTCCTGTCAGAAAGGCATGATTCCGATGATGTCCACGGCACGGACTAACGTGTCCGGTATTTTCGTGTTCGAGTTCGATCTTGGGAAACTAAAGGCTGTCGACCCGGACAACTTCTCCCTCTGTGAGGCAGTGGTGAAGCTTCCTGTTAGGAGCTGCAACCTCCTGCCAACTTCGGGGACTCTTCACAGCAACGTCGGTCCAGATTATAACTCGCTATCAACGACAGCTAGAGCGACTACAGCAACCTTCATTGTTGAAGAATTCCGACACTCTGTGGAGTGAAGAAGAGCGCGGCAGCCTCATTTCCGAACAGAGTCTATCCTTGGCCTCCGTGGCTCTGACATCATAACCGCTTACTTTTAAGTTTTTATGTTTTTATGACTAATCGGGTAAGAGTTTTAGGCGGGGCTGGCAGTTAGATACATCCCCAAACTCTACATCGCTAGACCGAGCCCAAATATAGTTTTCACTTGTATTTGCGTTATTCGTCGCCAGAAGCCATCAACCTTTTTTTGGCACTAATAACCGCCATCGAGTCTCATCCTCAGTTGGTCGCGGCCCGATGATTAAGTTTTCTCGTTTCTTCGATTAGAATGATAACTGGAGGAGTCTTCTGCAAGGAAGATCCTGTCGGATTTACGAATCAGCCTGTGGTATATATCTTTTGCAGAAATAGAATTGAACGTAAGCATGCAACTCCAATGGTATGAATAAGTCACAGTGCGAAAGGTTCCGACAGCGTAAAACTCCAGTCAATTTAAATGTGTCTCAACATAATCAGGGTGAAGCAATCGGACAAGCAAATATGATCTCCCCTTTCGTGCTGAAAGGAAAGACATGCTTTGCTTTGATTCAGGCCGTATTATCTTCACTGGTAGTCACGCCTGTGCCCAGGCTCAATCATCCTTTGAGTCGTGACAGTCAATTTTATGTGATAGCTTGGGAAGAGAAGTATAACCATCTTCGGAAAGATCCATTGTCATCTCTATGTCCACTTTTAGCTTCGGGTTTGCTTCGTCTCCGCCAAAATCTGATGTGATCGGTGCTTCCCCAGATTCCTCTACCTCGACAAATGCTCGGAAATTGTACATTGACAGCGATTTAGTCAAAAAGAAAACCTCGCACAGTTTTCCCAGCAACTCCTTGTTATACGGATTCGCCTTCTTATTGTATCGATACCAAAGTTGACTTCAGAGGAAGGATCTAAACTATGAGCATGTACATATTGGAAAAATCGCACCAAAAATTGTTTTTGTGTGAAATTGATTCAAGAACTGGAGAGATCGCCTGATTTTTGCCAATCAGATAAGAGTGAAAGATCGTTAATCCACCAACAAACCAGACGGCTGCAAAGCAATAAGCGATGAGAAAGTCCGACAGGCAATCATTCCCAATTGATATGTGAAGAAAAATATGGACAAGATGGCTGAAGTCGATCCGAACATGAAGAATAACCGACAGCTATGATGCTGCCATATAACCAAAGAAGGAAAAATGGCCGTGAGTTAGAAACAAGTAACAAGTTCTTAGCACAGAAGCAAGGAATTATGGAAAGTGTGTGGCTATCACTCCAATGCACTGACCGGCCCAAGGGCAGTGATGATCGGATCGTTGTATGCAATTGTCGCAGACCCAACAATGAGAGGCACGAAGCGGACAGAACAGGAAGCAAGTGTCACGGTACTTGACTCTCATGACACGACCATTTATAATCACGTCTTTAGTTCAGGCCTCGAGGTAGCTTCAAGTGAGGGGTTCTTCCATCAACCCATTCCATTCAGGGAGTCATCACATCAAACCCATCATCTGATTCAGGGAGGGGCTCGAATTTCTCGGGACTATGCCAGGGTCTCTTGCCGATGTCACGAATAAGAATATGTGATCCTGCGCGCAGAAATACAGTGCCATAAACTCTAATATTTGAGATATGCATTCGAACAGAACAAAGCTCGAATGTACTGACCAGAACAGCAAGGACTGAACAGACAACCACTGCCGGTAGGGCATAGCGATGACGTTTGACCGGAGAATGGAGCTTCAGGCAGAACGCAATTGCAGGGACAGCAATGAGAAATGTAGAGAGACACGGCAGCCAGGCCAAAAATCAACCTCCCTCTGCAGAAAAATCTCTGACATCAGCGGACGAAACAAGAAAGATTGATTATCTCTTCTTAAAAGACCACACGACGAGAGTCTCCAAAACTAACAACAGTTCAGCAGAACTGAAAAAGGCCCGCAAAACCAAAGGAACCAAGATGGACGGAACCGAAGTTCGACCATGGGAACCATCAACCGAACACGATCCAATCAAACCTTAGACGCGGATTATGGGAGAAAAAATATTTTATTTCCGATTTTCTTAAATTTGTGTTCCGAAAACGATGAAATTTATGTCGAACCGAATTATTTAGTTGAATTTCCCGAATTCGTTTTAGAACAAATTCATGCTTTCGATGTTTATTTATTTCGTTTAATCTTAATGCATGCAATTTGTCTTGCCAACGAATTATATTAATTTGTTCTAATTTAAATTCGGGAGATGAATTTTATGAGAAAACATATATACTTTTAGGCAACCATAAAGGATTAATTATTGTAAACTCGGGAGAGTCACTTATAAATATAAGAATCCGGTTAGTAAATAGAATTAATGTGAATTTAGGATAAGCGAGTGAAGGGATTTAACGAAACAATGAGGGAATATGTCATTCTATACTTTTCCGACTAATTGAATTCCAATTTTCTTGCTTTTGATTTTTGCTTTTCATTTAGTTTTCAAAGCGATTGTGTATGCTAAAAGGTTTTACTTGCTATTCTCGCGGGAACGATAACTCTACTAATCTTATATTACTTGTTGCGATCCGTATACTTGCGCTGTGTGAATTTAGCGATCACAGACCCAATGCACACTATTTATCGGAAGCTTATATTCCGTATGAAGTAATTAGCAATGCCTTCGTCTTCCAGGGCACGGGCAACATCATTCGTCTGGCCGCAATTGGGAGCTTCGAAAGGATAGACCGGGTCTTGAGACGTGTATGACATGGATAAGGTTGCCCAGCCGATTTAACCAACAGAACAGTGCATAAAGAGGAGCATGGAACAACTGAATATCACGAGCCTACAACAAGATGATTACTTCCAAGGGAGATGCAGTACCCCAAACCATCAGCGCGAAGGACTTAGATACTGTTTATCCTCTAGTAACGAGTAAGTGTCACAAGATAACAGGAGAGAATACGCACCAATGACGACCGAAATATCCAGTTCCTTTGGACTTTATGGTTCAATCTATCAATGTTCAATCCTAAGACCATTACAAACACCTGGGATTTAAATGCATCAACACTTACTTTTGGTGTTGGCATAAACTTCTTTTAAGATAGCATTCCATGTGCAGAGGCAGCCGGAAATGGAAAAAATAACAAGAAACGAATATGTACCTCGTATATCAATGCATGATGCTATGTACTGTCAAAGTGTCAATGTTCCCGAGACTTGACAACTCCAATTCATTTAGAGCTCGAGGGGAAGAAGAAGGGATCAAATGCAGACTCTTCTTCTATTTTGTTTCTTCTTGAGCTTTTCATTGATACCTTTATTAATGCAGATTCTGCTACAAACTCAGGGCGTTCGCTATTGTTGTCCTTGTCCAACGTAACCCCCCATTTCAACATCAAAATTTGATTTGGATGTCCCAAAGCCCTTCCCAGCCGCTTGTGAGGACACAGATTCGGGAAACATATCGGGTTCTTCCTTCGTCCAAGCTCGGAAGTTGATCGTCGACGGAGGGATATTGAAGAAGATGATTTCCCTGATATTCTTCACCATCCCTTTCCTGTATGGGTTCTCCTTCTTATCGTAGCGGTATCGGAAGTTTTCGTATGTCGTCTGCATGTTGAAGTCGGCAAAACATAAATATTAGTTAATACTTTGAAGATGCTGTTAATATCCTTGGACACATGCACTCACCTGGTTAGTACAAACCAGGTAATAATGAAACATGGTCAGCCCGCCAACGAACCAGACAGCAATGAAACAATATGCTATTAGAGCTGTCGACAGGATGTCGTTCTTCATAGAATTCCACAGATTGTCCCCTTGATGCAGAATGTTGACCCAGGAAAACGTGAAAACGTAGATGCATAACATGGTCGATGATGAGATGAAGCATAAGAAAAATGGATAGTTACGCTGCAAAACAAATGATAAGATTAGAAATTATCCACTGTAAGAAGGTCGATGGACCCAAAAACGCCATTTGACTAGCTGAAGCATGGATAGGAAAACTTACCAGCGCAATACACTGTCCGACCCACGGACAGTGATGATCAAACCTCTGGACACAGTTGTTGCAGATAGAGCAGTGGGATGCACGAGGCGGCCGGTACAGCAAGCAAGTCTCACAGAACTTCACCTTTATCGTGTGACCATTAACAAACACATCCTTAGTTTTTGGTAATTTTAAGTCTGTCGTCTTGCTATTGACCCACTCCTTGGATGAAGTAGCACTGCCGTTGTAGCTTGCTCCCTCCAGTTCCAGTTTTGAGTTTCTCGGGATTATTCCAGGGTCTCTACTAGACGTAAGGAAAAGGAAAATGAAGTCCTGCAAATGTGGGGGAAAAAAACAGCAAAAGAGACAAGGTGAGGGACAAGGTCTGAGGATTTAGGTCATCTTGGCTGGGTTCCAGCTTGTGATAAAAAATATATGAACTAACCAGAACAGTCAGTACGGAGCCGATGATCAGGACGGGGTAACCATAGATGGGATTAACCTCAGGGATAAGGGAGAGCATTCTTAGGCAGAATAACACCGCAGGGGCACCAATTAGGAAAACAGTTAAAGGTAGGGATGATGCATCCGGACCAAAGATAAATCGGCCCCGGCACAGGAATTTCTGAAAGATAAACCGCATCGTAACACACATGTATCCATGCTCCAACATTCTCATAACGGCGGAAACATTTACAGACGAGTAAGATTACGAAGCTTAGGTACCACAAAACAGCGAATTACAAACAACAGAAATGAGTTTTTAATTAGTCGAGTCCCATTGCTGAGTGCTCATGGTTGAACGAGCCATCGCTATTCAAATGCATGAAAATCAAAATCAACCGTAGTCTCCAACTACAATTTTAGCTGCCCGCATTAACGATTAATCAAATCATACCAAGTTCCACCATAAGACCAACGAATCGTCCCGTCCCCGTGAAAGGGGAAAATGCACAAAACATGAACCCAGATGACCATGAATTTGCAGATGACAACGCAACAATCACGGCAGAAAACATCAACAGAACACAAAACAAAAGAGGGAACAGGAGCATCACATTGTTGCCCTTCCAAACTTGATAAAGCCTCCTGGTGGGAGCCAAATCATTCGTGGATGTGGCCAAATCATGCACCCTCGCCTTCCTCATCTTCTCCCAACTCTTCTGTTCCCCTCCCTCTCGTTTAACTATTCATCACATCATACCTGCAATCAATCCGGTAAAAAGGAAAACAATCTCACCCAGTAATATTTTCAACAAAAAGATCCGATCTTGCTATCGACCCTCGAGAGAAAATCACATTTCTGCATCTGGGTCGATTTAAATCTATTGTAATATTCTGGAAAGAAAAGAAATGGAGGAAAAGAGAAAAAGAAAAAACAGAGGAAACGAGGAAAGGAAAGAGCAACCCCCAACCCCGGAACCAAGACTGTTGAAGATCTTCCTCTCTTTCTTTTTTCTTTCTTCGTGTCTGGTCTGGTGTCCCCAATTTCTGTCGTCCCCTTTGTACAACAACTCGTACAGACGTTTCTTCCCTGTTCTAAATTCGGTATCCGTTGCAAAGACTTCATCCCCCCCCCCCGCCATTCTCGCGCCCAAAAACATTCCTCCTCCTCCCCCCCCCCCCTCGGGTCCCATTTATTTCTTCATCATTTTGATCGTCTGATGTTCAACTAAATGAACGACACCTTATCGAGAAAATAATATAATTTACATCTGAAAAATATTGTAATTTCTATGGTTACTAATTTAATTTCGAAGTCGAGTAATACGTTGAAATTCGAATATAAAATTATCCGACCAAGCATCAATCCCAGCAAAACCATCCAATCCCTTCCAAAACAGAACACTCGGCTTTCACTCAGAAGCAACGCCGAAAGTGCTGCCCTCAAGGGAGAAATTCTGAAAGAAGAGGATTTCCCACAACGCCGAATTGTTCAGGTACGCCAATGCCTTCTCTACGATTCATACTGCCTTGGTTTGGTTGGTATCTTGCTCTTTTATTGGTTGCGTTTGAACAATCAAATCCTGGTGATCAACTCCAGCCCCCTCTAGAATAACTCTGCTAAGTCACAATAGTCTGACAAGATAAGATCAACCGAAGCAAAGAACCTTGCATTTTATATTGTCAAAGCTGAGGGCTCTTTGTTGTTCACCAGAAAATTGAAGAATTTTGGAATTTAGGAAACAAGAATCACGGGATTATTACCACAGAAACGTGCCCCACCCGCTGTCCTCCTGCAGAATGCCTTGATTTTCATCAGCATCATCTTTCGCCATCCCTTTTGCCTTGAGGTTGAGAAGAACCAGTCCACCTGGCTTCTCGTAAATGCATCCCGAGCATCCGGCCACCCGACATCTGATAGGCTGGTTGTTCGGTATTTTCTTCGAGGTTGGGATTCCAAACCTCCAATGTAGAGCACTTCATCATATAAGAAACATCTAAAAAGTGATTTCTCAAAGAAATTTTTCAGTTTGTGTGAGCTGAAAGTCCTAGTCTTTCTGCAGGAGATCAACCACACTGGCGCTGCCGTCCTGTGGGCAGAGCTCACGAGCAACAGCGGTCAAACCCACAGTTATTGAAAACGTCGTAATCATTGTGCACATTGTCTTTGCATATTTGCAGGCTTTGAAACCAAAGGACCAAACACTCCCTCTTACATCAGCCCTTGGTCTGTCATGGGATGTTTCGACCTTAACAAGGTTGCATTACACTTGGACATGCTGCGCAATGACAAAGGTGCCAATGCATGTCCTGCTGGCAGAGTCGGAATCTACAACCCTGGCTTCTGGGGAGTGGTGAGCATCAATACTTGCCAAGACAAACATACGTTCTCATTGTTGCCACCATGAAATAAAACTTCTTTCTATTCAGAACATCAAGATAGGGAAGACTTACAAGGTTGTATTTCACGTTCGCTCGTTATAATCAGTTGATCTATCGGTATGTTGATTGGCTCAAGCTGGAATCCCGTCCTGGCTTCTGCCAGCATTATGTTAGTTTTGTAGTTACAGCAATTTTTCCTCCCTCGAAATCTTCAACTTCAACTGCTAGTTCCACAATGATGGCACATTCATTCTGTTTGAAGAGCATCAAAGGTGTCTCAAGCTGGACAAAGATGGAGGTTCGGTTGGAGGCAACAGCAACGAATCATAATTCCAGACTTCAGAGTACCACCAACCAACAAGAAGCCATGCCAGAAGATACATACTTGGCATGCATTGTATACTAATGAATGCTCCTGTGATATTAGGAGCCATGAAAAAAGCGATCATGCAGATTATGTTAATAAGGAAAGCTTAAAATACACAAGCTCGGCCTAAGTGGACGTTCAACACCAAACAGCTTCAAGAACTTGAACTTTTAAGTTATAAAAGCAGGTGTGATATAGTGTAGTCACTCTTAAGTCATTATGACAAAAACAATTATGCTGCCACCGAAAGCATGCATTGGCATGGTTATTCTGTCCATGCAAAAAAAAAAAAGATCTTTTGACTTCTATTCATTGAGCCAATAGAAATATCCTTCAAAGGTATCAGACTAAAGAGGGCAACTGAGAACATATTCTATTTTGCAGGAAACATAAACTGCAACCACAATATTGACCTTGAAGTACCGTCATATAAAAGCATTTATGCACTATTGGGCAGACGCCTATGTAATCTCATGCTTGTGATGTTGCAGGTCTGGTACCAGTATATCAACATTTGAGAGCAAATTCAGTTATGTAGAAGAAACTCGGATTATTGCCATGGCCTAAAGCGATCCAGGCTATTGATTTTTTTTTTTTGGGTAAAAAAGGGAGATTGATTGATGGATGTGCGTTCAGGTGCAACGCTACATACTATAATTCAATTTAGATACACAAAATGTCCCGATATGGTAGGTCCAGGATATGATCAGGAGGGCTAAAGATACACAGGAGGCTATTGAATTTAATTTGCCCAAAAGCATACCGTATGCCTCAAAGAAACACTTTTTCTCACCTCATTAACCACTGGTAATACTGGATAGCACAAAATAAGGGCCCGCCTGTATGTAATCAGATATTACAGTTTAGATTAAAGCACAATCAGTTTTCAAATTAAACAACTGACCATAGCATGGGTTAAGATCAAACTTTTGGCTCGAAGCACACCGCAGATAAACTTATAACACCAGGAATAGAAGAATACTCAATCGAATGTTCACTAACAAGAACTTGTGATTCGATGTATTTACAATCAAATTAGCCATGATATTTCCTGTAGCTCATTACTACCACAGATTAAGGAATAAGGAGTTCAGAAAGTAATACTTACATGATCAAATCATCTTAGTTGACACATCTTGTGAAAAGATGCCATGATTTCAAGACATGAGTCAATAGACCAAACAGCCTTGTACCCCCGAGATTTAGAGAGGAAGAAGTGAATTATTCCATGTCAGGATGTTCACTCGCAACTGCCTGTGCCAATCACTGGCACTTTACAGCCCCAGGAATCAGCATTGCAACATATGCAGGGCTCATTTGCTTGGCCAGAATAAGATATCTACCGTGCCAAGTCATCTCTCAGGACATTACTCATCCATGCTACCAATTCCTAAAGCTTCGTCCGCAACCCAGTGAGTAAATTAGAGGCCCACTTTTCCATCCTCAATAACCCACGTTTTCTGCAGGCCTTGAGTATCATTTTTAACATCTCAGCGGTCGGGTCAAAAGGCATAGTCTTGATAAATGTTTCAAGTTCGTCAATACGTCCATGACAGGAGTAAAGTCTGACCATTAGTTCATAGTGTTCCACCCTTGGAATAACGTTGTAAACTTTACTCATTGACTTGAACAGACTCCTTCCCAAATCTACACGCCCTTCAAGTACACAAGCAAGCAAAAGGCCCTGTATAGTGACTTTATCAGGTTTGGCGCCGTCCTTAACCATCAACTTATACAGTTTGAGAGCCTCTCGTGCCTTTCCATTATAACAGCAACCTAGAATTATGGAATTCCATAGAACAATATCCCGTAAAGCTGCTTCCTTAAAAACCTTGAGACCATAGTCAATACACCGGCATTTAGAGTACATGTCAACAAAAGCACCTCTAACCACAACATCAATATCATATTCATTTCTGAGCATGAAGGCATGAATTTGCTTCCCATAACTAAGAGAAGAGGTATTTGCACATGCAGCAAGTAGAGTTCCACAAGTAAACTCACTGAGCATAGTTTCCCAATGCATTTCCCCAAAAATTGCCATTGCATGTTCACTCATTCCATGACGAGCATAGCTTGCCAGGAAAGAGTTCCAAGAAACACTATCACGTGATTGATTCATCTGCTCGAACAGAACTCTAGAAATCTTAAAGTTTCTGCATTTTCCATACATGTCCAACAGAGAATTGGCAACAAACAAGTTCGAGGAATAACCAAGTCGATAAACAAAGCCATGTAGTTGTTTCCCCATGACGATGTCTCCAAGACCAGCAGCAATTTTTGCAACCAAAGACAGAGTGACATGATCAACATGCTCAATCACACTGAGCATCCTATGCAAGAAATTCAGCACATCATCCCATTTCTTACAACCAATGTACCCAGCCAGCATTGCATTCCAGGAAATTATGTTCCGTTCGGGCATTTCATCAAAGAGCTCCCTTGCCTTTTCAATTCTCCCAGTTAAAGCATAACCAGAAACCATTGAGGTCCAAGACACGACACTTTTTGCGCTAGGCTGGTCAAAAACCATTTGGGCATCTTCTAACTCATCACATTTGAGGTAAAGACAGATGAGAGAACTACAAACAACTTCATCACTGTCCAGACACACCTTGGCAGCATAACTGTGGATTTGCATTCCCTCCTTTGCAGCTAATACCCTCGAACAGGCAATCAGAACATTAGACACTGTAAAGTTCAATGGACACTTGCCCTTCCGGATCATCTCAAAGAAAACAAAAATGGCCTCCCTCGCATTGCCCGCCTCGAGGTACCTCCTCACGATCACATTCCACGAGACCTCATTTGGTCTATCCATCTCATCAAACACTCTCCTTGAATCCTCAATAAGACCACACTTACCATAAATATCTACCAAAGAACTCTGCAGGATCACATTCTCCCCAAATCCACATTTTAAAACCACCCCATGAACCTGCCTCACAAGACAAGCCACGCGCACCATCCCGCAGCAGCGCAATACCCCAGCATAACTAACCTCAGTGGCAGCAAAACCTGATCTACCCATCCTAAGGAACAGCCTGAAGACCTTATCCACCCGATCCCACTGCGCGTGGGCGGTGATCAGAGCATTCCATGACCCACCATCCCTTGTGGGCATTTCTTCGAACAGCTCCTGGGCGTCGGCCAAGCATCCACATTTGCCAAAAGCCTCGATCGCCCGGTTGAGCAAAAAGGTAGGCGGGGTCGGGTTGAAGGTGATGAGGTGGCATTCTACCTTCCGGGCCTCGAGGATGGCCTGGCGATCAGAGCAGACACGGAGGAGCCTGGAGTAGAGGGAGAAGGGGACGGGGACGGTGGACTGGAAGAGGAGAGAGACAGCCCGTTTCAGGTCGTCCTTCCGCAGGAGGGATAGGATGGCCGACGTCAGGGATCGTGGGTCGGTGGGGTGCTTGGAAGGGATGATCTTCTTGGCGAGGAGATGGTTGAGTACGGAAGCAGCGCTCACCACACCCATGCAACGACAGGGTCGCGGGTCGAAAGATATAACAAGAGTCCCGCCAATTGCTGATCTGATCTTCGAGTTCAAATTTCTTGTCCCCACGCCAACGACGATGTCTACATGCAAAAAGAGACGGAACAGACAAGAACAGCCCCGCAAAAATGTACATATCCCATCTATAAGACTGTACATGCATGAGAAATTTCCTGTTTACCTTTCCGGGGGCTGGTATTTGTTGGGCTCGACTCTACACTTTCTGCTAAGTCCTCAGATTGACTCGCTTCATGCACATTATGCCGCACATTACTGGCTTTCTTGAGTTCTAACTTACAATGAACCAGAGCCGGGTGATTGCAGTTACCTGGAGCATCAGGAGGCGTTTTGATACGACTCGTTCTTGACCAGGTTGCCCAAAGTGAAGTTCACTGGATATCAAGAATGTGCTCACGATAATTTACTTGTTGAATTAATTGCCTTTGCCGTGTAGTTCATCTTCTCGCCCAGACACTAGAAGGAAGGCCTTTAGAAGTTATCCTGAAGCGCCGGGAGGTAATGTTTTACACTGGTCTTGTTGGGAACCTGGCGACGAGGTCAGCGACTCGGGAGGCGTTGCCCGAGGGTCCTCGCACTTGGGACGGTGAATGGGTCGTTCCCATTTCGGATTAATTGAGAATGGTCGATGAGCTCTAGTTAAGACAAGGGACCTTACAGTACGTCCTGTTGCTTTCTATTATCACGAGATGGTTCCCATAGTAAAATAACAGGTCCTTAAAAGCACGTTACGGGTCATAATGTTTCACTGGGACTAAAGTAAAAACACTTCCTTAATGTGCGACGATTGTCTGAATTGATGCATGTCCTATTGGTATGAAAACTGTATCTGCTTTCAAGAAAAGAAAATCATTTTTTGTCCGGCCAAATGATCAAATCTACCTCAAAGTTTGGTCTTTTTTTCGATCTACTCTAAATTTTTCAAATCACAGTTTGGCCGTTATATCAATTTTAACCACCGTTAATCGAATAAGATGACAGAAACATATATGACGCCAACTTGGCACGTTACTCCGTCAGCTCACCTTTAAACTGCTGACTGGGCATGACATGGCGCCAACGTGGCATGACCACGGGTATACATCCCCCGTTGGATCGGTTGTTGAGGAGGGATGTCGTCGTTAAGACTCCCTTCCAGGGATACTCTGTCAAGTTCTCCCCTTTCCACCCCAATCTCCTCATCGTCGCCACCTCCCAGAACTTCAGCATCCTCGGCAACGGTCGAACTCCATGTCCTCTCCCTGTCCAGCAGCGCGGGACCTGCCCTAATCACCTCCCCTTTCTCCTTCGACACCGACGACAAAATCTACGACCTCGCCTGGTCCTAATCTCCCGACTCCCTCCTTGTCGCCGCCGTCGTCGACGGTCCTCCCTATCTCCTACCGCCAACCCCATAAGGTCCCTATCTGAGCATTCCCGCGAGGCCTCTTCCATCGACTTCCACCCCACTCGCCGCGACTCCTTCCTCTCCTCCTCCTGGGACGATTCCGTCAAGCTATGGGCACTTGACCGCCCCCAGTCCCTCCACACCTTCCTTGAGCAGTCCTACTGCATTTACTCTATCGTCTGGCACCCCCGCCACGCTGATGTCATCGCCTTCGCCTCCGGGGATCGTACTGTCCACATATGGGATGTCCACGACCTAAATTCCACGCAGGTCGTGCTTGCCCATGACCATTAGATCCTGAACTGCGATTGGAACAAGTACAACGAGTGCGTGTTCGCCATAGGGTCCATTAGGGTTTGGTACGTGCAAAGTCATCGTTGGCCGCTCAGCGTGATTGAAGGGGGAGTCATGTCAGGCTTAGTCAGCACTTTAACGGTGGGCTAATGGAGTAACGTGCCAAGTGGGCGCCACGTATACTTCCGTCATCTTATTCAGTTAACGGAGATTAAAATTGATAAAATGGGCAAACGTTAGAATGTGTGATGATATTTTAAAAAGTTTTAGGTAAATCGGACAAAACGGCCACGCTTTGGGGTAGAATTGATAATTTGAACTTTTTGTCCAGACCAAAGTTGTGATCTGCTCGTCTCCGCCTTTTGCTCTCCTTGTTTCCTTGTTTCATCGCTTCCTTGTCAATGACATTGGGGAGTACGGTGAGTCTTGCATGTGTTCCGTTCCGCGTCTTGTTTTCATATCGACGATCACATTTTTTTCGTTTTTGAACGAAATCGTTTACCAAATATTCCCAGCGCAAAGCGCACCAACTGCAACTTACGGTAAGTACTTATTGGTCCCAAAATATCGTGTCCGACAATGATCTCACCCCCGAGTCTCCCCTCCCTTGCCGATCTTGCTCTCACCCTCGAACTCTTTGCCGATCTCGCCCCCAAGAGCAGCCCCCAAGCAGCCGGCGTTCCGAGCTTCCCCGCAAGCAGCCGGCGTTCCGAGCTCGCCCGCAAGCAGCCAGCGTTCCCAGCTCATCCCCAAGCAACCGGCGTTCCGAGCTCGCCCCCAAACAACCAACCCTCTGAGCTCGTCCCCAATCTGTTCCGCCTTCGTCCTATTTGCGTATGTTTTTCACCCCCTTTTTCTTCCTCTACTGGTAGTCTGGGTGTCCGAAATTGGTTGGATGGCTGGATGCTGGATGACCCATTGTTCCATTCCACACATTGGATTGGCTGGATGCTCTTGTGTGGCTCTCTTGATTGTCATTGTTCCATTTCAAGAGAAAGGCTAACATGCAGCGAACCCTTTTGTTGACATTTTTCCAATTTCAGTGTAACTGTTGTGTTGTGTGGTCAACCGATAGTTGATTCCCGACTGGACTTCCTTTCTAGAACGAAAATTTCTATAATAATTACAGTGAAGGTTTGTTCAACGCGAGGGTTGTACTCAAGGTCAAAGTGAGTGATTTTTGTCATGTAACGAGCTTCATTCTAAAAAAGAAGCTCGTTCTCGAATGAACGTTCCTATAATGATTACAAGTCATGTTCATTCAACAGAAAATTCGTACCGAAGGTCAACACTAGTGATTTTTGTCATGTAGCGAGCTCCGAGTTCCATTCCGCAACGTATGTTCCTGTAATTGCAACAAGGGATGCTGATTTGTTGATTTCTTTACATTGCAGGATGTCTGAAAATGGAAGTGGTAGTTCTTCACATGTTGCACATGCACCTAAACGCAAGTTTGCAAAAAATGCTCCTGGAGCCAGGGAAGATGTGGGTTGGGAGTATGGCATTGCTGTTGATAACAATCCAAGGAAAGTTCAGTGTAAGTTCAGTGAGAAATTGTTCACTGGAGGTATTTACAGGCTAAAGCATCACCTTGCTGGAACAAATAAAGACATTGGAGCGTGTAGAGCTGTTCCTGATGATGTGAAAACGAAGATGATGGAGGTTTGTTGCAGTTTGCAAGAAAGATTTATTAAGAAGTCAAAATTATCTTCGTCTGAGGATGGGGAAGCAAGCACGAATCAACTATTACAGAATTCATCTCAATCTGGGAAGGATCTCTTCAAAAGAAGTGCAAGTTCTCATCAAACAATCAATAATATGTTTAAGAAGGAACTTAGAGAGGAGGCTTGTGAGGAAATTGCATCTTTTTTCTATAACAATGACATTCCCTTTAATGTGTCAAAGAGTGAAGAATACCGTAAGATGTTTGAACTGGTTGCTCGACATGGACTTGGGTTCAACCCACCTTCCTATCATGAGATTCGAGACAAGTATTTGAAGAAGAAAGTAAATTCGACTACAGAGGCTATTCAAGAGCATAAGAATCATTGGAAGAACTTCGGATGCTCGATCATGACTGATGGGTTGACTGACAAGCGAAGAAGGACTATTTTGAATTTTCTGGTTAATTGCCCAAGAGGTACCATTTTCTTAAAATCCATCGATGCATCTCACATTTGTAAGACTGCTGAAAATGTCTATAAGATGATTGACGAGGTTGTTGAGGAGGTTGGAGAAGAGAATGTTATACAGGTTGTCATAGATAATGCAGCAAATTATAAAGCTGCCGGGGAATTATTGATGGAGAAAAGAAAGAATTTATATTGGACTCCTTGTGCTGCCCATTGCATCGATCTCATGTTGGAAGACTTTGAGAAGAAAATATCCATTCACAAGGAGACTATCTCAAGTGGAAAGAAGATAACCACTTACATCTATGGAAGAACATCTCTCATTTCGATGTTACAAAGCTTCACCAATGGAAAGGATTTAGTGAGATCAGGTGCGACTCGTTTCGATTTTCTTTCGAATGAGAACATCTCTTATTTCAATGTTACAAACTTACATGTATCTCAGGTGCGACTCGTTTTGCTACTGCATATCTCACTTTGGGATCCTTGCACGACAACAAAGGAGCTTTAGTGAGGATGTTTACATGTGATAAGTGGAAGGCCAGACAATATGCAAAGACAAATGATGGGAAACATATCGAAGAAATGATTACGGACAAGACATTTTGGAAGAATATTGTCATTTGTCTAAAAGGTGCATTTCCCTTGATCAAAGTATTAAGGTTGGTTGATTCTGAAGAGAAGCCAGCAATGGAGTTTATTTATGAGGAGATGGACAAAGCTAAAGCGAAGATTCAGAGTGTCTTTAATGGAGTCAAGAGAAGGTAAATATGGTTGTTTCATTTTTAGCAATCTATTGCATTATTTAGCTAAATTTGCTTATCTATTTCTTTGTTTAGCTATCTACCTTTGTGGGAAATCATTGATCAGCGATGGGATAACCAGATGCATAAGCCTCTTCATGTCGCGGGCTATTACTTGAACCCGAAGCTACATTATAGTTTCGGGTTCAAAGCTGACTATGAAGTGAAAAAAGGATTATACGACTGCATGCAAAGGATTGTGGGAGATGTTGAAGAAATTTGCAAGATTGATTTCCAGCTTGAGGAGTTTAAAAGCAAATCTGGCATGTTTGGAACAGTTTCTTTCCTTGCAAATCATTAAGTTCTATCCACAAACTATGAAGTTATACTATCTAAGCACATATTGTTACGGGGATAATGTAAGTATACCTAATTTTAGGAACCCGAGATGTTTTAATGGTACGACGTAAATACACGTCAAATGCCATTATTTTATTAAAAAAAAAAATCATGTACGAGAGAACTTGCCCCACACGGAAGAGTTGGGGAGAACATATAAACAACATATTAAATAGGATGGATTCCATTGTTGGACTCCCCAGGGATGATGACCCATTTGACTTACTGTATGGATTAAAATAATATATGCATCTAATCCTTTTATATTTGATTGTCCATCATGTGGACTCGGTCATAAGATTTTAAATAATTGCCACCTCGAAAACCAAATTACCGGGTGGTCGACAAAATTAGAGGTTTGTACCGTTAGTTGGAAAAAAATTTCGCCGGTTTTTTAAATTACCAAAAGTTAATTTATAAAAGGGTTGCGCTCTAAAAAAACAAATTTAATTAAAATGAGTAAAGTCGTCGTCTCGTAACGATTTTGGTGATTAGATTCGACTTTACATAAATATATAAAAAAATTCAAGTATTATAAAATCGACGAGGATTTTACACGTTTTAACAAAAATTGCTTTCTTAAATCATGACTTTTTTTATAAATTAAATTTAAAGTCGCGATTTAAGATAGTGGCTTAAAAACGTTATCTAGATAATTTTTAAAATTTAAATGTTTTTCACGAAATTTTTCTCAATTAGCTATTGTTGGTTACAAATCATCGACAAAATTATGTCCGTTGTGAGTACAATAACTATCAAAACATGTTCGTCCATATCTCTGCAATGTTTAGGGGGGGGGGGGACTGACGGGCACGCATACTATTCGTATCCGATGAAATCGAATATAATCATACCGAAAACATAGGTGAACACGTGGAAGCGGCACGTGAGCGAGTTACGTCGATGATGCCTCCGGTTCCAATTAAATTTTTGGACGAACTAGCGTTGTCATGCTGACGTAATGGACTACGTCAGAGGGGAATCGGACTCGTCTCGGGATCACATCTCTTCTTCGTCTTCTTCGTCCTAATCTTTCTTTACGGTCAAGGTCTTCCCGATCCCTTTTGATCTGTCTCCCTCGGACTAAATTTGATCCCTTCCAAATTCCTTTGTTCATTGTGAAGTAAGAAACGTAAGATTTTTAATACCATTAATGGTCGGTCACAAGAAGACACCAATCCCCAGCAACAAGTGTCCCCCCCATGTCCTAACGCCCCCCCCCCCCCTCTCCATCGATCAGTTGCTACAAAAGTTACACCAGATTCTTTACCCCGCCCAAAGTAAGTGATCCCGACCACGACGAAGACGAACAACAACTACAACAGAAGTTAAGGAAACCCCCAAATTAATACAAAGATACGACCCCCTCCTAGCTCCAGTCACTTGGGTCACATGGAATTGCAGGACTCCAGAGTAGGGAAGCTCCAGAATGGAACCAAGTCCTCCCCCAACGTTGAGGGGAGCGGCGAAGACACCTGATCGACCAAGCCCCCCTGCCGAACCGTTTCCATCATCCCCTGTTGCTCCTGCTGTTGAGGGTGGTGTTGTTGTTGGTCGTCTTCGTCCTGATGCCTGTGGCGGTCCAACAAAAAGGCCGACGTGTCAAGCGTAGGCAGGCAACTGGTGATGCTCGCGAGACAGGCGTTGTCCCCGTTGCTCCCAATGAGGCCCCAACTGCTTGGGGCGGGGAACCGGTCGCCGGACCTATGGGGCTCCGGCCGCAGGATCTTCCTGAGGTTCGCCGTAGGTAGGTGGCCGAGCCTTGACCCGGTGACCTGCTGAACCATCTGACGGAAGTTGGCAACATCGGCCGTGATGAATGTGGTCTGCGACCGCTTCGTTGCCCTTGGTTTCCTCTTCGCGACCTTCCCGGAGGAAACCCCGGGTTTCCTCTGCCTCTGCTTAGGCCCCGCAGCGGCAGCCTCCAAGGTAGGGGCGGGGAGGCCCCAGGTTGGGATGAGGAAGGGGGAGACGACGTCGGGGGTGAGGGTGGTGGTGGTGTCGGAGGAGTTGTTGTTGGTGGAGTCGGAGGGAGTGGCGGAGGAGGCAGCGAAGGTGGAGGGGGAGGAGGAGAGAGACATCTGGAGAGCGCGGGTGAGGGTCTCTGTTTCGTGGGAGAGGGCGTGGGAGAACCAGGGGTCGAGGAAGGAAGTAGGAGGGTGGGTGGTCCAGGGGTCGACTGGGGTTAGGTGGTCGGAGAAGGCCATCATCCGCCCGGTCGATGTGCTGACGGGGCGGACAGTGAAGTAAGCCGCGTTAAGGAGGGCGGGGGAAGTGATTCGAGGAGGACTCGGAAGAAGAAGCAGGAGGTGTGAAAGTGGGGATGATGGGATAAAATAGTTGGGGGGGCAGAAACCGCGTTGTTTTCCTCATGACACGCGTCAGTTGTTGCCTAAGTGTCGACACGTCATCGTTTCTTTCTTTCAGATTATCACGTAAAATTCAAATCCTATTAGGCATCAATGTTATACAGCGAATCCCCAATACACACACCCCATCTATGGATTATCAGTGTCGGACGGGGTCTGTCTAACTCTGAAGTTACTTTCCTCGAATGCTGCTGCTACTTTTCATTAATATTACTAAATATGTATGATTGATTAGTTAGGGTCGTACGCTTCGCTTGTCGTAAAAAGAGGTTGTAAAAAAATGAAATAAGCGAATTAATCTCTAATCCAAGTTGATGGCGTCGACAAATTTAAGCCCAATAAAAAAGACGAAGAAGAAGGAACAATTGTGAAGTCAGTGTGGACTGAGAGATTAAATAATTTACTTTGTTTTTTCAAAGGGTGATGACTTACAGAAGCAATATCTGGGGGGATGTGCCAATGCTACTGTAGCCCTCAGTCCAGGGTGCACATCGGACATCCTCGTTACTTGTGCTTAAATATCCTCAGACACCCACTCATATCCCATCCCACCCCCCTCCCAAGTATAAAAAAAAAAAGTGGGAATTTTTAAATAATCCATCTTTATCTTATGCATATTAAAAGCAGAAAGAAACCGTGTGGGCTCGCTCGCTCCCTCCCTCCATCAATAATCCATCAATATTTATTTTAATTTTAATACATGGGATCGTTTTAAGAGGAAGTGTCTCGGTGGCGGTGGATCGTTTGATCCAACGGCCCCGATTCCATCTGCGCGTCCCAGCTCACTTCACTGTGTCCGTCCCTCCCTCGCTTTCCCCTCAAGCCGCTGAAAAAATAAATGATTTGGTTTGAATCATCTTTTCTAAAAAATGAGTTATTCCCAAGACGACGACAAGACGGGGATTGTCCCACTCCTCCTCCTCCTAATGAAAAAGCAACATGTCCGTTAACGTCCTCCGTCGAAACGCAACGGTGGCATACGTCACGTCAAAAAAAAAAATTCAAAACCAGACATTTAATAAATCTTTTTTTTTTTATATTTGAAAAGGCGAATCCTTCTTCCTCCGTTCGTTCACCCAGCTCGGCAACTTTGACTGTTCGGACATCTCAATCCATTGGACCTCAATCTTAAACTTTAGACCCAATAAACTCACTCCCCAATTGTATTTGATTTCGTAAGTCGGTGGTGGGTGGGGGAGGTCGCTTTTTAATTTATATTGGTTCTTTTCTCATCACATGCACGCGGGTGAGGTGTGGTGCAGATCAGATAAATGTTTGTGTCGCAGAGTCACCATTCACACATGGTGTAGTATTATTATATTTTGTTTTTGTTACGAAAGACCGACGGACCCGACCAGGTGGAAGGACGACACTACGGTTGTGTTACGTAATAACGTTAAAAAAATTTACCAAAATTTATTAATTAATATTCTAAAATTAATTTTTATAAAGTTGATTTTGTGCCTTAAAGAAATCAGTTTTTAAAAAATCGACTTCTCAATTTAAAATAAAAAAGTCGACCCACCGACTTTATTACTTTTCAATTAACGACTTCTTTTTTTTTAGATTTTAAAATCAATTTTTATAAAGATGATTTCTTTTTATATTGAAATCGGTTTGAAATTAGTTAACGAATTTTAAAATTAAAGATTCTAAAATTTTTTTTGTTATAAACGAACAAAAAGCTCCAGGTTGGTTGGAAGTAATGGAATCTGGAACTCAAACAAAATCTCCATTGAGTGGGTCCCACGGTCAGGAACTGCGTGCCCGATCACCAGATGTCGTCGTACCCCAGCAGCAGTAACAGTGTCTATTAGTTACGCTTTGACTTTGTGTTAAGTTAGCTGAACGAGTAATGAGGGGGAGGAGGGGCGGGGGACGTGTCCGTGTCGTCTGCAAAAAAAGAAAAAAGCATAATAAACATCCGTCCAAAAACACGACATTAATTGGTCGGTCGAGATTCAACCGGGGGGGTTTTGGAAATTAACTTCATCGGTCCCAACCCAAACCACCACATAAGCCCACCCCTCCCTGTGACCAAACAACAAACGAAAAAACGCCCGCATTGTTTTAAAAAGATAATTCAGGATCACAGGCCTTTCGAAAGATATATGGATGTGACATTGACAGGGGTAGAGACCGATGACTAACCCAACGAGGCCTAAAACGAATGAAGTCTTCGAGAGGATAGTTTCACTTTTATCGTTGGAAAAGAAAATATTTTGACTTTTAGGATAATAAGTTTGTATATTCCCCTTTAAGGCATTTTCATTATTTTGTCTTTTTCTTACATTTTATTTTAGTCTGAAGTTTTAAAAAGTTTGCGATTAAGTCCTTGAAAATGTCTAGAAAAAAAAATTTTTCAGGAAATCCTTATGGAACTCCTTTAAGATTGGAGTTCGTCACAGAGTCTAGAATGACTCCCTATGAAATTAGTAAAAGTATAAATGATATCTTAACACAGTTAACTATTTAAGGGAGTACTGAAAATCTTGAGTATCGAAACTATCTTGCTCAGGAAGTAGGCTCTATTGTAAAAAAGATGTTAGACTCTATTGAGCATGAAATAAGTTTTAAAAGGCCTGATACAGAGGTGAATTCTGGACTGGAGAGTACTTCGGAAAAATCAGTTGAAAAACTGAAACTGGAAGGAAGAAATTCCAAACAGGATCAAGGAAAGAGTGTGGATGAGATGTATAAAGAATCAGTTGCTCCTTACATTTTAGACCCACGAAAGCGAAATGCAAATCTGAACTCCCAGAATGGACAGTTGGCAAAAGGCTTGAGGAAAGCCTTAAGTCTAGCAGAAGAAACTCTGGTTCACTCAGATAATAAACATTTAATGAGCTGGTTACTACGAAAATGAAGATTTACAGGCCTGATTATCCCCATAGAGCCAAATCGGAATTTATTCCAAGGGATAATCTCCTGAAACCAATAATTACTCATTGTACTTTTCTAGACATTGATTGTGAGAAGTACATATCCGAGAGGATAGATGAGTGGCTATCACAGATTCGAATGACTTTGTCTGCTTATCCCCTCGATCAATTTATGAATTATGTGTAGCATCCCATGGGCACGACACAAAAATATTGGAAATCTTTGGTTGCTCACACAGACATCAAAGAAAAGATAGATCAAGCGCTGACCGTTGACGGTGTATTGGCAATTATTACTGATGCATTAAAACGAGAGTTCTGTGCTTTTTCATTGTCCACTAAAACCGTGAAAAAAGAGCACTCTTTGACTGCTCTAGTAAACTACATATCTGTAATATGTGTCTGTTTGATAACTGTGTCTTTTTTATAACTATGTCTGTGAATTCCAAAACTATTATTACAATCTGGACGTAGTTTCACAACAATTCATATTGGGAACCTTTTTTATAAAACTTCCAGAGCCTGGCCAGAAGTTGCGCAAAAGGCATATGAATTACTTCAGAGTGAGGAAAATATTATTCTTGGACTCGGAGGAAAGATTCAGGCGGTCAAGTACGCGATGAGAAAGGCATGTACTGAGCTCCAGGTTAAGGAGGCAACCAAGAAGCTTCCATACCTGAACAAGAGTTGCTGTTCTCAAATTGAGTATGTACCTGAAAGTATGTATGTGATACTCTAGGAGAATCAGAGAGAACAAGAAACTTTCCTAAGAGGTGGATATAATAAGATGAAAGTTTGGCCAAGAAAGGACTTTCAGAATAAGTAGAGGGGAGGTCATTCTTACAAACCCAAAAGGTTTGTAAGGAGACATGATAACCTTAAGGATAAGATAGGATTGATGCCTTTAAGTAAAAGCATGGCAGAGAACCTTAGTGTCCTAAAGGAAAACCGTTGTGCAGTTGCAATTGATGTTGGTTTTGTGGGTCAAAAACCCACAAGGCGGATACTTGTCCTCAGAAGAATCAGAGGAGATAAAAACTTCGAATGATTTTTCTAGACGACAAGAGTCATGAGGAGGAAGTCCTGGCTTATGAGCCAATAGATGAGCGGGACATTTCTGACTTAGACTCGGAAGTAGAATCAATCTATGAAGTTGTGTCAAATTACGATACAGACTCAGAGGATGATTCTTGTATCTGGATTGCGCATTTATTCATGATGAAAATAGAGCAGAATGGAGATGGTGATGAGTTGGTTCCTTTTTAAGCGACGAATCAGGTACTGGAAGAATCACACCAGTACGAAGATCCATCCCAGACTATTCTGGAATGGTGGTTGCCTAACGTTAATGTGAGAGAAGTCTATAATGTTTCGAGGTTTAACTTTAGATCAATAATAGACATCTCACAATCTGAGCAACAACTCAAGTTACAAGTACAGAACTTGAGACTCTGGATATCCCATTATTGAACGTACAACGCATTAGAGAAACATGCAACGTACAAGATGTGTATATAACTATATACACATTGGGTTGATCCAGGTGGGATTAGTTCCGCTATTCCATCTTCCAGCGGATAGTCCTGTGGTAGCAGCTATGATCGATAAAAGATGGTGAGAATTTAAGGATCAGCTGATATCAGGTATACAAGCTAACCTTGCACATGGTCATGTATGGTTGCAGGTCCATCCAAATTTTATGATGGCCCTGAACGATCGATGTTTGGGAAATTCGTTGACTTTAAGAATTAAATCAATTAATATGGATATAATGAATCCCCAGGCCAAGTTTTTGACATATCACACTAGAGTAATTTACCGATTGGTAAATACCACCAGTCCTGGTGTGATGAACATCTCAAGACTTACTGAGATGTTCGAGGAATGTCATAATAACTACCAAAAATTTCATAGGCGAGAGGTAAACCCATTGGAGTTAACTTGGCCGAGAAGTTGGGTTATGACTGAACCTAGTAGTAGTTCTAGACCTATTAGTTCGGCTAATATCCGACAAAGAGGTAATGAGATTACTTTGATGTTGGGAGAACCGTCAGTTAGTAATTCTAGAGCTGATAGGCATTTACCTATGAGAATGCCATTTCTGAGAGAGCCAGGTTTTCATACACTCTCTGAAGTTTCCTCTAGAGCTAGCGATGTGGGAGATGACATAATTGTGTCTCGCCCAAGAGAAGTGTCTGCACCGCTGCTAGTAGAGGAAATGTCTCGAATGTCTATCGATTCTAGAGCCCCGTCTCAACATGCGGGTAGGATCGTGGGCTATAGACATGTATCACTACCAGTCAATGAAGATCCATTATATCAACCGAGAGATGAATCAATAAGGATGATGAGAGTTGCCTATCTAAATAATTCTTTATCCAATATTCCTAAAGTCCATGCGGTCATTGAACAGATAGCCAAGGAGAAGTCTATTTCGGTATAAGAAATTTGGAGGATGATAGAACCATCCCAAGAAGTACCCATACACATAGGGTTTTGTGTGAGGAAGGAAGAACTGAGCACATACGTTGCTCTAACTTTCAAATTTCCTGGATATTATGAGTATTCTCTGGATACTTTAACAGACATTGGGTGTAGCATAAGTTGTGCTAGGCTCAATGCCTTACCAGATGAGTGGTGGGAACCACTGCTAAGACCCATCCATATGGTTAATGTCGACGGAATGGCAACAACTATTAGCCATCAGGCCAGTAATGTGCCTGTCTTTATTGGCAGAAAGAAATTCGTCATTAAAGATATCCTTGCACATCCTTTGTTAGAAGTAGATATCATTCTAGGTAATACTTTTCTTAAGGGACAAAAGGAAAATCTTCCTTTGTGCAAGATGTCCATGATGTTTCTATTAGAGGTGTGAAAATTAGTACTCTACAAGAGCCCAAATTAAGGTTAAAATTTGGGTTTTATCCGGTAAAACAGACAGAGTATTATGGTGAATCGCCATGTGAAAGAGCTTTCAAGGTGGAGCTCACTGTGGTGATACATGGTCGGAAGAAAACGATTTATGGGTGCAAGCTCTGTCTTCTCCAACGAATACCAGAAGTTTTAACTGGTACGACGACTTGTTTCCCAAATAAGAAGTGTGTATGGCAGTACAGTTAACATGGGTAAAATGAGATAAGTTCTTTGTAAAACTTGTCGACAATTTTATGAAGATCCATTAAAATTGTGGAGTCGGAATGGCCTCAAGGCTAGACTCGAGTTGAAAGATCCTGGAACCGTTACAAGAGCCAAAAATATTACATACATGGCTGAAATGGTTAAGGAATTTGGCAAACAGATTCATGAGTTGTTTGGAAAAAGCTTGATTAGAGACAGTTACAGTCCACATTCTAGTCCTGCCTTTATGGCAATAAACCATGCCGAGCAGGTACGAGGTAAAATACGAATGGTTATAGACTATCGTCAACTTAACAAAGCTACAAAAGATGATGACTATAAGATCCCTCCTGCAGGAGATCTGATTAATAGAATTAGTTTGGGCCAACCAAAATTCTTTTTCAAATTTGATTTGAAAAGTGGTTATTAACAAGTCAAGATGGAAGAAGATTCGGTTTCTCTAACCTCTTTCAATGCTCCACAAGGGATGTTTGAATGGTTGGTGATTTCTTTCGGCCTGAAAATGCTCCAGGCGTCATTCAGCGCAAAATGGATAATGCTTTCAAGCAGGTTTGCAAGTTTTGTACGATCTACATAGACGATGTGTTAGTCTACAGTCAGACTTAGGACGATCACATGAGGCACCTTGATAAGGTGACTTATGTCTTCCGTCAAGAGGGCATGGTTCTACCTGAAAGAAAGATAGAATGGTTTAAGGAGTCGGTTAATTTTCTAGGCATGTAAATTAATAAATGAAATATTAAATTACAAAGTCATATTACCGAGAAAATTGTTGAATTTCCTGACAGACTTGAGGATAGGAAACAAGTCTAAAGATTTTGTGGATTTGTTAACTATGTTCGAAAGTTTGTGAAAGGATCTTTCCCAAGATTTAGGGATGATTTCAAAGAAGACATCTTTTACTAATCCTTGGTCATTGGAAGATGAGGATACTCAGGCTATTCAGAGGATTAAGGGAAAAGTTAAAAATTTATCACAACTTGCCTTACCTTCTGACAAGGATGAGTTAGTCCTAGAAATTGATGCTTCTAACGAGTTCTGGGGAGCTGTTCTGAAAATTAAAGGGAGAAAGCTGGAACACGTTTGTAAGAATTGGTCAGGTAGTATTAAGGGGTACGAATTCTGATACACGAAAAAGAAGTATTTGCCTTAAAAATGGAATAAATGCCTTTTACATCTTCCTAACACCTAAGAAATTCGCAATGCGATCTGACTCGACCTATGTAAAAAGGTTCATGAGTCTGAATATCAAAGAGGCTAGGCAAACTAGACTTATAATTTTGACGTTGAATACATATCTTCGGATAAAAACATAATTGCAGATGGATCCAGCCGCGAAGAGGAAGATCTCCTGGAGATGCAAGCAAAAGGGGCACTCTAAAAAGGTAAGTCCTAATAAGAAAGAGAGTGAGCATAGTGATGTAAGTTTCGTTTCTGGAACGAAAGCGGCTTTTTGCTGGCAGTGTGAGCGACCTGGACATAGATCTTTCAAATGTCCAAGTAAGCCGAAAACTGCGAGCTCCTAGAAGGGAGTGGCCAATCTCAAGGAGAAGGTTGTTACCAACTCTAAGAGAGAAGAGAAAACAAATTCCCAGAAGGGGATGACTAATTCAAAAGAGAAAGCTTTGGCTAACTCTAAAGGAAAAGCGAAAGTTAATTCCCAGAAGGGAGTGGCTGATCCCAAGGAGGAAAGCTCTAAAGGAAAGGCGATGATGACATATATGAAGGAAGAAGCTCAGGCTAATTCTCAAGGAAAAGCCAAGAGGAAGAGGAAGGCAAAGTAACTTAAGTCCTCTGGTCCTGAGAAGGATGCTCCAGTAAAGGAGGGAAAGGTTGAAGAACCTTGGTGGTACCTATTAACCACGGGACAATTCAATTACTGTCGAGATTACCGGCCAAAGAGCAGAACATCTCAGTAAACCAAGCTGTCAAATTCTATAAGAGTCTTTTGCAGATACGAAAGGAGGAGAAAGAGCAGGTTGAGGCTGAGTATGGTAGGAAGGAGGCAGAATTCAAAGCCTTCCTAGGTGAACCAGTCTCGAAGGAAGAACCCGAGGATACGACAGAAATTGAGTATGACGAGTATTTCGATTTTGGAATACTAGACATGCTCGAAGAAGGTAATCCCGAAGTCAAGGAAGACCTTGAGGAAGTAAATCCTGAAGGAGATAGAATCTGGTGAGCAAGCTCACAATGGCGTAAGTCCTGAGGATTCGGAAGAATCTTGGTATTTTGATTTAGACTCTTTTGAAGATGGATCCCTATCTTGGGATGTAACTGTTGTCTGTGGTGGACTCATGGGGGGCATTAAAAATAATTATATGCGCCGGATTGAGTTTTTTGCAACAAAAGCGACAGAGTATATCAAATATCTGGAGTCTAAGTTATTGTTTAAGGCTTCAAATTGAGAAGAACCGTCCAAAACCATAAGGGATAGACAGCAAATTCTCACAACAATAATGTTCATAATACCTTATGAGGTTAAAGAAGTCAAAACCCAAAGGTGGTGATGGATATGAGAGAATCCTCACTTGAGGAGAACTCTGTACTTCGCCCTTATCTACTCTGGATATCGGAGAAGTAGCCGCCCTTGAGAATTAATTCAGGAATGGTGGAAGTAGCTTGCTTTACCATATCTATATGCAGGGTTTGTCGATATCTTTGAAATTAATCATTCAGATGTAAAACAGATAGAGCCACTACCCCATTTAGTAAAGTTTGTACTCGGATGCTTGAGATACGGACTAAAGTATGCAACGACATTGATTACTAGCACTATGATGGAAGAAGAAGAACATTAAAAGATGGGAAAAGAAATTGTTCCCAATATGTAAGTATCCCATCCATCCTAGTGAGAGTAGACATCTTATAAAGCCTCAACGACCGGACCTTGATCATAGAGGATTATGGCGGAAGTATTACAAAGAAAAAACAGTCAGAAAATCAATAAAAGTTGAGTTCTTGAAAGATGTGTTAGAGCATGTATTCGCCCAAAAGGAGTCATATTAAGTGCTCAGTGACGGGATGACAACCGTTACGATCCTCTGTTCTTATTTAACTACGTAGATGAACAAATAGGAGAATGAGGATGAGAAAGAGTTTTAGATCTTCTAAATAGTTTCTGGAAGAGAGAAAATTCTGAGTTGTGTCTCCAGACATATACATTTGAGGTCTGGAGAAAATCACTGATTATACAGACAAATCATTAGCTCCGCGATTTGAACAGGATGAAGAGAGAGCCCGGAAAATTCATGAAAGATATCAACAACATAAAATTCTGAGTTGTGTCTCCAGACAGATACATTTGAGGTCTGGAGAAAATCACTGATTATACAGACAAATCATTAGCTCCGCGATTTGAACAGGATGAAGAGAGAGCCCGGAAAATTCATGAAAGATATCAACAACAGCGTGGACTCTTTGGAAAAGAAATTGACGAAACTTCATGTGCCAATAATGAAGGAATCTCCCTAGACAAAGCAACAATGCCGACGGGAGAAGAAAGCTGTATAAAACTATTGTCGGTCACTAGGACCACCAGCTAACTTTTGTAGTCTTTTGATAATTTAGATTCCTTTTACTTTTGAGCTAAGAAACAGTGCAGAGACACCAACTTCTTTTGTGTATATATTTCATAACCATCTACCACATTTGGAGAGGCGATCTGAATAGAGAACTTTCTCTCACATCTCTCTGAGTTTAAGTCCTTTGATTTGCCTCCAAAATACCTTAAGGAATCAAGAGTAAAGATTGTTATAATTAACCTAATTGGTTAAGTCTAACATAAGGTTAGATTGATGAATCGAAACCTTCAAAGAAAGGCCCTTGGCTGAAACATTGCTAAGGATGATGAGTGTTTATATAAGTCCCTCAAGGTAAGGGCATTCGAGATGACACAGAAGAACATTTCCGTCTCACAAATTTCTCAATTCTGAGAAGTGAGTAACCCTTGACTCTCTGAAGTTGCGGAAGCTTGGTAAACCTTAGAACTATCCAGCAGAATAAGGTACGATAAACATCTTTTAAGTTCGATTTAAGTTATTTATGATGTTCTTTCTGTCTTGAAGAAAGATTTTAATTAAGAGAACTTAATTAAAGTGGTGCAAGTGCACGAGTCATTTCTATGATTAATTGTCCAAACCCAGAATTGCTCCATTTGGATCACGGGGTTGGCAAAGATTCTTCTACTTGACTTTTAAATATCGTAGTGGTTCGTTTGGAGAATCTATTAGCCCATATAACTCAATTATCAAGGCTTGTAGAAAGTTATTCTAAGAAATTAGAAGAATTGACTCTGTTTAGAGTGAATTTGAGGAATTCTTTCTTGAAGGTAAGTCCAGTTTTGGATTTACGGTCAGTTTAAGATACTCTAACGGATATTTGAGGTTGGCAACGCCGGCGACAAAGACAGTTATAAAAATCTTCTTAAGTTCATATCTTGCGTGTGTAATTGGTATCAGAGCCGTTTAGGAAAAATTTTCGTTTTTGTCTTAAGGGACTAAATTGCATAAAAAGTAAAACTTGAGGATGAATTTTAATAAAAGAAAAGGAGGACGAGAGAGGCAACCTTAGAATAGGAATTATAAAACTTGCAACGATAAAAGGCGAAATAGTTTGTGTGAGCACAGTAACAAGGAACATTTCTCGTAGCCTATTCGACAAGACGAAGATCTCCGGCAACCTGTCTCCTCTAAGCACTTGAATTCGGATGATCAGATATTGTAGAGGTCTTTCTTTGTGTTGATGCAAAAAGTTGTGCGTAACAAGTATAGAATTGCGTGGCAGTGTGTATGGTGATCGCCAATGATTACTAATACGATCTTTTCATTTCGAGTACGCTAGCTCTTCGTTTCGAGTATTACTAATACTATCTTTTCATCTCGAGTCCCTCTTCCAATGATTACTACCTATCCATCACCAACACTTATTCCTTTTCTCCAATTCCTTTATTGAATATTTATCTCTATCGCTTGCTACTTTTGCTAACTCAAGTCTCAGGAACTCATACATATCGCAGCATATGGGTTTCTAAGTTCCCTCTAAACTCAAAGTTGATTGTAATATTTCGAGACGTCACTATATTTTATGAATGATTGATTTCTGACTATAAACTTTTTTGAAATGAATTGGTTACTCTTAAACACAAGTTCAATATCTCATGCGTGAACAAGTTAACGTTAAAAACTCCCGAACGAAACTACGATTGGGTTACAAATATATAATACTCTTCCCTGGGCTGTTCTTTCTTTCTTTTTCATCTCCCTCCAACTCCGCATATCAATCCCGAGAAAACCCCATACTTTTCCATCCTTTATATTTTCTAGTTGTGTAACAAATAGCAACCATATACATGTAATAAAACGTAAAAAGGATCGAGGAGAATGTATATCAAATAACACGTTGGAAAATATCTGATTTTGATTACTAAGTTCGTAGATGGGTTCGTGTGTGGTAAGTCATGAAGAGAAGAAAAAGAAACAAATACTATTATTAAATGGAAACACATTTATGAAGCCGAGAGAGCACAAGAAAACAAGGAAATAAAATGGCAAAGAAATCGTAATTTATAATGTCTAAACTTGAACTAATAATGGAAAGTAATGTTTTTGAGTCCTTTTCTTATTCGATTGAATCACTTCTTCCCGTGTCTTTAGATTTCCGACATTTCCCTGCCCAATCGAGTCCTCCTCAACCAAGTCCTCTCGACAAACAAATGTTTAGCCCATTAGCTTTCACTTGACGCGTTTCTCGCCATTCGTTATAGTCTTTCACTCCACGAAATCTTAGCCAATTGTATCTTGCTTTTTGTGGAGACGACAGATTCGTGCATGTAAAATGGATGGCGGGTGCCCCAAGGATGGAATTCCTAAAAAGATACAAAAAGAGATAAAAGGAGGAAAAGTAAGGGTACGGGACGACAATGGGTTTTTTTTTTTTTTCCTCTCTCCCTCTCTCTCTCTCTCTCACGTCGTTCACGCTGAAACTGTGGGGGACCCATGGATATGGGCCGACCAAATGGCCATATGGGCTTATCAGGCCCATTATAGGTAGGACCTATGGGCCCATCGAGGCTGTTCGCTCGAAAAGTACACAAGCGAATATATGACCGTGAATTGAGGTTGCCAATTTCTTCTTGTAAGACGTAAAAACTCTTGGGACAAAGAGTACGCGAGCCATACACTTGGTGGAAGAAAAAGAAAAATGGAGCAAAATACAATATAAGCCTTTTGAATGATTGTCCGACTTTTACAATTGTCTAAACCCGGTAATGCTCGCTGTCTTCCTTACTTGTTTGTATATATATTATGCTATTGTTCGCACCATGAAGTGCTCGGCCGCTTTCGTATCCTCCTCAATCGACCTTTTTCCTTTTGCGTGACCTCAAACTTCTCGTAGCTGTTCGCGTAGGAAACAGACCACGTCGGAAGTATTTGGCAATTGGACTCACAGGGAATTGTATGTGGTTGCCAGAAAGATGAATTTCAATGATAAATAATACGGTTGTTACAAGTTCAAAGTTTTAAAAGAAGAAACGAATGCTTACAGCCATAAAAATGAAAGAAAAAACGATGGTGTGGATGACGGAGGCGATGTAGACTCGCTGCTGGATGTGCGACTGGAGCTGACGTCACTGCTGACGCTGTAGACTCGTTGTCGCGAAACGTAGACCTGGTGCTGACGTCACTGCTGACGTTGTAGACTCGGTACAGTGCGCTGTAGACTTGCGCCCCGTGAAGCAGAGTCTGGCGGATGTCGGATGTGGATGCTAAGGCCTCGGATGAACACCTTGGTGGCGGAGATGCAGGCGGAGGATGATCGTCGGAACTACGGTTGCTCGTCCCGACGGTGGAGGCGATGGCGGAAGCTGGGTGTCGAGACTACGGCTGCTCGTCTCGACGATGGGAGTGCTGGCGGAAGGTTGATCAACGGAGCTACGGTTGCTCACTCCGCTGTTGGAAGGATGACCCAATAAACCCAGGCCGAGGTATCTACTAAACTAAGGGTGCCGAGCAATACAAAGCTTGTGTTTGGCTGATTGATCGTAATTTTCCTAAGGAGAATCTGCTCCCTTTTTATACTGAGACTCGTGGTGTTCAGGATGCTCAGCACGTCCGACACGTTCTTAGTATATTTTGAAGGTCGTGGCCATCTCAATCAACTCCCTAAAATCTTGGTAACAATCTCCGATCGTGGCTTTTATCCAACTTAACCACTTCTCTTTCTTATATTAAATTAATTAAATCAAATCCCCATATTTTCTCCATATGAAGATCTTTCCAAATGGGAACGTGGTCCCATAATCTTCTTCCCAAAAATCTCAGAGGCAAGATCTTTTCTGATCCTCGTAGACTTGACCCCCCGTAGACATGACCCCGTAGACTTGACCCTCGTAGACGCGGACCCACGTAGACTCTGACCCTCGTAGACGTGGACCCACGTAGACTCTGCCCTCGTAGACGCGGACCCTCGTAGATTCGATGTGGGTCAGTGAAGCTTTGTTCATAAAATGGCCTAAATTTATGGGTTCTTTATAATTAGGCCCGAGATTTTTGCCATGTCAACATAAGCCCCCTCTTAGGGTGAGACGATCTTAGCTGAGAGTCTAACCCAGCATTGTGAAGTGGTTTGAATATGGACAAAGAAGCTTAAAAAGAATGGAAGACATTGCGGATTCGAGACCTAACACGAAACAGTGTGATCCCATGGTATTTGCAAGTGTCGCGGGAATTGAAAATCATTGTCTAGTTGAATGAGACGTTGTTGATTTATGCATATGTTGTGTTGCAAACCGCCCGGATCAAAGGGCAAATGACACCATAATAACGGGTTGGCCACTATTGTTTCTCTAGGCGCCCACGGTTTATGCTCGAGAAGTTCAAAGTCATTATCTATGATGTTAACCTTTGTTTGGAAGGTACGAAAAGTATGAATTGTAATCTCATTTCTTAATAGTTGGACGTTGATTATGGGCACAAAATTTGGCATAACTTGTTCTACCACTTGTACCCCAACATCTTTAAGAGTTGGCGGACCAAACTGCTTAACTTTATCAACCTTTGATGACGGGTTTGCTATGGGAACATATTCATCGATTAGAGCTTTTCCTTGACGGGCACAAATGTTAACAAAAGTTTTTACTTTAGGGACATCTATCTCAACAGGTGGTTTTGTTATGGGTACAAACTCCCCAACTGGGGCCTCATCATCGGAAAAGCTCTCTCTACGCCATTGACGGGAAGCATAATTTGACTATCAATTTTCGTCCCAGTCTACGTCGTCGTCTTCGTAGACGCGATTTGGACTGATCAGTCTCGTAGACTCGTCACGAGTCCATTCCCAGTCTATGTATTCAGAGTATGAATTTCCGTAGGAAAACATGTCTTTTCTATAGACATTTGGTACAAATTGGTTCACCAATGATTTCGCTCTGTAGACAGAGTCGTCTACATGGGTTTTCACATACAAACTTTCTCTACGAGGCTGCTCCAGTCTCTTATGACCAAGCGGCTGGGAGGAAGGTCCAGCGGGAGACACTTTCTCACCATAGACATCCGCATCGCCCTGAGTAGTATTTCCCAATACATCATCCTCTTTGAATGACACAACACGTTTCTCTATGCGTCGAGCATCTCCCACAAAAGAATATTCTCTGTCTACGGGGTTATTTGTCCTTGCGATAGTACTTGGCCTGTCTAAGGCACTGATTTGCTCTAATATCTGAGCCATGTTGTTTTCTAGTCCGAAGAAACATCTGTCGACCAAGTTTTTCATATCATTAAATTCCTTGTGGAACTCAAGTCTGGATATGAATTCAGAAGGTGTATGCACCCCGAAATCGATCTGACCAGTGTTTACCTGGCCACTTAGAGCCACATTCTCCACATTTGTGTCCCCTACTGCAAAAGTGCCATCTCCATCTAATGGAGCTGGGGGATCACAATTCATTCAACTTCTGGTGTTTTTTGCCATCTGTAAATGTAAAGTATTTTCTGCGGCTCCCACTGTGGTCGCCAAAGATGTGTTCGAGTAGGAAACGGACCACGTCGGAAATATTTGGCAATTGGACTCACAGAGAATTGTATGTGGTCGCCAGAAAAATGAATTTCAATAATAAATAATACGGCTGTTATAAGTTCAAAGTTTTAAAAGAAGAAACGAATGCTTACAGCCATAAAAATGAAGGAAAAAATGGTGGTATGGATAACGGAGGCGATGTAGACTCGCAGCTGGAGGTGCGACTGGAGCTGACGTCACTGCTGACGCTGTAGACTCGTTGTCGCGAAACGTAGACCTAGTGCTGACGTCACTGCTGACGCTGTAGACTTGGTACAGTGCGCTGTAGACTTGCGCCCCGTGAAGCAGAGTCTGGCGGATGTCGGATGTGAATGCTAAGGCCTCGGATGAACACCTTGGTGGCGGAGATGCAGGCGGAGGATGATCGCCGGAACTACGGTTGCTCGTCGCGACGGTAGAGGCGATGGTGGAAGCTGGGTGTCGAGACTACGGCTGCTCGTCTCGACGATGGGGGTGTTGGCGGAAGGTTGATCAACGGAGCTACGGTTGCTCACTCCGCTGTTGGAAGGATGACCCAATAAACTCAGGCCGAGGTATCTACTAAACTAAGGGTGACGAGCAATGCAAAGCTTGTGTTTGGCTGATTGATCGTGATTTTCCTAAGGAGAATCTGCTCCCTTTTTATACTGAGACTCGTGGTGTTCAGGATGCTTAGCACGTCTGACACGTTCTTAGGATATTTTGAAGGTCGTGGCCCTCTCAATCAACTCCCTAAAATCTTGGTAACAATCTGATCGTGGCTTTTATCCAACTTAACCACTCATCTTTCTTATATTAATTTAATTAAATCAAATCCCCAGATTTTCTCCATATGAAGATCTTTCCAAATGGGAACGTGGTCCCATAATCTTCTTCCCAAAAATCTCAGAGGCAAGATCTTTTCTGATCCTCGTAGACTTGACCCCCCGTAGACATGACCCCGTAGACTTGACCCTCGTAGACGCGGACCCACGTAGACTCTGACCCTCGTAGACGTGGACCCACGTAGACTCTGACCCTCGTAGACATGGACCCTCGTAGACTCGATGTGGGTCAGTGAAGCTTTGTTCATAAAATGGCCTAAATTTATGGGTTCATCATAATTATGCCCGAGATTTTTGCCATGTCAACATAAGCCCCCCTCTTAGGGTGAGACGATCTTAGCTGAGAGTCTAACCCAGCATTGTGAAGTGGTTTGAATATGGACAAAGAAGCTTAAAAAGAATGGAAGACATTGGGGATTCGAGACCTAACACGAAACAGTGTGATCCCATTGTATTTGTCAGTGTCGCGGGAATTGGAAATCATTGTCTAGTTGAATGAGACGTTGTCGATTTATGCATATGTTGTGTTGCAAACCGCCCGGATCAAAGGGTAAATGACACCATAATAACGGGTTAGCCACTATTGTTTCTCCAGGCGCCCACGGTTTATGCTCGAGAAGTTTAAAGTCATTATCTATGATGTTAACCTTTATTTGGAAGGTATGAAAAGTATGAATTGTAATCTCATTTTTTAATAGTTGGACGTCGATTATGGGCACAAAATTTGGCATAACTTGTTCTAACACTTGTACCCCAACATCTTTAAGAGTTGGCGAACCAAACTGCTTAACTTTATCAACCTTTGATGACGGGTTTGCTATGGGAACATATTCATCGATTAGAGCTTTTCCTTGACGGGCACAATCGTCAACAAAAGTTTTTACTTTAGGGACATCTATCTCAACAGGTGGTTTTGTTATGGGTACAAACTCCCCAACTGGGGCCTCATCATCGGAAAAGCTCTCTCTACGCCATTGACGGGAAGCATAATTTGAGTATCGATTTTCGTCCCAGTCTACGTCGCCGTCTTCGTAGACGCGATTTGGACTGATCACTCTCGTAGACTCGTCACGAGTCCATTCCCAGTCTATGTATTCAGAGTATGAATTTCCGTAGGAATACATGTCTTTTCTATAGGCATTTGGTACAAATTCTTTCACCAATGATTTCGCTCTGTAGACAGAGTCGTCTACATGGGTTTTCACAAACAAACTTTCTCTACGAGGCTGCTCCAGTCTATTATGACCAAGCGGCTGGGAGGAAGGTCCAGCGGGAGACACTTTCTCACTATAGACATCCGCATCGCCCTGAGTAGTATTTCCCCATACATCATCCTCTTTGAATGACACAACACGTTTCTCTGTGCGTCGAGCATCTCCCATAAAAGAATATTCTCTGTCTACGGGGTTATTTGACCTTACGACAGTACTTGGCCTCTTTAAGGCACTGATTTGCTCTAATATCTGAGCCATGTTGTTTTCTAGTCCGGAGAAACGTCTGTCGACCAAGTTCTTCATATCATTAAATTCCTTGTGGAACTCAAGTCTGGATATGAATTCAGAAGGTGTATGCACCCCGAAATCGATCTGACCAGTGTTTACTTGGCTACTTAGAGCCACATTCTCCACATTTGTGTCCCCTACTGCAAAAGTGTCATCTCCATCTAATGGAGGTGGGGGATCACGATTCATTCCACTTCTGGTGTTTTTTGCCATCTGTAAATATGAACTATTTTCTTCGTCTCCCACTGTGGTCGCCAAAGATGTGTTCGCGTAGGAAACGGACCACGTCGGAAATATTTGGCAATTGGACTCACAGGGAATTCTATGTGGTCGCCAGAAAGATAAATTTCAATGATAAATAATACGGCTGTTACAAGTTCAAAGTTTTAAAAAAAAGAAACGAATGCTTACAGCCATAAAAATGAAGGAAAAAACGGTGGTATGGATGACGGAGGCGATGTAGGCTCGCTGCGGGAGGTGCGACTGGAGCTGACGTCACTGCTGACGCTGTAGACTCGTTGTCGCGAAACGTAGACCTGGTGCTGACGTCATTGCTGACGCTGTAAACTCGGTACAGTGCGCTGTAGACTTGCGCCCCGTGAAGCAGAGTCTGGCGGATGTCGAATGTGGATGCTAAGGCCTCGGATGAACACCTTGGTGGCGGAGATGCAGGCGGAGGATGATCGTCGGAACTACGGTTGCTCGTCCCGACGGTGGAGGCGATGGCGGAAGCTGGGTGTCGAGACTACGGCTGCTCGTCTCGACGATGGGAGTGCTGGCGGAAGGTTGATCAACGGAGCTACGGTTGCTCACTCCGCTGTTGGAAGGATGACCCAATAAACCCAGGCCGAGGTATCTACTAAACTAAGGGTGCCGAGCAATACAAAGCTTGTGTTTGGCTGATTGATCGTAATTTTCCTAAGGAGAATCTGCTCCCTTTTTATACTGAGACTCGTGGTGTTCAGGATGCTTAGCACGTCTGACACGTTCTTAGGATATTTTGAAGGTCGTGGCCCTCTCAATCAACTCCCTAAAATCTTGGTAACAATCTGATCGTGGCTTTTATCCAACTTAACCACTCCTCTTTCTTATATTAAATTAATTAAATCAAATCCCCAGATTTTCTCCATATGAAGATCTTTCCAAATGGGAACGTGGTCCCATAATCTTCTTCCCAAAAATCTCAGAGGCAAGATCTTTTCTGATCCTCGTAGACTTGACCCCCCGTAGACATGACCCCGTAGACTTGACCCTCGTAGACGCGGACCCACGTAGACTCTGACCCTCGTAGACGTGGACCCACGTAGACTCTGACCCTCGTAGACATGGACCCCCGTAGACTCGATCTGGGTCAGTGAAGCTTTGTTCATAAAATGGCCTAAATTTATGGGTTCATCATAATTAGGCCCGAGATTTTTGCCATGTCAACATAAGCCCCCCTCTTAGGGTGAGACGATCTTAGCTGAGAGTCTAACCCAGTATTGTGAAGTGGTTTGAATATGGACAAAGAAGCTTAAAAAGAATGGAAGACATTGGGGATTCGAGACCTAACACGAAACAGTGTGATCCCATGGTATTTGTCAGTGTCGCGGGAATTGGAAATCATTGTCTAGTTGAATGAGACGTTGTCGATTTATGCGTATGTTGTGTTGCAAACCGCCCGGGTCAAAGGGTAAATGACACCATAATAACGGGTTGGCCACTATTGTTTCTCCAGGCGCCCACGGTTTATGCTCGAGAAGTTCAAAGTTATTATCTATGATGTTAACCTTTATTTGGAAGGTATGAAAAGTATGAATTGTAATCTCATTTTTTAATAGTTGGACGTCGATTATGGGCACAAAATTTAGCATAACTTGTTCTAACACTTGTACCCCAACATCTTTAAGAGTTGGCGAACCAAACTGCTTAACTTTATCAACCTTTGATGACGGGTTTGCTATGGGAACATATTCATCGATTAGAGCTTTTCCTTGACGGGCACAAACGTCTACAAAAGTTTTTACTTTAGGGACATCTATCTCAACAGGTGGTTTTGTTATGGGTACAAACTCCCCAACTGGGGCCTCATCATCGGAAAAGCTCTCTCTACGCCATTCACGGGAAGCATAATTTGAGTATCGATTTTCGTCCCAGTCTACGTCGCCGTCTTCGTAGACGCGATTTGGACTGATCACTCTCGTAGACTCGTCACGAGTCCATTCCCAGTCTATGTATTCAGAGTATGAATTTCCGTAGGAATACATGTCTTTTCTATAGGCATTTGGTACAAATTCTTTCACCAATGATTTCGCTCTGTAGACAGAGTCGTCTACATGGGTTTTCACAAACAAACCTTCTCTACGAGGCTGCTCCAGTATATTATGACCAAGCGGCTGGGAGGAAGGTCTAGCGGGAGACACTTTCTCACCATAGACATCCGCATCGCCCTGAGTAGTATTTCCCCATACATCATCCTCTTTGAATGACACAACACGTTTCTCTGTGCGTCGAGCATCTCCCATAAAAGAATATTCTCTGTCTACAGGGTTATTTGTCCTTACGACAATACTTGGCCTGTTTAAGGTACTGATTTGCTCTAATATCGAGCCATGTTGTTTTCTAGTCCGAAGAAATATATGTCGACCAAGTTCTTCATATCATTAAATTCCTTGTGGAACTCAAGTCTGGATATGAATTCAGAAGGTGTATGCACCCCGAAATCGATCTGACCAGTGTTTACTTGGCCACTTAGAGCCACATTCTCCACATTTGTGTCCCCTACTGCAAAAGTGTCATCTCCATCTAATGGAGGTGGGGCATCACGATTCATTCCACTTCTGGTGTTTTTTACCATCTCTAAATGTGAAGTATTTTCTTCGTCTCCCACTGTGGTCGCCAAAGACGTGTTCGCGTAGGAAACGGATCACGTCGAAAATATTTGGCAATTGGACTCACAGGGAATTATATGTGGTCGCCAGAAAGATGAATTTCAATGATAAATAATACGGATGTTACAAGTTCAAAGTTTTAAAAGAAGAAACGAATGCTTACAGCCATAAAAATGAAGGAAAGAACGGTGGTATGGATGACGGATGCGATGTAGACTCGCTGCCGGAGGTGCGACTGGAGCTGACGTCACTGCTGACGCTGTAGACTCGTTGTCGCGAAACGTAGACCTGGTGCTGACGTCACTGCTGACGCTGACTCGGTACAGTGCGCTGTAGACTTGCGCCCCGTGAAGCAGAGTCTGGCGGATGTCGGATGTGGATGCTAAGGCCTCGGATGAACACCTTGGTGGCGGAGACGCAGGCGGAGGATGATCGCCGGAACTACGGTTGCTCGTCCCGACGGTGGAGGCGATGGTGGAAGCTGGGTGTCGAGACTACGGCTGCTCGTCTCGACGATGGGATTGCTGGCGGAAGGTTGATCAACGGAGCTACGGTTGCTCACTCCGCTGTTGGAAGGATGACCCAATAAACCCAAGCCGATGTATCTACTAAACTAAGGGTGACGAGCAATGCAAAGCTTGTGTTTGGCTGATTGATCGTAATTTTCATAAGGAGAATTTGCTCCCTTTTTATACTGAGACTCGTGGTGTTCAGGATGCTTAGCACATCTGACACGTTCTTAGAATATTTTGAAGGTCGTGGCCCTCTCAATCAACTCCCTAAAATCTTGGTAACAATCTGATCGTGGCTTTTATCCAACTTAACCACTCCCCTTTCTTATATTAAATTAATTAAATCAAATCCCTAGATTTTCTCCATATGAAGATCTTTCCAAATGGGAACGTGGTTCCATATTCTTCTTCCCAAAAATCTCAGATGCAAGATCTTTTCTGATCCTTGTAGACTTGACCCTCGTAGACGCGGACCCACGTAGACTCTAACCCTCGTAGACGCGGATCCCCGTAGACGCGGACCCACGTAGACTCTGACCCTCGTAGACGTGGACCCTCGTAGACTCGATGTGGGTCAGTGAAGCTTTGTTCATAAAATGGCCTAAATTTATGAATTCATCATAATTAGGCCCGAGATTTTTGTCATGTCAACGGTAGCCCTCTTTTCCGGGGTGTAAAAAATAATTGGCATTGCCAACACAAGCCCAATAGAGATGGATGTGTTGTCCGCTGTGTGTGTGTGTGGTGTTTATCCAAAAGAGAGAAACAATACAATAATTAGAGGAAGGCGGGGTGGAGGAATCAATAGCTGGCTGGCCCTTCTTAGCTTTTCTGCTATCCCCACCTCCCTCACTCCGCCCCCCACACCACCACTCCTCCATCCCTCTACCTCGTCCACCGATTAGATCTCACCACCGCAACCAACCCAAATCCTTATCGGAGGTTCGAATTCCGACTCTTCCCTCTCTCTTTCTCCATCGACTGATGGAAAATCGATTTCCCCCTGTTTCTTCCGTCGGACGGAAGGGAATTCCAGCCTCTTCTCGTGGCGATCCATCCCACCTTTGTTCTCCTCTCATGTTTGTTTATTCGGACGATGCTTCTTGATTTTAGGGTTTATTGTTCGGTCGAGTTGATTCCTCTGCTCGTCCTTCAGCTGCTGTTGTCGGTGCTACTGATTTCTGGAAATTGATCAGAAACGGTGGCTTCGATTTTTGTGTTATCCCGTGGGAAACGAATCTTCCCATCCTTACCACGGTGCTAAGTGCACTTATGCTTTGGATGCTAGATTTTACTAGGTTGTATCTTTTGTATCGTCGCTTGATGACATGGCGTCAGCTGTGGACGTAGGCTCAATTTCATCCAACAAACAGTAAAGAAAGAATGTAGGCATTCGGTTGTGCGTCCTAGGTTCAGATCTCTTTGACGATGGCCAGGTGTTTGATGCTACCTGTGTTTTGACCGAAAAGTTGCATTTCAGGTGTGGGACAGCAGAGAAATGTCGAGCGGCCGGGATACCCATTGGTGTTACAGATGTAGGCAGCCCGTGAGGCTTCGAGGTCGAGCTTATGTCTGCCCTCATTGCGATGGGGGATTTATTCAAGAAATCACTGAGATGTCGCATACTGATCCATTTGATGTCTTCGGAATTCATCGTGGTGAAGCCCGTGACCCTAGGTATGGAATCATGGGAGCATTCTCGGCCTTGATGGGGCAACAACTGGCCGACAGAGGCTATGGCCATGATATCAGGAACAGGTCGGATGCATACACAGATCATGACGGTTTTGGCCCCGTGCTGATCTTTGGCGGCCAGGTCCCAATCAGGCTGACTGGAAACAGTGGGATCGAGGCTCTTTTCAATGGCGTTCCAGGGATTGAAGTGTCGAGGGGCAATGCTGGCGATTACTTCATTGGTCCAGGTCTTGAAGAGCTGTTTGAGCGGCTGGCTACTACTGATCACAGGGGAGGCACTCCCCCGGCAGCAAGGTCTTCGATCGATGCCATGCCCACTGTCAAAATTTCACACAGACATCTCCGGTCAGATTCTCATTGCCCAGTTTGTAAAGAGAAGTTCGAGCTGGGATCAGAGGCAAGGCAAATGCCATGCAACCATCTGTACCATTCTGATTGTATAGTCCCGTGGTTAGAGCAGCATAACACGTGTCCTGTCTGCCGCCAAGGGTTGACTGGAAATAGATCTAGCGTTATCCGCAGCCCCAGGACAACAGGCAGAAGCAGGGACGGCAACAGCAATACCCAGAGAAGTCGGGCCAGAAGGAACCCGTTTTCATACCTGTGGCCTTTTCGCTCTTCCAACTCCAACTCGAGCTCCAGCTCAAACCCAAGTCCCCAAGTCAACGTAAGTAACTCGGATGGCAACTCGATCATCCACGAGAATAATCACCAGTCGGGTTACACTGGATGGCCCTTTGACTGAAAAATTTGGTGCCTTGCCTGAAAGTTTCTACTCTGGGTTTGATTGAGATGCCTGAATCTCCCGCAACCTCTCGAGGTCAACATCTTCTCCCCCAAATCTCTTTTCCTTAGGCTTTCAGCTTATGCTTATTCTTGTAGAAAGCACCCTTTTTTCTTGGTTAGCGATTTCCTGTGTGTGTGGGATGCTGCATTTCATGTAAATTGAATTTCAGCAGGGATGATTCAGACTGGGCCATTATCATGGGCACTTCTATATAAGTGGCAGGTTTAGGCCTTTATAATAATTCGCCATCGCAACATAGAGTGCAGCTCCAACCGAATAATTGCAAGCACGTCCATTGCAACGATCTGGTTGGAGCGGCAGTCTACGTTACGTGATTGCATAACTCGTGTTAAGTAAAGACCATCACCATCCCAGTGCCTCTCATCGCAATCGAGAGTCCAACACGATTTGGGCATGTCCATTCCACAGATTCAGCATTAAACAACAACGATCACAATCCACCACAATCAATCAGGCACGGAGACCACTATACAGCAACAACCTCGTCCAAGCATTCATCCACCACATGGTTTGAACCCCAGAAGCAGCAATCTTGACATCAGAAGCTTATGACGCCGGAATTGATGAGAGAAATCTAAAAGCTACCCAAATATCATATTTCCAAGATATACGAAATCTAACAAAAAAAAAAATCAAGAAACCAGATCTTCATCCACGCTGAAACATAAACCAAAAATGACTCCATAGAAGAAACAACCAAGAACATAGGGGTCGGTCCAGCTCTTATGTTTTGCCGAAACCAATGTAGGATAGGAGTCTACGTCAAGACATTAAGAACACGGGATGAGACCCCGGAACCTTTTTACAAGATCCCACCCCCATGATGCAAATAAAACTTCAGCAAAAGGACTGGAGCCCGCCCTCTTACACAAACCAACGATCCTCCTCCTCAAACCTTTTACTATCCAACCATCACATCCCTCCACTCCCTCATCATCAAGAACCAAAAATAAAAAATAAAAAAACTCCAAAAGACAAGCAGAGGAGACCACGCAAAGAGAGAAATCGACGACACGCATGAACAGAGGACGGGGAGATGCCGAGGGTGCTGCCGGCGATGTTTACGTACAGGGTCTGTGTTGGAGAGGGAGGGGTTGGTATTATATTTATAGGTGTCATCGTCATCATTAGCAGCAAATCTTAAAATCCTAATATCTTCTCTAAAATTACTCACTTCCTGTCCATCAACAAATAAAATGAGATCTGTTGAAATATACTAAAATGATCTTAGCAGCATATTGTGTCTGATATGATCAGATATGCAGTGTGAATATTTTTTTTTTCTTGTGGTACATAATCCATATCCCCCATGAATTTAGCAAAAAAAGATAGAATTTAAATTCATCCGAGCGCCATCACTGATGATGATGATCGTTTAGGGAAGAATATTTATTTTTATTTAGAAAGGAAAAGCTAATCTATGAATGGAAAGGTCAAAGAAAAACTTTCGTTGGTCGAGGCCACTAACGACGTTCTACGCCGGCAACTAACGTCGTCTAAATGACATTCAGTTCAATTTCAATCAGTCCAAACTATCACTTATGTCATCTTCTTTTATCATTTTTTCAATTTATCGTTTCAAAAATATCTTCAAATAACCTAACTTTGAAAACACGTTAATATTCTGCCTAATCTTAAAAAATAATATAATATCTTGTCTCGTGATATTTAATAAAAATGCATGTATGTGTTCATATTATAAAATAATAGTAATATTTTTAACTTGCATGTAAACGTATTTCTAGTGTAATTAGACGAAGTGGGTGTGCATACATGTTGATACATCTGATATGGGACACCATAACATCTTCTTGTGCTCTTCTTATACCTAACATTTATTCCTTAAATGCTTACTCGCTACAGCTATCAACATCTAGTACAATGTTGTCCCAGTTGTGGTCAATCTTCTAATCTAGTTAAGAGTCAATATAAATAACTCTAATTCATTAGTCTTTTTTTGTCCCCGTGCACGCAATATCTGTTCTTCCAACCCAATATGAAGATCAAGAACATAGGCTTACAAGCAATTCTTTTGGTCGTGGCCCTCGTTTTATCCGCAAACGAGAAATATCCAAGAAGGGAATTAATAAGTAGTTTAAAGTTTTCTTAAGGGCATGCATGATATTTTATATTGTTTCCATCGCTTCACGTTGTTTAATTTCATATTGGGTTCATCTTACGATCAAAAAGTAGCATCGCGAGAGTGTTAAAACCGTGGAAGATAACAAGTATGGCGGGGCTATTGCAGGTATTTTATTCTTATTTTTTAATATCCATTTCGTAGCCGAATTGAATAAAGCGGTGTCCAAACTCGACGAGGTCGTGCTGTATCACCATAAAAGATGACATGCTGGCGGACGTGGGATGCCCGAGATCGACCATTACATAGTAACGTTTGTTGTATTTGTACTAATAAATTCCATCGTTTCTTTTCAGAAATTATATGAAGATATTTTTTAAACGCTACGATGAATTAAAAAAATAGACAAAGACAAGATATAATTGATAGTTACACCTTTAGACAACGTTAGTTGTTTGTTGGATACCATATACGACATCGTTCGTCGCCTCGACTAGCGGAAATAACATTGAAGATAACGGTTGAAAATTATATTATAAGAAGATAATTTTAAAATATTATAATAAATTGGAAAAATGATAAAATTACAATGTATATTTAATAATTTAGCGACAAATACTAACGAATTCTTGAGGTCCGACAATCTCGACAAAATTGATTTAATTTGTAATAAAAATAAGATAACTACGCTGACATTGTAATCCTAAAAACATATTACAAAATATAATTAGTATTAGATAAATGTGTGTCATACTTTATATTCATTTACAATACTTCTACCTATGCCGAACTCAACAAAGTTTATTTAGCCTATCTACGACTATTTTTGTGATTTTCTTTGTCCTTAGACGTCAACTGTCCTAAAAATTCAAACGGTTCAATAAACGAACTACATATTTTATATTTATTTTCAAGAAAATTTGAAGTTAAATGTAGCTGTTAACCTTGAAATTCGAAGAGAAAATTGTACGACACTTGAGATGGGAGTGAATATTTCATTCCAAGTCACGGGAGGGAGTGTTCATATTTTAAGTAGAGTGGGTAAACCTTTTACCCGTGACTGGCGCCTCCATATATATTCCTTGGACACCTCCCTCCGATCCCCCAATCTTTTTTTTCTCCCCACTAACCTTTTCTGACGCGCCTTTACCAAATTAACCATTCTTTTCCTACGTGCTTAATCTACATTACAATTTCTTTTTTAAAAAAAATTGGATGGACGTTACAATCGACCAAACAGTGTGACAATATTTGCTTACAACGTGAGTTGGGTTGAAGCGAACCAGCTTCGGTGCAATCAACCCATATTTCCATGGTCCAAGGCCACCTCTTGGTAATAGTAAGAGTTAAATTATTTCGTCAAATACGATATTAAGTTTGGAATTTCCTTAATTAATATAGCGAAATCGGCCTTAGAAAGGCCGACTTTGATCCTGAAAGAAATCGACCTTTCTAAGGCTAATTTCGTATTTCCCAAACCGAAGGCCAACTTCATGTAAATAGTCTCGATTACATAAAGTCGACTTTTGTAAGACCGATTTTATTGAATTTAGTAAAAAAAATAAAATACTCCGAATAATGTGCCCGGAGAAAGTGGGCGTTACAAATGCAAACTTCCTGGTAGTTTCGTCAAGGCTCCAGGAGTAAATTTAATACACGGACAAAGAGAAACTCCATTGTTGTCGGAAAACGAGTAAAATCTCTCGTTCTTATTTTTTCTCTCCTCTCGTCTTTCTCTGTCGGAAGGTCCCCCTCCCCCTGCAGACATGGCGTCGGCATTGTCGTCGTCGTTGCTTCCTCCCCACTCGGCCCTTCGCTTCATCGACATCCTCTGGAACGATACCCGGCGGTTCCGGATCCCCAGGAGCCTCTTGGCTCTGTAGCCGTCGGCATGCTGCGGCTCCCGCTTTCAACCCACCTTGCTAAATCACTATGGTCTTCCCCTTTTCCTGATGGGTAATTTTCATCAGAGTTGCGAGATTTGATTGTCTTGTGCGAGTTTTCTGTGATGTCGGAGGCATCGGAATTTGAATAATGGGTTTCGTGTGTGCTTTTGGGTTGTCATAGGTGAGTGCAGAGGTGGACGTGGAATGAGAAGGGAAGGAGAAAGAAGAAGGGTGGAGTCGCAGTTTGCTCTGCAGTTGGGCCGCTTGCCTTGCGGAATATGCAGTGGGTCTCCACCGTCTCATCTGCGTGAGTACAACGGGTGATGAACCTTGTGCAAGCCATCTGGACTCGAGATGAAGATGGTACGGCAATAGAAGAAAGCATGAAAAGGAAGGAAGAAGAAAGAAGGAAGAGAAAGGAAGAAGACGATGGATTCTGTCGTATTTCCTGAAAAAAGACCCACACTCCTTTCTGTTAGCATCGGCACTGTATATATCAGTGTCCGCTGCACAATCAGTTACAACCATTGGTGTCTCACATTACTAAACTACCCTTAATGAATTTATTCTCATTGTTCTTCACTGCTGGATGGGCTTCCAGATGTGAAATGTCTCGACTTCACTTGCATGGGCTGAAACCCAGCTCCAGCAAGTCCAGCAGTGTCCTCTCCAATAGTCCAACACTTCCCCGCAAGTCCAGCCGCCGCTTCTCTTTCCCATGGGCCAGTCGATTCAACTCCAATTTCACTAGTCCAACACTCCCCCACAAGTCCAGCCGCCTTTTCTCTCCCAGCCCAAGGGGATCCTGCTGCAGAACCATACTCGTTATTATCCTCCTTCTCTGTTGCAGTACTTTGTCTGACTGTGTCTGGTGCTCCACTATCCTCCATACCAGCTCATGGATTACTCTATAGTGGTCTCGTCACCACAGACAACTTATTGCGCATTTTCAGAAACTTCTGGACTGGGAGCACCTTAGTTAGAGGATCTGCAAGTTGGTCTTCCGAGCTTACATGTAGTACAAGAAGCCGACCATCAAGTACCTTCTCCCTGACAAAGTGGAAGTCAATCTCCACGTTCTTTGTGCGAGCATGGAGAACGGGATTTGATGCAATTTGGACAGTGCTGAGGTTGTCATAGTAAACAGTTGGAACGATATCCTTAACCTGGGAATGATGAGTACTCTGTAACTCCAAAACCAGATTTTTTACCCACAGTACCTCAGACACACCGTCCGCTAGTGCTCGAAATTCCGCCTCTGTGCTGGACCTCGATACAACACGCTGTTTATGTGACACCCAAGAAACCAGGTTGGAACCAAGGAAAGTGCAATAGCCGCTGGTGCTCTTCCTATCGTCCGGGCAGCTTGCCCAGTCGGCATCGGTAAAGCACGCCACATCAAAGTTATCTCCAGCAGCAATCGTAATACCATATGCAAGAGTACCCTTCAAGTATCTAATAATTCTTTTCACAGCCTGGAAATGCAATGTAGTGGGACAATGCAGAAATTGGCACACCTTGTTCACTGCGAAGCAAATATCCGGTCTGGTGTTTGTGCAATACTGGAGAGCACCTACCAAGCTCCGATAAACGGAAGGATCTGATAGAATCTCCCCTTCGTACTTTGATAGTGTGCCCGTTGTCGACATTGGTGTTGGGACAAGACGACTTTCCAACAACTCTGCCTTCTCAAGCAACTCTTTGACATATTTTTCTTGACAAAGATGAATATTGCCTGCAAACCGAGTGACCTGGAGACCCAGAAAGTAAGACAACTCGCCCAGGTCTTTCAGAGCAAACACCTCATGGAGATCAACCAGCAGCTTAGCTATGCCTTCTGCATTAGAGCCGGTCACAATTATGTCATCCACGTAGACTAGTAGAATAATAACCCCATCAACCGTGTGCTGATAAAACAGAGACGCATCTGCCTTGGAGTTAATAAATCCCCACTATCCGAGGCAAGCACTAAGCTTCATATACCAAGCCCTCGGGCTTTGCTTCAAGCCATACAAGGTCATTTTCAACAAACAAACATGAGTCGGATAAGAGGAGTCTTCAAAACCAGGCGGTTACTGCATCAACACAGTCTCATGAAGATCCCCATTCAAGAACGCGTTATGAACGTCTAGTTGCCGCAATGGCCAGCCATGAGTAACTGCGAGACAGAGGACCACCCGGATAGTCTGATGCTTAACCACCGGGCTAAAAGTCTCCGTATAATCAATTCCCGGGGACTGATGAAACCCTTTAGCCACCAATCTGGCTTTGCACCGCTCCAAAGTTCCCGAAGATGTCAGTTTGACTTTGAAAACCCATTTACACCCCACAACTCTCTGATTTGGTGCAGCTGGAACTAGATGCCATGTATCATTCCGCAACAAGGCCTCAAACTCATCTCGCATAGCTTTGCTCCAGACTGGTATAGTAAGAGCCTCTTGGACAGAGGAAGGCTCAGTAAGTAATAAAGAAGTAGACGAGGATGGTTGTTTAAGGGCTGTGTGATAAAGTTTTGGTTTAAAAATACCTGCCTTGGAACGAGTTACCATGGGATGAATATTATCATACAAGGTGACAGAGGGAATGCATGAGTGAGATGTCGGCAATGATGCTGTAGGGACAACCGAGTCACAAGAGATAGACCTTTTGGAAGACAGAGAGGGGTGAGAGGATGTAGTGGACTCTGGGATTTGTGTGTCTGGAGAAGAAGACGAATCCGGACAGGAAGGTGTTTGACTAAGTGAAGAAGACGGAAACGGGAAGGGAACAGGTAGAATGACTCCAGGAAGACATGGAGATTGAGAGGGACGGCAGGGGACAGACGACTGACTATTTCTGAAGGGAAAGGAAGTTTCATCAAAAAGAACATCCCTTGATATATATATTTTGCCAGACAGAGGATCATAACATATGTAACCTTTATGCTTCGGCCTAACAGAATACACTTAGCAGACCGAGGTTCTAACTTGTGGGAATTATATGGTCTCAATAAAGGGAAACAAGAACAGCCACATATGCGAAGTAGGGAGTAGTCAGGTTTGGTGGCTGTTAGGGCATCGAGAGGGGAAGAGAACTGTAGTATTTTGGATGGCAAAATATTTATCAGAGAAACCGCCTCATGGAATGCATAAGCCCAAAAAGAGAGAGGGACACTAGCATGAGTAAGTAAGGTCAATCCCACCTCTACAACGTGGCGATTCTTTCTCTCGACACGGCCGTTTTGCTGCGGTGTATAAGGACAGGACAGTTGATGACCAATTCCGGTTTGTAGAAGATAAGAGTGGAGTGACCGAAATTCTCCTCCCCAGTCGGAACGGACAGTAGTAATGGAAGTGTTGAACTGATTTTTAATCAGCACACAGAATTGTTTAAAAGCTTGTAGAGCATGAGATTTTTCGCGAAGAAAATAGATCCAGCTAAATCTAGTGGCGTCATATATGAGCAACATGAAGTATCGAGCCCCAGTAATAGACACAACCGGAGAGGGACCCCAAAGATCAGTATGAATAAGTTGAAGCGGTTTGGAAGCATGAGAGGATGACAAAGGAAAATTCAGTCTGTGATGCTTACTCAAAGCACAAGAGTGGCAGAGTTGTGGTAAGTCTGTAACAGAGAAGTTTTTACAGCCACGAAAAACACGGTATAAGATATCGGAACTAGGATGGCCGAGTCGTGAATGCCAAACAGTAGATGAGGCAGAGGAGACTTGGGAAGCAGAGGTAGAGGCTGTTAGGATTGAAGCTGGTGAGGAAAACGCAGGCGAAGAAGTTGGGGTGGAGGCTGAATTAGTGTTGAGAAGCATCTGATTGAGATGGGACGATTGGAGGAGGATTGGAGGAAGTGTGTATAGGCCCTTATGCATCTGCCCCTGAAGAAGAACACATCCAGAAGACTTATCTTTGACAAAGAAAGCATTGGAATGAAACTCAACCACGACATTGTTATCCTGACACAGTTTTGACACGCTAACAAGATTTTTTGACAGATGAGGAGCATGTAAGACATCAAGTAAACGAAGTAAACCATTGGACGTAGGTATAGATCTATCTCCTGAACCCTGAATGCAGACAGAAGCACCATTGCCGACAAGCACAGAAGCATTACCTGTGTAACTGGAAAGATTATGAAGGCCAGAAGAGGTCGGGGTCACATGGTGTGTGGCACCGGAGTCAAGGAGCCATGCTTCTGAAGTAGGAGGAGTGTGGCTCATTGAGGGAGGATATGGTGTATGGAACTGGGAAACAACAGGGTCAGAATAAAGGTAGTCTGTTGGAGGTGTGGTAGTGGTATAATGTGTTTGTGGTTGAAAGGGAGTGGGAGGAACAGATGGGTAAGTTGCAGGTCGAGTCTGGCTGGAGTGAAACGAAGCTGGATTTGGGAAGGTAGTCCTGTGATAACAGGACAGGGCAGTGTGGCCTAGTTTAAAATAGAGTTGACATCGGGGTTTAGGTTTGAAGAAGGGTGGTCGATTGCCCCATTGAGGAGGTTTACCAAGTAGGCTTGGGTGAGAAGATGTAGGAGGTACAGTAGGGCGGTTAGGTTGCCAATGGGGTCTACTGGGTGGTCGAGTAGTGTTTGTGGGTCGAGCTTGAGAGGCTGAATAACTGTTAAGAGGCCTTACGTCTGACGAGCAAAGCGAGGAGAGATTTACCTGAGGCAGAGTGCCGTCTGACACATGTCTCCGTTCCAGCCGCATATCAAAATTCAGGAGCAGGTTATTGACCTCTTCTAGCTGCTGTTGATCAGTCCTGCTATATATTGCCATGACGATTGCGTCGTATTCTGCAGGCAAGCCTTCCAGCATATACCACAGGTAATCTCTATACTTCACCGGTTCGCCTACTGCTCCCAATTGGTCAGACAAGGATTTTAAGCAGTTCAGGTATTGCTGCATGGTTCTGCCGTCTTTTTTGAGCTGCTGCATTTGCAGCCGAAGATTGAGGATTCTTGACGGCGAGGTGGACTCATACAGGCCACGCAATGTCTCCCACACTTCGCTCGACGTCTTGCAGCAAATGACTTGATTCAGTGGTTCTGAAGTCAGGGACGAAAAGAGAAGACTCATAATGGCTTTGTCCGTGCGTTGCCATTGTTTGTATGCTGGGTTCTGCAGACTCCCACTCTCATCCAGAAATTGCTCAGGCTGGGGTGTATGCCCGAAAATAAAATCCTCAAACCCAGAAGCAATAATAGCAGTGAGGATCTGACCTTTCCATAACAGATAGTTCCCTTCTTCTAATTTTACAAGTGCTGCAAAAATCCCTGCTGGTAGTTGATTCTGTGGGAACAACGAAGGTACACTCTGCCCAGAAACTCCCGAGTTGGGTGTTTGCTCAGAGGTGAACAATGGAGACGTCGGGTTATGGGACTGTCCTTCCATGTCTTGTTCACCCAGAAGGTAGGTACAATGGAGAACCTGCAGCTACGGTGTCAGCCCCTTCTCGGTGGCTCTGATACCATGATGAACCTTGTGCAAGCCATCTGGACTCGAGATGAAGATGGTACGGCAATAGAAGAAAGCAGGAAAAGGAAGGAAGAAGAAAGAAGGAAGAGGAAGGAAGAAGACGATGGATTCTGTTGTATTTCCTGAAAACAGACCCACACTCCTTTCTGTTAGCATCGGCACTGTATATATCAGTGTCCGCTGCACAATCAGTTACAACCATTGGTGTCTAACATTATTAAACTACCCTTAATGAATTTATTCTCGTTCTTCACTGCTGGATGGGCTTCCAGGTGTGAAATGTCTCGACTTCAGTTGCATGGGCTGAAACCCAGCTCCAGCAAGTCCAGCAGCGTCCTCTCCAATAGTCCAACAACGGGGCTTTGTGTGTAGTGTGATTTTGCTGATAATATATTGAAACCATTGCCGCTATGCAGAAATCGCCGAACTTATGATGATATAGCAGGATTTTAGGTTTGTTACCATGAGGAATATAGTGGTGATGCATTTGATGGTTCAATCTTTAGTGTTGTTTGCTTTCTGGAGTTGGTTTTCATCGTCTTTTAATAATTCATGGGTGGACTTTAGTTGAGTAGGATTAATTGTGGCATAATTTGCACATCATGAGGAAAGTGAATTTTATTTTGTCAAATATGATAATGTTTGATGTGGGATTTCGCTGTCGGCTCTAAGTGTGTACACAAATATTTGGTCCTTAATTTATATACATTCCCAACTTTAACCAAGTTTCCATTAATCGCATATGAAAAATTTATGTCTATGCTAGTTCAAATTGTCGGTATGGAGTTGTAACCTGACTTGGTTTGTCTGTTTTGGCAGGGTTTAGATTATTGCTAAGGGCACGGCTGTTCAGAAGTCCTTCCTCGTGCCTTTGCTTGCCCTGCAGGCACCTTCTAGTATCATCACGTGATGAAGTAAGATTTGTTTTACTCGCAATCATTTACATGGAAAAAAGCATTGGTGGAATGGTGTTTCTCTCTCTGAACTGGTGACTGTTAATCTCCTATTAAATCACATTGTGATCAGATGTGCGTTGCAAGGGTGAATATGGTGCTTGGGCTGCTTTCTTGGCACTTCTTATTCGGCTATTCTTCAATATTCCTGGTATTCTCCATGCCTCTATTTACTCTTGCCATAGAATGGCCTATTTTAGTTAAGCCTAACTTGAAGAACATCTCATCTAGGTGAACTAGAGTTGACGTTTATGGTGCTCCTTTTTGCGATTGTGGCCCCTCATCAGGTCATAAGACTATGAGGTTGACCGGCACTTTAGTTACATTCTGATGTTGCACATCTGCTATTTTGACAGCGGAAACCCAGGAAGGCGCTATCCTATTTGTATTGATGGCAGAATATCTGGCTTACCAGCACTGTATAGGATAAGACACTCTCCCGTTGGATTCACCATTTTAGCCACGACAATGACAAGGAGATGAAGGATGATGGCTTGTGGGTCTGAGAGGTTCGGCACATCTATGACCCGAACGTGTTCTCGCTGTTGTATGTGACGTAGAGGAAACCATCTTCGTCTTTCTTATCCTCGTATATTGTAGACATGATTGCTCCTGTAAGAATAAAGTGGGATGCGTGTGAATGAACTGGCCAGAGGATGCGAGATCCATGGATAACATTTGTTAATAGCACTCACCAGTTAGGGGAAGAACATTATCCACAAAGATGAAGATTGCTTTCTCTGCGCTGAGCTTGATCTGTTTGCATAGAACATAGATGAATTGTCCCACCGTGAGATCAGCTGTAACGAGATACCTGGGATGAAAGACATCCAAATTGAACAGTCTAGCCAAGACAACATGAAGTAGCATATCCAACTCCCAGACAAGATATAATAAAGAATTTTTTTTATCATTACGTCCCAAAGGACAAACAACACCAAACGCTACACCGTTGAAACAAATAGGAAACCAAAGCTTACTTTTTCTTGTCGATGTTTGGGATATCGCTTCTCTCGGCCTTCTCCACAATCACCTAAGAGAATCAGCAATCATATGTTCAGTTAGAAAATGAAACTAGAAGCACATGTGGAAGCTATCAGTACTGAGAAAAACCGTTTTGGTAGGACAACAAGTTTGGCAAAGATGTTGCACTTTAACGCCGAAAATTAACAACTTTTTGCAAAGTTATTTGTAATAGTCTCTTACTTCTTCCAACGCCAGAAGAGGGTTATCATACTACACATTCGAACTACATATAGTGCTGCAATGAAACAAAGTTTAATCCTCACAAGAATTTTGTCCGGGTACTTCTCTCTTATCCTGGCGGCCTCTGTCCTTCTCTTCTCTGCATACGAAACTCGATTAAGCAGCATATACACAATTAATCAAAATATGCCCTCTCAGATTAAGCAACGTATACACCAACTCGAGAGTCAAAGGAGGGGGTGGGGTGGGGGGAACCTGGTTGAGGCTGTGGTCACGCAGATGAGAAGGTGGAGACCCACTGCACGGAACGCAAGGTAAGCGGCCCAACTGAAGAGCAAACTACGACTCCACCCTTTCTCTTCCTCCTTCCCTTCTCATCCCACGTCCACATCTGCACTCTCTGACCCAACCTATGACAATCCAAAAGGCACACACGAAATCCAGGATTCAAATTCCAACTCCTCCGACATCCCAGAAAACTCGCACAAGACAATCAAATCTCGCAACTCTGATGAAAATTAACCATCATGGAAAGGGGGAAGACCACGATGATTTAGCAAGGTGGGCCGAAAGCGGGCACCGCAGCATGCCTACGGCGACAGAGCCAAGAGGCTCTTGGGGATCCGGAACCGCCGGGAATCGTTCCGGAGGATGTCGGTGAAGCAAAGGGCCGAGTGGGGAGGAAGCAACGACAACGACAATGCCGACGCCATATTTGCAGGGGGAGGGGGGACCTCCGACGGAGAAACACGAGAGGGGAGAAGAAATAAGAACAAGAGACTTTACTCGTTTTCCGACGGCAATGGAATTTCTCCTTGTCCGTGTATTAAATTTACTCCTGGATTGACGAAACTACCGGTGACTTCGGGCACGGGAGAAGTAGGCATTACAAAGACAGATTTACTTGGGGTATTTTAATTTTGGCCTAATTAGCAACTCTATTCGGTACTATTTTCAGTTTTTTCGATACATTCCGTCGTTTGAAAAGCTTCCTACCCGTACCCATACTTAAGCCGTTATCACAAAACCAGCCTCCATGGGAATTCGACGTGGCACGACGTTAAAAAACACGGCCTAATTAGCAATTATATCATGTACTATTTTCGTTTTTCCGATCCATTCTGGTTTTTCGCTCCGAAAGTGACCGCGGACAAGTCAGACCCAAACACGTCAGAAATATCTGGTACTACGATCTCAGGATTTGGAAGAGAATTGTTGACAAAATTCACTTAAATGGAAAGAAGATATTCCATGAAGACTGTCAGCAAGGGATGCGTAATATATGTGCAATATTTCATTACCGTACATACGTAAGTCTAGCTTAGTATAAGTAGTTGTTCTTATGCATTGTATACGGACACCTCTTTGCAGACGGACATATTGTCATTTTTATCTCCAAGCACTACAGCCATGTGTTCCTGCGTTCTTGCTTCTCTCCGAAGGCAACGTCGATGGCATCCGTAAGTGTCCGTCCGCTGTCTTCTCTCTCTCTTCATTCATACAGCGACCACACATTCAACGAACCTCCGAGTACCAGTTTTTCGTAGTGTCAGAGATTTCCGACGTGTTTGGGTCCGACTTATCCGCGGTTAATTTCGGAGCGAACAATTGCCATGTCGGATTCCGTTAAAAGGGGAGGTAACTGATGATAGTTTTTTGATAACGGCTTAAGTACGGGTATAGGTAGGAAGCGTTTCAAACAACACGATAGATCGAAAAAAACGAAAATAGTACATGATAGAATTGTTAATTAGGCCATGTTTTTTAACGCCGTTAAAGTCAGGTGGCTGCCATGTCGGATTCCGTTACAATGGGAGGTAACGGAGGCTAATTTTGTGATAACGGTTTAAGTACGTGTATGGGTATGAAGCGTTTCAAACGACATGATGGATCGGAAAAAACGAAAATAGTACAGGACAGAATTGCGAATTAGGCTTTTAATTTTTTTACTAAGTCCAACTAAATCGGCATTACAAAGGCCGACTTCGGTTTGAGAAGTACGAAATCGGCCTTAGAAAAGCCGACTTCCTTCATGATCAAAATCGGCCTTTTAAGGCCGTCGCTATATTAGCCAAAGAATTTCCAAACTTAGTACCATATTTGACAAAATAATTTGCGGACTAACGTTATTTAGGAATAAAACTCGTAATAGTAAGAGAAAGATAGTTCCTGTGATTGAGAACATTTTGAAGTATTACATTGCGAAAAATAAAATACTAATTATATGAACGTGACTTTTGGTATTTGCATTATGATTAATAAATATTGTTCGGACGAAGATATGGGTTTAGCTACAATGGCTGAAAGGCCAATGTGAACAACATTGATATTATTTTATTCATAGCTATAATATTAGGTCTTAGCATAAATTGAAATATATTAAATGGATTATTTGTGTTTTCTATGAAGAGTTGTTAGAGAAAGTTGAGGTGAAACTTGAACCGTTATTTAATCACTATAATAGTATCCATATCGAACAGCCTACTATTTCGCATTCACAAAATAACTCAAGTGTAACATCCATTGCTATCTCTTTTAATATAACAAATGTCAGTATTTGAACGAGCTGGAAATAAAATATTAAAGAAAAATTTATGTTGAATAAGTATTTGCCTGTGAAACTTCTTTTGGCTTAGACTTTAGTATTTTGAATTGGAGGAAATTGTCTTTTATAGATTGAGTTTTATCCGTGTTGGTTCAAGATGTGCTTATTATTCTTGTTTCAACAGTTGCTTCTGAGTCTGCTTTTAATACAGGAAGACGAGTTCTCGATGTATTTCGTAGTTCCTTATCTCTTAAGACGGTGGAAGCTCTTATATGTGCTTAAAATTGGTTGCGAAGTAGACAAGTTGGATCATTTTCAATTGATAAATATACTCATGAAGTAAAAACTTTGGAAACATTTAATTTTTATATATATGAAGATTTGTCTTTGTTTTAAATTTTTCTCTATTTTAGATTTGTCTGAAGATGACAATTCTTATTAAAACATAGATCCATAATTTTAAGATATTTATTAAAATGTGATTATGTTAGTATTGATTTTTTTGATTTTATAATCATATCTTATATATGTAATATTTTTCTTTTTAATGATTTTAGGATATGCAATTGAAAAATACTTTATGTTCAAGCACACTCGGGTTTTGTGCATTGAAAATTTTAGAATTATATATAATTTCTTACAAAATAATTTATAGTTAGGATTAGAAGTTTTAGAGTTGAATTGAAAATAATTCATATTTTTATGAATTTATCGGGTCTCGACCGGACCAAAAAAAAAATCAATTTCGGATTTTTACTAATCCGATATTTTTATTCCAGTTCGGGTTAACATTTCGGGTCAAAATTTTAGTAATCCGATAAAAATGCTTTGGGTACAAATTGAGCTCAACCCGATCCAAGTGGGAGCCTTAACCTAGACAAAACACCTTATTTATAAATTGTCCTAATTTATCCTACAAATTAAAAATCTAACCCAATAAAATACTAAAATATTATCCCAAATTTGAACAATATAATATCTCAACTTTGGATAAACTTGGACGAGATAGTGAGGTAGGTTAGTGGGAGTCTAGATGGAAAAATGCGTAAAGAAAGGAAATTATGGATAATATGATTTGGGAAATTAGTGTTCATACTAATCAGCGTTTGATTGGTTGGAAATGTTGGTGAAATAGATGGGGTTGATCTAGGGTTGGCCTGAAGAGTACCTACCGTGAAGAGGTTTGGCTGGCCACATCAGAAAAAGAAGCTTCCCCTGTAGACGCCAGCAGCATCATACTGAGTGTCTTTAGCCCAGTTGTCGTCGTGCCAAAGAAGAGCTTATTCAATTCGCACAATCCTATAACATTCTAAATTCATGTTTCGAAAGAAGGTCGATGTAAGAAGAGACAAAGACAGTGGAACCAACGACATAAAACTCAAGCTCAACTCCGCTGGGAAGCATGTGATGGTTTTAATAAAAAAGGGGTCAAAAGCATTTGATCCCCCGCGGTGGCTGAAGTTAATACCCGACCGACCCACCAAAAAAAAAATTCGATTTTTAGTACTCCCCACCCAGCATCAAAACCCGCAAAAAAAATTATATAGTAAAAGGTGGGTGATTTGCCAACATCCTGGGTGGGGGGCAACAATCCCTACTATCTGCCCCTAATGGGTGTCTCCTGTTCCTTCCCTTCGGCTGGTGGAGTTTTTGAGATGGGTTTGAGGGTGCTTGGTTGTCTGCATTGCTGTCCCGGAGGATGGGGAAGGGATTAGATGAAGAGGAACCGTTGCCCTCCACGGTTGTGGCGATTAGTTCCGAGCAGGGCGTGGAGGGGAGGAGGAGGATATGTGGGTTTTTCTGTTGTTGTTGTTGCGGCGGCGGCGGCTGTAGGGATGGGATTACTAGGCATTTTGGCCTCAAGTGTGCGTTGGTGCTGTTGTTGTCTGCTGGGTTGTTCCTTTCTGCTATCTTTTGGTTGCCCCCTTTCTCTCGGCTCGCGGATCGGCAAGATCTGGATCTGGACCCTAGATATAGAGGTGGAAGATTTTTCCAGTCTTTGTTTTGATCTGAGTTCTTTTTTGGGTTTCTTCATTCTGGCTATGGTTTTCCTGGGGGTGTTGATGTGATGATGGCATTGTCTTAGGATGGGTTTAGATCATGGGAGGTCATTCGTTGGGGATTTTGGCAGTGGGGTTAGAGGATCCTGGGGTTGGAATTGGTAGTTCGGTGCTTAATTGCAGGCTATTTGAAGGGTTTTCTTATGATGGGTTTGAGAGTTTGTGGCCAATGACATACGTAGATGAGATTGGAGGAGTGTAATTTCTTCTGTGGTTAATATCCAGGGAGTAAGGTTCATATTGTGGAATTGGGTTTTCTTTATTAGGAAAAAAAATGCCTGTTGTTGCCAGAATGTCTGAAAGTGGCCTTGGTGTGGTCGTTGAGTATGGTCTTCTTTTTTGATAAGTATGTCTTCTTTTGCTTTGATTGCAATTTGGGTAACAGATATTTTCTAGTTGGGTAAGGAAATGCCGAGTACCAACTTCTTATTCCTAGAGAACATAACTTGGTTGTTTCCCAATTCGGTGAGATTAACATGGATGTTCCCTTAGAGGAGTCATTTTGATTACCTGATTCATTGGGGATAACCCACTTACACTCTATACATGTGTTTCCTTGCTTCTGACTCTTATTTGTCCTGCATAATTTTCTTTAGTGCAGTTTACTGGTCATAATTTGTAACTCACTTGAAGATGTTGATTTGATGTTGTTAACTACTTTTTAGTTCTCATTTCTGTGGTTTTTTCTCCACTATGTATGTTGAAGTGGGAATCGATTTGCTGCATGTGGACATTCCATGCATTATGGGATCTGTAACCTAAAACCCTGAACGCGTATCTAATGCTATCTATCCATCACTACCAAAAAAAAAAGTGGGAATCTGATGCATCTGTTCTGTCAATCTTCCTTAGGTAGTTTGGGGTTATGGGACAAGAATCCTCTTTGATACCGTGTTTATATTCTCTCTGGACATTTGATAAATTATGACGTTTAACTCTATCCTCTTTCTTGGGCAAGTTGCTCTATCGGGTTTTGTGAATTGAAGAAGAGTATTCTTTTGGGAAACATAGAACCAGTGGCTTTTAATGGTGTTTTGGAGTCGGTACATCAGTAAGATACTTAGTAAGATTAAGTATACCCGATTAGTAAGATTAAGATACTTGAGTGAGTCTGTCTCACTATTTTTTGAGGTGGTTTTAAAAAACTGACAGCTTTATTATTCAGGGCACGAAGTTGTTGCTTCTTTCAATGTTGGGAAATCAGTCGCTTTTCTGGAAGAAAATATTGTGCAGCTTCATGATGATATACTTTGGGAAATTGGCGTGGCCATGATCAAAGTAAGCTTCCCCTTGATTTCATTTAAAGCAAATATCGTCCCTCTTGATTTCCTTTGAATCAAGTTATAAGCAATCGGAGTAATTATTTCCTGTTTTGTGTAGGTGAGTGTGTTGTCTGTCGAGCAAGTGAATGAATCAAACGAGGCTAAAGTCGTGTTTGCAATTGATTCTGATACCAAAAAGACAAAAATATCAACCGCAGTTCTCAGCCTAATAAGGGAATCCTTCGAGTCATTTGTTACGCAGCAACTGTCTTTACGCTTGACGACATCGTTGTTTGGCAATGCCTCTTCATTTGAGGTTCTAAAGTTTGCTGGTGGAATAACCATCATCCCACCTCAAAGTGCGTTTCTTCTCCAGAAGGTGCAAATTCTGTTCAACTTCACCTTGAATTACCCCATCGAGCAAATACAAGCAAACTTTGCGGATCTGACCACTCAGTTGAAGTCCGGATTGCGTCTCACATCCTATGAGGTATGACAGCTTTACTTGATTATGATAATTCATGTTAACACGTGGATACTGAGCCATTTCAAGTTGTAGCCAGCTACTGCCTTCGAACTCACTGCTTTCGTCTTCCTTCTTTGCATATGAAGAACCTATACATCAGTTTATCGAATTCCCGAGGTTCAACAGTGGCTTCTCCAACAATAGTACAGTCCTCCGTCCTGCTGACAGTTGGCAACACGCCTTCTATGCTTAGATTGAAGCAGCTTGCACAAACGATCACAGGCTCCCATTCTGGAAACCTCGGCCTCAACAATACCATATTTGGTCGAGTGAAGCAAGTGCAGCTCTCTTCGATACTGCAACACTCCCTCAATGGAACTGACCAAGGTGGTGCACCTGCTCCGTCTCCTATGCCCCACCAGCAACATCCACGTCATCACCACCACCAGAGCCACGACCGTAGCCATTCACCCATTGCTGCCCCTAAAATTTCTCCATCGCCTGCAATTTATAGGGGTTTGGCTCCAAGACACAGAGACGGTGTCTCAAGTCACCATCACTCGAGGTCGCCTGCACCGGCACCGAGTCACGAGGCAAAGCCTCCTGGATGCCAGTATGGCTATAAAGGAGGATCTTCAAAGGGTGGGAAAAAGGAATCACCGGTTCCTCCAGCTCCTGCGCCTTCACCCCGTCATCATTCTCCCATTAGTTCACCATCCAGACAGCCATCCAACCCTCGTCATCCAGCCCCGGCCCCGTCGGTGCATCATGTTCATGCTTCGACTCCTTTTGCCACATGTTTCGTTGACACATGCTCAACCTCCATCCAGCAGCAAGCCTACTACGCTCTATCATGGCCTGACACCCGCAGTCGCTCCATCGCCCAAGTCATGTGAGTATATATACGCGTAATCTTAATAGTATCACCGTTTCCTTGTTTCGAATGTTTTTCAGTTCATGATGGGACATCTGGCCATTTTATGTAGCTTCAGGAAGGATAACGGTCACTCCAGGGGCAGTATTTTTAGCATCCCTAGCGATTGCCCTGCGCCTGTGATGAGCAATGAAAGAGGGAGAAGAGCTCTTTATGTGCTCCCGGAGTCAATGCATTCGTACTGTCTAACAAAAGATGATGGTGGGACGGGGCGCAGGAGAAGGAAATGAGAGGAGGGACGGCCACGGCAGCCATCAATCACCCCAGCTGGGTGAAATGTATGTAGCTTTTTTGGAGAGGGCGTGTGTAAATATTGAGTATCTGAAGGTCGGCCGTCGGGGGGATCCGAAAGATACAGTCGGGTCAAAGTCACAGAGGTGGCAGGCCCTTGATAGTGCTCGCATCTTCGCCGCGGCCGGCACTGGACAAAGCCGGGTCTCATGTTGTGTATTACTTATAGTATGTTTTGTAAGGTAAAGAAACGGAAAAGGTTAAAAAAAAATTACGATTCAAAGAACAATTTGAAACCCGAAAAAACGTTTGCTTCTTAAAGTGACGTGGAATAAGGTTGTGTTTGGTTTAGCTAAATTCTCAGTAAGATGAGATGCCAGAGATAATGACGGGGGGGGGGGGGGGGGGATTTTGTTAATATAGTTCACTAGAGATAGAGATAATGACGGTTTTATATTATTGTAATTTTTTTATTTAGTTAAACATTAAAATCATAAATAATTTTAAAAATACTGAATTTACAACATTTAGATGTTTAACGAGTGTCCTTACGGCACCCGCTAACAAAAACCAAAATAATTTTATTTAATTCTCGGAATACTGGGCCCAAATTCAGGTACGGCCCGCCCGAAACTGACCAGACAAATTCGGACAGTCCTCTAGAAAGAAGTAAAAAGCCCAAGCTGTAAAAAGGCGACAACATGGGACGTACGTAATTTTTGTTATTTTGAGTACAACGGAGAGGAAGGGGGGGGGGGGGAGGGGGGGGGGAGGGAGGTGGTTTTTTTACGATGGATTGGCCAAAGTTAGGAAATGAAGGAAAAGAGGGAAGGGGGGGGGGAGGTTCTTCTTCCAGGAATAGGAAACGGTTAGCGGAAAAGTTGGAAGGGCAATGGGGGATTGGGGGAAGAGGAAAAGGGAAGGATTTTTTAAAGAGGAAGGTCAGGAGGTGGGGGGGTCGATCGAGTGTGAGAGATATAGAGGGAAAGAGGAGGGAGGTTTTCGATCCTCTTCGTCGCTAAGAAGAGTTCGTAGGGATTTTTTTTTTTCTTTTGATTTTTATTTTTGTAGATTTTCTCTCGGGGGGCGACGGATTAAATTCTATCGTGCTCCCGCGTTGCTGTTCGGTCTCCCGCCCCCGGATGCCCCCTTTCTTGTTCGTGTTCAGGGTAATGACCCTATTTCCCCCGTTCTCCTGTTGTTAGTGTCGTGTCGGTCCATGTTGGAAGGACGCCGGGTGTTCGATGTAATTCCTAAGACAGTCTTCTTTCACGTAGTTTGGATGTTCGCAACATTGTTTCTCTCTCGCTGCCTCTCAAATGGACTTTTGCCTTTGTTTCTCTCAGACAGTCGCGGCGATTTTGTGCGGAGGAGCGAGAGATTTGCGGGTTCGGCATTTTCCCTGCTGTTTCTTGTGATTTCTTCAAGCCTGCAGTTTTCGAGTCGTATGATGGTCTATTTAAGCTTCTCCGTGTTGGGTTTTTTTTTTTCCCGCAGGACGCAGCCATCGACGTGTTCGAGAAGATGGGCACGACTTAATTTCGCCCCTTGACATCGCCATCGGGCAAGCACCCATGAACTAGCTAGGAAATTCGAGGGCACGCTAGTATATTACTTGGTGAGGAAACATGGCCTTTCTTTGTTGCTACCTTTATCTGGAGGATGCGGTTCATCTGTTCTATAACATGCTTCTGTCAATGGAACTGATACAACCAGAAACTAGTATGAAGCGATCCCTACCATTATGCAGTCCAGTGGACCCTTCCCATGAATCTAAAATTCATCATTACTTGTGATAGCGCCCGTGGTTATCTCAGTTGTTTATGCGTCCAGTATAAGATTTTAGTGATGAATCCTCTCTTACATTACTTTGCTTGCAGTTTGTGTATTTGACTGATTAAAGAAAGTGCGTGCTTTTGACAGGCATAAGTTAAGTTTCCTTTTCTGAAAATGCAGCTTATGATGGTTATTTTGCGGAGGAACGTGTGCTCTTGACGACAGAATAACCTCACGGAAGCGCCCTGCTGCCGCTATTTCTCTATTTTCCTTCTCCGTTGCATGATACTCTCTGGATATGGCGGTAGCGGTTCATCACGGACTCAAACCATCGAGCGGCGGCCAGAGATGTAGACTTCAATCCTTCACTCACCTTGATTACACCTTGACTGTCCTCAAGAATAACAACCTGGCGCATTCCTCAAATCAAGCATCTGAACCCCTATTCTTTCAGAGATGTTTTTCCACCCCATGTCTGTCCTTAGGTGCCAAGGTGGAGGAAGAATGTGACGTTAATCCAAGGATTGAGATTCTCGGTGGCAGCACAGCCTCCGATGTTCGTGCTCTCGTCGTGGAAGTCGCCATAGCTATTGCCTCTGGAGTCAATCCTATAGCAGTATCAGGCGGACTCGGTGGTGTTTACTATATGAACAGCAGAAACGGCCGGAAGGTTGCTATTGCAAAACCTGTGGACGAAGAGCCTCTTGCATTTAACAATCCCAAAGGCTTCGGGGGTCTCATGTTGGGTCAGCCCGGTTTGAAGAGGTCAATTCGTATAGGAGAAACTGGTGTTCGGGAATTAGCCGCATATCTACTCGACCACGGTGGATTCTCTGGCGTGCCCCCAACTGCACTGGTCAAGATCTGTAATGTCCCGTTTCATGTAAATAATACTTCTGCAGTACCACCATCGAATTACAAGATTGCGTCGCTGCAACGATTTGTGGATCACGAGTTCGACGCCGGAGAAATGGGTCCTACTTGCTTCTCCGTGGCTTCAGTTCACAAGATTGGAATTCTAGATTTGAGGCTTCTGAATCTTGACCGGCACTCGGGAAATATACTGGCAAAGAAACCTGCATCAGATACTCCTGTTGCTGGATCAGTTGAACTCGTGCCCATAGATCACGGACTCTGCTTACCCGAATGGATTGATGATCCTTTTTTTGAATGGTTGCATTGGCCCCAAGCCGCCGTTCCCTTCTCGGAATCTGAATGTGAGTACATATCCAGCCTAGATCCATTCAAGGATGCCGAGCTGCTGAGAAATGAGCTTCCTTCAATAAAGGAGTCTTCCATTCGGGTCCTCGTCCTTTGTACCATATTGTTGAAGAGCACCGCAGAGGCCAGCCTTTGTCTTGCCGATATTGGTGAGATGATGACCCGTAGATTCTCTGGTGGAGAAGAGAGATGCAGTGTACTGGAGGAGATCTGTTTACATTGTAAGGCCAGCCTGCCTGGCGAAATGAGTGGCACCGAAGACAAGGCAGGAGAAACTTCCGACGAGACGATGCAGTTTGAAATGGAAACTGACATCTACCCTGCTGGAGAGACTGCAGGCTTCCTTGGGCTTCAAGAAACCCTTCAAGGGATGCTCAATCCACCGAAAGTCATGAGACTATCGTCCCTCCAGTCGCTGTCCGGGATCCCCGACTCGCCTCTATCGTCAATATGCGAACAAGACGACGAAAGCGGCGACACGGGAGCGGAGCTCGACAACCCTAAGCAGGCGATCATGAACAGGAGTGTTAGCTTCTCGGTGCCGCAACATATGAACGAGGGAGAGGGGATTTCGCTGGGGGACATGAGCGAGGACGAGTGGGGGCTGTTCCTGGAGAGCTTCGAGAAGCTCCTGCCGCAGGTCATAGAGGACACCAAGTGCAAAGGCCTGAAGCAGAGGTTGGGCACTTCCTGCGAGTTCTGAGGTTATAACACCACCAAAAAGAAACACCCGCGAACTACTTTTGGTTCTTCTTCTTCTTTATTAAGTAAAGCTAAAAAGGTAAGATGATGGCAGAAGAATCGATTGGAATAGTGATTGGCCTTTTGAGCCATCCTTTCCTTCTTATTTTTGTACAGAGATGTAATTTTATGTTGTTTTACTACTAACTGATGTCATACGTGACGAAATTATTGGTCATATTTTGTTATATATAAATAATACACTTTTAGTTGGAATAAAGACAAGTCCCCCCCGTAACTTGCAAGCAAAACCTCCCTCCACTCCACTGACTAGCTGACGTCACTAACCCCCCGATGACGACTTCCGTCACCATCACTGACCATGAGCTCCCAGACGAAACCCACAACCTCTACACCGTAACCATCTCCGTCGCCGGGGACCCCGCTCCGTCTTCCACCGACGCCGCCACAACCTTCACGTGCCTCCTGACCAACTCCCCCACTCACCTAACAGACTGGCTGGCCGCTCTCCCACTCCCTCCCCCTGGCCCCACCAAGACGATCGTCGGCTTCGACGTGGAGTGGCGCCCCAACAGGTCCCCCCGCGACGACCACCCGATCGCAACCCTACAGCTCCACCTCCTCGAGACCCACTCCGTGGTGTTCCAGATCCTCCACTCGCCAACCATCCCCGAAGCCCTAACCGAATTCCTCAACGACGAGAGGCTGGTGTTTGTCGGGGTGGGCATCGAGGAAGACATCGAGAAGCTGGTGTGCGATTACGGGGTCAGCATGAAGGCGGAGGTTAGGGATCTGAGGACGGGGGAAGGGACGAAGGGTTTAGGGTTGACGGGGCTGGCGAAGAGGGTGCTGGGGATGGATGTGGTGAAGAACAAGAGGGTCGGGACGAGCAGGTGGGATATGTTCTGGTTGAACAGTGATCAGGTCAAGTATGCTTGCTTCGATGCCTTCTTGTCTTGGAAGATTGGGGAGGCTTTGTTGAATGGTAAGGACTGATACCTTGCTGGGAAGGAGTTAGGGATTGAGATTGATATTATTCAGATCGAGTCGTGGTTTCTAGGGATTGCTATCTGGTTGTGTTGCTGCTTGTGAGCGAATCCTTAAACTGTGTTTAGCTTTGCTAAAGTCGTGGCCCCAGGCATGGTGGCGCTGTGGTCGAACTCTGTGTATGTATCTTATCTTGGTTATGGGAATCCTGCGACGAACTCCTTTCTATTGCTTGATGCCGTGGGGAGTCCTACTAGTTCTTGAATTGCACGATACCTATCTTCTGTTGTTCATGATGTGATGCGCAGACAATGCTCGACTTGATTGGTCTAAACCATTGGTCGCCTTTTTCGCCGCCGGTGAGGCGTGACCGCTATCCCCGTGAATACCGAGCATTCCATTTTCCGATCCCATCCCAAGGGTGATTCCCCGTGAAAGATCAGAAGAGGGGATACGAGCTTGCTCACTTCATTTGGTTTCCTCCATTTGACACTTCGATCAACGTCCACCAGGGTGTTAGGATGCCAAAATTTGAAGAAAAAATATTTTCAAATTTCAGTGGGAAAAAAAATGTTAGACTTGGCCTTGCCGTTGCTTTCATATTTTTATTTTTAGGTAAAATATACCTTCATGTCCCTAACTTTCGGCGAACTTTCTTTTCTGTCAACATCTTTTTTTCATATACTGACCAACGACGTTGGGCATAATACCGAGGTGGACATAACGAAGATCCACGTGGCAAACCCGTAGGACATTCTACATGGAAAAAAAACAAAGACGTGGAGATGAGTCATCCTACCCCCAAATAAAAAAATCAATAAAATATTTTGGAACCCTAATCGGCAAAGGCGAAGGCGAAGGCGAAGACGAAGGCGAAGACGAAGGCGAAGACGAAGGCGAAGAAGTCCGATTGTGCCCAGGACTGCCGAGGATGGTGCTCGTATCTCGCTCCCCTCCGGAACGGTTGTGGAGGATGATATCGCCGCCGTCACTGCGTTGAACACCGGTGCGATCACGGCCCACAACTGAGGCGGATGTGTGTGAACCCCGGAGGCTGCGGCCGTGGGGACCACGCCTTGCTGGATCATCCAGAAGGTGTTCGCGGGGGAACCACCACCCCTCCCGCCATCCACATGGACAGGGCGGCGGTCAGGCTGGCGGGAGCCGCAGGGGATAGTGGGCCGGGTCGCAGGACTCGCCATTGGAAGGGTGCTTCCGCTTGGTCAACGGAGGACGAGGAGTGGGGGCGGAGGGGTTGAGGGAGAGGAGGAAGGGATCTTGAGGAGCCATTGACGGAGACGGTAATAGCGGGGACAGTGTCAAAGCCGGTGGCTTGGATGATGGCTGGCTCAGCGTGTCGAGGAGCCAACGGACGTCTCTGCTTTGATTTTTTTTATTTGGGGGTAGGTGGACCTCTCTCCACGTCTCTGTTCTGTTCCAGATGTCCTACGCGTTTGGACCTCCGTTATGTCCACCTTGGCATTATGCCTGACGTTATCTAACATTGGCCAAAAAAAGACCGATGACATAGTGACATTTTTTTATATGAAAAAAGAAAATGTCGACGGAAAAAAATGTTCGCCAAAATTAGGGATATAAACATATATTTGACTTTATTTTTATATTTAAATCATTAGTAAACCGAAGAGGCTCTTATGTTGTATTTAGGCCTAAATTGTAATGGACCTAGTTTGGGCTTCATGAAGCCCATCAGAGCAACTGCCTGATTTGTAGGCATACATTTTTTTCCATGCTCATATAAAATGCTATTAAGAGAGTGATTCCATTCTATACCCATATGTACCATATATGAGCATGGAAAAAATGTATGCCCAAGCCCATCAGAGCAACTGCCTGATTTGTAATGTACTAAAATGAAACGGAAAAGTAAAACAAACATCCATGAAGTGGTATAATTGGAATCTACTCAAGCTCAGCATACGAGCTATACGTTATCGACATGGGACTTGGGGGTTTGGATTTGTAAACCCTTTCGCAGATCAAAGTGCGTCCAGCCATGGGTTGAAGTGAAATTCCAGGTGGTTGCCTCGCCGCTCATACGATTGACAAACAAGCGAATTGCCACTTCGAAGAAAGTCTGGAGAATATGTTCGATCCTGATGAGCTCTTTGGAGCAACTGTGGAAAAGATGGGTTGATCAAAACGGTTATGCCAATTGATGTCATCTACACGAAGATCAGAAGGGATCGATGGAGGAGGATTGCTTTTTTATTACTTTCTGTACCATGCAGTATTACAAGTATACGCTCGAAACGTCATATGCCTTAACCGGTTCACACAACCTCCGCGAAAGCAACTACCAAGGGGAACACTGCTGTGCTGTTTGTCGCCAGCGCGATTGATGAGCAGTGGCCTACATCTGAGAAGACCTTGCGGGTGATGTTAGATTCCATTCCAGTTCGAGAAATCATCCGGTACACTCCTGCCCACATACTAAGGCATCATTCCTTTCCATCCCACTCCGGATAATGTCTATTTTACTAGAGGTTTCATTGCCGCAGAAAGATATTTCAGGAATTCAAAGATAATTCTATTGTAAAATGACTCCATATACTTTCTGTAATGTACAGCAATTTCTTCAATAGCGGATGTCAATTTCATGGAAGTCGAGCGATACGAGTGGATTCAAAGTTCCAGACAGCAAAGCAAAAGCTATAAGTAAGAACACCGCCTGCTCTTCTTGGCGGAATTCTTGAAAGGAAACTCTTAGCTTTAGGCTTGAGAGTGACTGATCTCTGAACTGTAATTAGTGGTTGACTTGTCATTAAAACTTGGATCACGATTCATCC